>JAVSCE010020889.1:312500-789387 GCA_032199065.1 Smutsia gigantea
TCAATATGCATTCAGACTTGAGACTCATTTTTCCAAATGGACTGAATAACTGTGCAGCAAGTCACAATGAAAAGAATAAGTAAATAAGGCGAATCCTGCTTGCTCCATACATCACAGTTACACATTGTATTCTATTTTTTAGTCACATAATAACCATGAACTTAATGGTAAACAATGTCTTTTGTGATCTCAAAGTTTCTGTAATTCACAAGTCCAGGCACTGTTTAGCAGCTGAAACCAAGATATTGCCCAGGTTGCATTCTCATGTGGAGCTTGGAGTCCTCTTCCAAACCCATTCAGATATTACTGGTAAAATTCAGTTCCTTGTAGTTGTAGGATTAAGTCCTGTTTTCTCACACACTAATGGTTAAAGATTGCTCTAAGTAACTAGAGGCTTTTCTCAAGCCCTTAACACATGGATCCTTCCATCTTCAAAGCCAGCAATGGAAAATATCCCTACCATAGAATCAGACTTCATGCCAGGCCCACTCTCTTTTAAGGGCTCACCTGATTAGAATAGTAACACTCAGACAGTCTCTCTTTTGATTAACTCAAAGTCAGCCGATTAATGTCTAATCATGAGAGTGATGTTTCATCACGTTTACAAGGGGAGAGATTTTTCCAAAGTGTATACACCAGCGGGTGGAAATCTTTGGGGCCAATTTAGACTTTGTCTACCACTACATAATGCAGAGAAAATGTAACCTAGTGGTTAAGAACACAAATTTAAGAGCTGGACTTACTGACCTCAAAACCCACTTAGCTACACATCAACTATGTGATCTTCTGTAAGCTACTTAAATTTCATGTGCTTTTGTTTCCTCATATGTAATATATACACATTATAATGGTATAGCTAACTTGCAATTTGTTATGAAGATTAAAATTTATACGTAGAGTGAGAAGACTGCTTAGCAGAGTGTGTGGCATCCAGAAAACACTTTATTCATCTCTGCAATTTTATCATTAGAATAGAAATATACTGAAGCAAAATGGGGAACTACATTTTATTAAAGTTCCCTGCCCTTCTCTTGACCTTGGAGCTCTTCCAGCCCTATTCACCATTTTCTTCTCCAGTGCAGTGACTGTCCTACCAAATTGTCAATTAATGTTTTCTAGCATTTTTTGCTAGTTAAATAATTGTTTCTAGAGTTATATTAAAACCTATTTGCATTGTGCTAGGGTAGAAGGTGGCATTTAAGACCAATAAAACTGCAATGATGTAAAAGGATGACTCTCTCATGCTCTAATCTGGTAATCTGATCATTTATCTGGACAATATTTTGAAGTAAGAGCTCCTCATTCAAATATTCAGGATATTAATTGAGTCTATATTACAGCAAAGCTGGAATTACAACAATTACCTTTAATAGGCAATGGCTGCCAAACAATTTGATATGTATTATGAAAATATGACATTAGGAGTGGCAAACACGTTGAAAAAAGAGAAATTGGAATCAAAGCATCTGTTTCTAAAGTTAGTTCCCCATGGAACTTTGTCTGTGATATTGTGAAAAATCCCTAAACTATTGTGGGATTCTTCACATTAACTCAACAAAAACAAAACAGGGAACAAGGGTTGAAGACTCTTTGAGTATAAATTCTCTATTTTATGAATAAAAGACAACATTATTATTAGCTTCACTGGTTAAATTTATAAGAAATACCAGTCTGTTTTTTTTCAGTTTTGATCCATAAACCCAAATAATCCAGAGTGAAATCAATTCATAATAGCTAATATTCTCATTTTAGTCTATTGTTTAAAACTGTTTTCATATCCATTATCTCATTTAATTACACACACATGCATGCACTTACATACACATACAGATTATAGTAAATAGAGTAGGTAATTATTCTTACTTTATAAATGGAATAAGAGTGACTCAGAGAAGTAACTTAACAAAAAAAAATACACAGTTAATGAGCACTAGTACCATGACTTTAGATTTCTGTGTTTGGTTTTCTCAGCACACCATGCTACATTTTTTCATGTCATTTTTTTTTTTTTGTACTATAAGATGACACAGTCTACCAGTTCTATGTTTTTTATCTTTAGGACAAATAAGACAAGAATCAAAACACATTTGTTATCAGTCTTGAGTAGCACAACACTATACCTTTCCTGTACATTTAAGCATCTTTAGAATCATAAATTTGGCATTGAATAGTCAACATGCAGACATTTATTGAATCTTTTGTTTCCTAGACTCTAGGCTCAGTAGTGTGGGATGTTGGGATATATAAGGCAAGAGTGCTGTGTCCCAAGATGCATTTTTATTTTAGGAGAGATATCAGTGAAAAGGGCTATTCATTATCATTTTTATTTAAGTCATTATTTTTCCTGAAAATTATTGGAAGTCATGTGCTATCACCATGTATGGAAGATTTCTTATGAAATTAGGTATATAAAATCAAAAGACATTGTACAAAGGCATAAACTTCTTAGAAACGAAATAAATAAAAAATGACAGAGTACAAAGACCCAACATTAGAACATGGAAAAAGTTCTTTAAAGTAGATAAGTTGGAGAGTTTTTACTCCATTCAACTATTTTCTTAATGTTTGCCTTGATAGGAGTCAATTTGTTATGGGCTTCACAGAAACTGAATATATTTCAGTCCTATGATTATATAAAATTACTAAAAATATAGATGACTCAAGAGAATATCTTTAAGGGAGGGAACATATGGTCTTCAGAGAAGAATTATATTTATTTCTACCACACATACAAGGTAAATTTTATCAATCTTGTGAGCCAGCTCTGGCTAATGGAGAACCAAATATAAATTGCATTTTCTTTTTGTCCAAATGTCAGGCTTACTTTAATCAAAGATGAAGATGAAAATTGGGAATATTAAGGAAGGGTTCCTGCCTAAATTTTTCAAAAACTAAGTAAATATACTTATCTGTTAAACACAAATGGTAAATTTTAGGGATAGGTTTATGAAGATACTGATGACAATTCAACAGCTTCTTGAAAATTTTGGTTTTACAACTTGCATAGCTCTAATGATCCCAGACCTCATGTTTTAAACTATTTTCCCCTTTTTCCTTTGATAAATATGAAATAGCTAGGTTTAAAACGGGTCTCTCTGTTGACCTTGAGACTAACAGAGGTAATAAATTTACAGGTGTAATTAGGTGATCAGTAAGGTATTTAAGTAGCACATTTCTTCTGGTATCATCCCTAATTATCTCATCATTTTGTACCTGAACCATAATTTGCTACAGAGTTACAAAGTAAGGTTTAGGATGGTGATTGAACCTATGCTATTTTCTTCTGTTACCATTACAAATATGTGTGCATTCAGTGGGACATCTTTCAGAAAATCTTATGATTCCACTGATAAAGTCCAAAAAGAGAGACAAATAAAATATTTCCATTTTGGTAAAAATTGCCAAACTATAACTTCAGCACTAACTATATGAATTAAAAGTAACATTTCGAAACACAAGAGGAAAAAAACAGCATTTATCAAGATTTTCCACTGATTACTTATGTGATTTGGGACAAATAATTTAACCTCTCTGTTTTTCATCTTTTTTCATCTCCATCTGTTAATTTATACTCCATGAAGCATATTTACAAGGTAAAGTAATGTTGAAAAAGAAAAAAGAAAGTGTCATGTCGAAAATGTAGATAATGCTATTGTAATTGTCAGTTAAACAATCTGAATTTTTTGGAAGAAATATATGAAACAATTTGAAGCATTAGTATTTAATGAAAGCTGCTATGTCTACAACTCACATTCACCCGAGCTTAACTACATAAATTATATGTGAATCTTTTGTTTCAGATAGAAAATTGGAGGTAAAAAATTGTCATTCCTCAACAATTTGATATCGATATGAAGGGAAAAGTAAATAAACCAGTTATATCTCCTGGTTTAATAAGCAAATCAACTTAAGGCTGAAATATCTTTATTTCAGTGATCACAAAAAGGTTTATTATACTGACTTTTTTCTTTGTCCTATCTCTGTCTTTTCATTGCTAATGTAAAGGTTAATGTGAAACACTGAATCCATACTTTGGTTATTCCCTGTCTGGAAATAATATCATTTTTTTACACACTTGAAAAAGGGATCTTTTACTATAGATATGATAGCATTACTTCTCAAACTATTTATTGGATGTTTCCACATATTATTATATCCATTTTCTAATGAATATTTATTGATCACTTGTTAATGAGCTAGGAGTTATGAGGTTTTTTTTTTTAACTGAAGTATAGTTGACATACAATGTTAATTTCAGGTATACAAGTGAGTCAACAATTATATACATTATGCAATGCTCACCATCACAAGTGTAGTTATCTGTCAACATATAAAGTTATTACTATACTATTTACTATATTTCCTATGCTGTACTTTTTAATACCCAATTCTTTCATTTTATAGTTTTAAGTTTGTATCTCCTTATCCACTTCAACTATTTCACCTGTCCCTGAACTCCCCAACCCTATGGCAACTGCCAGTTTGTTCTGTGTATTTATGAGTCTATTTGTTTGTTTGTTTGTTCATTTATTTCAGTTTTTTAGATTCCACATATAAGTGAAATTGTATGGCATTTGTCCTTTCCTTATCTGACTTACTTCACTTAGCGTAATATCCTCTAGGTACATCCATGTAGTCACAAATGGCAAGATTTCATTCTTTTCTATGGCTCAGTAATATTCCACTATGTGTGTGTGTGACATCTTCTTTATCCACTCACCTACTGGTAGGCACTTAGATTGCTTCCGTATCTTGACTACTGTGAATATATGTTTATAATGCTGCAATAAATATAAGGGTAAATGTATCTTTTCAAATTAGTGTTTTTCTTTTCTTGGAGTAAATACCAGAAGTAGGATTATTGGGTTGTATGGTATTCCTATTTTTAGTTTTCGAGGAACCTCCATACTGCTTTCCATAATGGCTGCACCATTTCACATTTTACCAACAGTTCATGATGATCCCTTGTTATTTCCTATCTTGTTGATACTAACCATTCTGACTGGTGAGAGGTGATATCTCACTGTGATTTTGATTTTCATTTCCCTGGTGATTAGTGGTATCAAGCACCTTTTCGTGTGCTTGTTGGACATCTGTATATCTACCTTGTAAAAAATTCTATTTAAATATTCCATTGATTTTTAATTGGATCATTTGGTCATTTTTGCTATTGAATTTTATGAATTTTTTTTGAGTTATGAGATTTTTAAAGATTATACTTAAGCTCGCTAGTATAAATGGTAAATGTATGCACCTGATTTTTAATGACACAGCAGCAGATGTAAACTAGCTCAACCTGGGGAGGGAAGATGGTGGTTGAAGAGGATATTTGGTGCATGTCTCTCGGACCAGGCCCCATCTACATGTCAAGAACATGGTCCAGGGAATCCAACAGTCTTTCTCTTCCTTCAACCATCTTTCTTCCCTTCAAGTCTTTGTTGAAACTGGATACTTAGGAAACATCTACCCTAATTCAAAAATTTAATCTTCTCTGATACCCTGGTAAGAAAATAAGTGATTTGGCCTGACACTTTAGAAAGGTGAATTTTTCCTTATTCTATATATTTATATAGACTTTGTTGATACAAAGAAAGGTCAATTTTGAATTTTTAGTTAATAAATAAATCTTTACTCATAAATTCTGACTTAGTATAGTTTGTGGGGAAATTATTTTATATTTCTTCACTTAATATTGAAAAAAGATGTGAACTGACTCTGTTGAAAGAGCTTAAGAATACTTTGGGAAACATTTTATTTAAGCAACTATTCATTATAATATCCCTGTATATGCAGAGCACTGTGAAAATTACTGTGAATAGAAAAAAAAGGTCATTGGTTCATACCCTCAAGAAGCTAATAGTCAAGTGAAAGAATCTGACATGCGTAGTGTGTTACAATGATATAAGGATTGCTTATTAGCTGTGTGAAGTATGATGTCAGCACTGAGAATGAAAAGAGAAAACATGAATTCTATGTGAGGATCAGGAAAAGCTTAATGGAGGAAAATATATGGCATATGGAAAGATTTCTATTGGTGCATGTTAGAGAATATTCATACAGGAAGAATTCTTTAGGAAGATGATTCCAAGGGAGGACAGAGAGGATTGTTTAAACAACAATTTGATATGGATCACACATACAATATAAGGTGTTCAAAAGAGGGGAAACATAAAATATGGCCAAATCAATACTTGTTTTAAGTCTATTCTTAGAACTGAAATAACACATATGAGGCTGATTGATATTGATTATCATATGGTTAAGTGTATGAAGGTTCCAATAAGGAAATGTATCAGTGAAACTAACAGTGTAAGCTATACATTTCAAAGATTTCTAGAAAAATTGGGGACACATTATGCTAAATGAGGACTCATTTTTCTCTAAATGGCTACATAAGCCTGAGGTAGTTCAGAGAACCATATAAATGCTAGTTGAATAAAATATCAAGACCCTGTGACTTGAGCTAAGTTAGTTTTTGGAAGATTCTTATGTCCTCTTGAGAGAAAGGGACACTTGGAAAGGTTTTATAGATTGTAAGAATTAAATTAATATGTGAATTTTATTCATTGTTTTAAGAGGTCATTGCTATGGGTTGAGGGGAAAATATTTTTCTGAAGTTAAGTTGGGCCTGATGAGCAATTTTTAATGGGCATGTGGAATTAGTTATCTCCTTGAAAATAGGTGAAATAAAATTCCAGAAAATCCCATGCCTTTTTAATCCATCTTGCTATTCTTAGAAAAAATAGTAGTTAAATTATTTACAGCTTACTCATTAGGAGAACAAAATTTTCTTAGATGCTTATAAGCATGCAGAGCCTATTCTCCAACAGTGTAAGAGAAGCTACAAAAATATGCAAGAAGTATAAATAAACTTTATTAATATTTGCATATAAATCTATTTTAAATAGAAATTATGAATACAATTCTATCTCATACAATAAAGGATAAGGGAATTATTTTTAATAGTTTATATAAAAGTTCATACTATTCCAATATATTTCAAATTGAGATTTTTTTCTAAAAGAATTAGAATGACACCAGCTGTGCATTTGTTAATCATCTTTAAATCTGCTAATCAATCACCATTAAACCAAGTGTATCACCATTATGCCTGTCACATGAGCTTTGAATGAGCATGACCCAAACTTGTACTACAAAAGTACAAGATGTCATAACTTATAAAGCTTCTCATTAAAATGTTTTTAAAAATGAAGTAATAAAGTCTAAAGTTATAATAATGTCTGTCAAAGGGATATTGTATCAGAATCCTATTTCAAATTCATTTTAGAATGATAGACATTAATCACAGAGAACTGTGAAAGCAACATACATTGAAAATATTTATTCTTACAAAACCTATAAACTCATCTTCAATAAACTCTAACACTCATTGTATTTACCTATAAATTTTCATCCCTGTTTACATTCTTTGATATAATGTTTAAAGAGGACTAATAGAAAACAAAAGGGCTTAAATATTTAGGAAACCAGGTTTCTTGTTCTAGATTTGCCAATGGCTAACTTTGTGATGCAAGACAACTTCACATTCTCTGAGTTTTGTATTAGTCATCAGTAACATCATAGGTTTATTGCTGTAAAACAGTATATCATTTCATTTTTCATACTATATGCTGACTATTTCTAAACATAAAATAATATAAGCATTTTATAGAATATTTAGGAAATATAGTAAAAATATAAAAGAATATTTATACCAATTTTTAAAATTATCAATAGAAAGAATAAAACTAATCATCTCTCCATTTTTCTCTCTTTTTCCCCAAACAAAATAAAACATTGTATGCGTTTACCTCCCCAAATCTCAACAGCCCACAGTGATGAAATTTAGATCATGTTTATCATTAAGAAACTATTTTTCTAAAACATATGCCCTCATATTTAAGAATTATTTGGCTTGTCAATTGTTTTATAATAATATTAGCAATGCAACAGAGATTTTATATTTTAGTGAAGATCCAGCTTAGCATTAGATTTTGTGGTAGTTTCTAAGATGTCCCTAATGATACTCCTCCTTTGTATTCATGCTCTTGTATTTTATCACCTCCTTGAATGAGGGCTGGCCTTAATAATTCGATTCTTACTAATAGAATACATCAAAAGTGTGGATGACATTTCTTTGGTTAGATTATGTAGACTAAACCTTCTTCAAGTTATAGACCCCTCCTATTGCCATGTCAGCTTTCACACTTTGAGGAAGCAAGCTGCCATGTTGGAGAAGCCATTGAGAGTTAGCAACTGAGAATTACTCCTGTCAACAGCCAAGAGAAACTAAGGCTCTCAGTCTGACTCCCTATAAGGAATAGAATTCTGTCAACAGCCAAGTAAACTTAGAAATAGATTATGTCGATGTGAGTGTTGTGATGACTACAGCTCAGCTGACAGCTTGAGAGACTCAAGAGAGAGCTTAAAATCCAATATCAGTCTAAAACATGCCCAAGTTTCTGACCCACAGGAAGGGTAAAATAATAAATGTGTGTTACATTTATGCAATGGAATATTAGTCAGCCATGAAAAGGAAATAAATTTTGCCACATGCAACAACATGAATTCACCTCAATGGTATTATGCCAAGTAAAATAAGGCAGACAGAGAAATAAAAATACCATATGATTTTACTTATATGTAGAATATAAAAATCAAAGAAAACAAATTAAACAGAAATAAATACAGAGAAGAGACTGGTGGATGCCCTTGGGGAGGGGATTTGGGAGATGGATGGAATAGGTGAAGGGGATAAAGAAGTACTAACTTCCAGTTATAAAATAAATTAGGTACAAGGATGGAAGTACACCATAGGGAATAATAAATAGTATTGTAATATCTTTGCATGATGACAGATTGTAATGACACTTATTGTGATGTGCATTTCATAATGCATATAATTGTTGAATCACTATGTTGTATACCTGAAACCAATATAATATTGTATATCAACTATTCTTCAATTAAAAAAAGAAAAAGTATAAAAATAGAGTAACTTTAAGGAAAAAACAAGTACATTGTTTTAAGTCACAAAGTTTTGGGGTAATTCATTATGCAACAGTAGATAACTAATATTGTTTTTATACTCTAAATAACTTTTTCATTATTATATTATTTCTATAGAGTCTCATTTATAAATGTTCATACTGTATCTTAGATGACTGAGATTTCCCAGATAACTAGAGCTTATTACTGATTAATATCTCTTTTCAAAGGAGTACATTGGTTGGTTCTTTTAAGAGCCCTTGAAAATATTAATGTGTCTTTTATCTGTCTGCACATAATATGTTCATAAACATTTCTTGTTATTATAGAGATCTCAGTTCCCAATAGTTTATCCTATAAATAGATTCTCTACCATTATATCCTGGTATTTATTGTTACAGTACATGTCTATTTTTTAACAATGTATTTCTAATTCTGTATGGTAAAAGCTATTTGATATAGCTTTCAAAAATGACATAATATAGGGAAAATGATGCCAAAAGCAACAAGGGAAAAAGAAAATGGGCAGAACCACAAAATCGGTATGATTTCATAAAGTACTAAATAGTTATTAAAAGATTTATGACAATTTAACCTAACATTTTCACGCAGTCTAAACAAAGAAAAGTGCTGGAGAAATTTCCTAAGATCACGGTCATATCTTCAAGGCAGTAACATAATGGATTCAGTATTATTTCATACTTTAGGAGGAATATCTGCTTTCCTCAATTCTATCCTAAACCCCTTTTTGGCTATGATGTGTATAGAACGGTTTCCTTTATCTTTAAAATAGTTTTTGGGCTGAGAGATTCAAGATGGCAGCGTGAGAGGTGAGACAGAGAACTCCTCCCAAAAACACAGATAATGTGAAAATACAGTTAATACAACTAACCCAAAAACACAAACAGGAAAGAAGGTTGCACCAGACTGCATACAGACCTCACAAACAGAGCAGACCTCACAAAACAGGGTAACGTATGAAAGCCTTGATCTGGCAGGACCCAAGCCCTTCCCCCACCCCAGCTCACCAGAGGGAGAAAGAGAAATGGAGTGGGGGAGGGGGTGGAATCCTGGGACTGCTGAACACCTAGCCCTGTAGATCTGCTTTGGGAGCAGAAACCTACATTGTGTGGTGCTCTGGAGGATGGGGAGCTGGGACAGGCAGAGTGCTTGAGAGACAGATTCCAGCCTTTTGTGGAGGATGGGATCCACACCAGGCCAATCTGGGAAAAGGGAAAGGCAGGTGGTCTGACAGGATTCCTAGCAGCGAGAGGGCTGCTGAAGGGGTAGAGTTTGCATGGAGCTAGCTGCCCGGGAGAAGGGATAGGGTGACAAGGTTGTCTGTGCATCCTCTGCCTAGCAGATCAGGAACTTGGGGAGCTTCAGGCACTCCAACCCCCTGACTGGCTACACAGCTTCAAAGGACCCCACTGTGATTTGCCACCTGCCGAGCTTTCCTCCTGCCTGACAGCAACAGGTTACAAACCAGCAGTCCCTCCTCTGGCATCAGGCCAGCCAGAGGGAGGCCCTACCTACAACAGGTAGAGAAGCCAGGCAAAGAGGCTTACACCTGTGTATTCGGCCCACAGGCTCTGATACAGGAGACAGGCAGGGCAGAAGGGAATCAGGAAACAGAACTTTCCTTCCCCCAAGTACCAGCTTCACTCCCCTACAACCACCAACCTCAACCTAGGGGCTAAGAAGCTCCAGAGACTAGAGGTTCTGGGCAATAGAGGAATATGAAACATCAAAAGAACAAGTTTCAGACCAAAATCTCACAAACCCCAGAAAAGGGGCTAAATGAAACTGAACTCAACAATATTCATGAAAGAGAGTTAAAAATAAAAATCATAAACATGCTTATGGAGGTGCAGAAAAAAATTCAAGACCTCAGGAACAAATTTAAGACAGAGATTCAATCATCAAGAAATTCCATATCTGAAATGAAACATACAATGGAGGGATTTAAAAGCAGATTAGATGTACTAGAAGAGACAAGAAATGGAATAGAAATTAGAGAAGAGGTACACAAAGAAGCTGAGGCACAGAAAGCAGAAAGAAACTCTAAGAATGAAAGAATATTGAGAACTCTGTGACCAATCCAAAGGGAACAATATTTGCATAATAGGGGTACCAGAAGAAGAAGAGAGAGAAAAAGAGAAAGAAAGTGTTACTGAGGAGGTAATTGCTGAAAACTTCCCCAATCTGGGGAAGGAGATAGTATCTCAAGCCATGGAGATGCACAGACCTCTTCACACAAGGGACCCAAGGACGACAACATCAAGATATATAAAAATTAAAATGGCAAACATCAAGGATAAAGAAAGACTATTAAAAACAGCTAGAGAGAGAAAAAAGATCACATACAAAGGAAAAACCATCAGGCTATCATCAGATTTCTCAACAGAAACCTTACAGGCCAGAAGGGAGTGGAATGATATATTTAATGCAATGAAGCAGAAGGGTCTTGAACCAAGAATACTCTACCCAGCAAGGTTATCACTTAAATTTGAAGGAAGGATTAAACAATTTTCAGATAAGCAAAAGCTGAGAGAATTTACCTCCCAGAAACCATATCTACAGTGCATTTTGGAGGGACTCCTCTACACAGAAGTATTCCTAAGACTAAATAGATGTCAAGCAAGGGATAGAAAAAGAGTATGGAATATGTTTCATTACATACAAAGAATGGAGGAGGAAAAAAAGGAGGAGAAAAAAAGATTCTTTAGTTGTGTTAATAATAGCATACAAACTGAGTTAAATTAGACTGTTAGTAAGGGAATTACCCTTGAACCTTTGTTAGCCACAAATCTAAAGCTTGCAATGGCAATAACTATGTACCTATCGATAATCACGCTAAATGTAAATGGTCTGAATGCACCAATCAAAAGATGTAGAGTCACTGAACGAATAGAAAACCAAGACCCAACTATACGCTGCCCACAAGAGACTCATTTCAAACCCAAAGACATACACAGACTGAAAGTAAAGGGATGGAAAAAGATATTTCATGTAACTAATAGGGAGAAAAAAGCAGGAGTTGCAGTACTTGTATCAGACAAAATAGACTTCAAAACAAAGAAAGTAACAAGACACAAAGAAGGGCATAACATAATGATAAAGAGGTCAGTTCAACAAGAGGATATAACTATTATAAATATCTATGTACCCAACAAAGGATCACCTACATATGTGAAACAAGTACTAACAGAATTAAAGGGGGGAATAGAATGCAATGCATTCATTTTGGGAGACGTCAACACACCACTCACTCCAAAGGACACACCAACCACACAAAAAATAAATAAATTGACAGAGGCATTGAACAGTGTATTAGAACAGATGGACCTAACCAACATCTAGAGAACACTCCACCCAAAAGCAACCAATACACATTCTTCTCAGTTGCACATGGAACATTTTCAAGAATAGATCATAAACTAGACTACAGAAAGAACCTCAGTGAATGCAAAAAGATTGAAATTGTACCAAACAGCTTCTCACATCACAAAGGTATTGAACTAGAAATAAATTACTCCAAGAAAATGAAGAAGCCTACAAACACATAGAGGCTTAATAACATGCTCCTAAATAATGGATCAATGACCAAATGAAAAAAGAGATCAAGCAATATATGGAGACAAATGACAACAATAATTCAACAACGCAAAATCTGTGGGATGCAGTGAAGGCTGTGCTAAGAGGGAAATATATTGCAATACAGGCCTACCTCAGAAAAGAAGAACAATCCCAAATGAACAGTCTAAACACACAATTAATGAAACTAGAAAAGGAAGAACAAATGGGCCCTAAGTCAGTAGAAGGAGGGAAATAACAAAGACTAAAGCATAAATAAATAAAATTGAGATGAATGAAATAATAGAAGGAATCAATGAAAGCAGAGCTGGTTCTTTGAGAAAATAAACAAAGTAGATAAACCCCTGCCAGACTTATGAACAAGAAAAGAGAGTCTACACACACAAACACAATCAGAAATGAGAAAGGAAAAATCATTACAGACACCACAGAAATACAAAGAATTATGAGAGAATACTATGAAAAATTATATACTAACAAACTGCATAACCTAGAAGAAATGGACTTTATAGAAAATACAACCTTCCAAGGCTGACCCAGGAAGAAAAAGAGAATCTGAATAGACCAATTACAAGCAAAGAAGTTGAATTGGTAATCAAAAACCTACCTAAGAACAAAACCGCTATCTCAGTTGATTTCACTGCTGAATTTTATCAAACATTAGGTGAAGACCTAATACCCATCCTCCTTAAAGTTTCAAAAAAGTAGAAGAGGAGGGAATACTCCCAAACTCATTCTATGAAGCCAACTTCAGTCTAATACCAAAACCAGGAAAAAAGACACCACAAAAAAAGAAAACTATAGACCAATATCCCTGATGAACATAGATACGAAAATACTCAAAAAAATATTAGCAAACTGAACTCAAAAATACACCAAAAAGATCATCCATCATGATCAAGTAGGATTCATCCCAGGGATACAAGGATGATACATTCAAAAATCCATCAACATTGTCCACTACATCAACAAAAAGAAGAACAAAAATCACATGATCACCTCCACAGATGCTGAAAAAGCATTTGACAAAATTCAAAATCCATTCAGGATAAAAACTCTAAACAAAATTGGTATAGAGGGCAAGTACCTCAACATAACAAAGGCCATATATGACAAACCCAGAGCCAACATTATACTTAACAGTGAGAAGCTGAAAGCTTTTCCTTTAAGATAGGGAACAAGACAAGGATGCCCACTCTCCCCACTTTTATTCAAAATATTTCTAGAGATCCTAGCCATGGCAATAAGATAACACAAATAAATAAAAGGCATCCATATTGGTAAGAAAGAAGTCAAACTGTCCCTATTTGCAGATGATATTCTATTATACATAAAAAACCCTGAGGAATCCACTACAAAACTACTAGATGTAAAATATAAATTCAGTGAATTTGTGGGATACAAAATAAATACGCAGAAATCTGTTGCATTTCTATGCACTAAAGGGAACTAGCAGAAAGAGTAATCAGGAAAACAATTCCATTCACAATGGCATCCAAAAGAATAAAATACCTAGGAACAAAGCTAACCAAGGAAGTGAATGACTTATACTCGGAAAACTACAAGACACTCATGAGAGATATTAAAGAAGAAACCAATAATTGGAAACACTTTACGTGCTCGTGGATAGGAAAAATTAATATTGTCAAAATGGCCATCCTGCCTAAAACAATCTATGGATTCAGTGCAGTCCCTATCAAAATACCAACAGCATTCTTCAATGAACTAGAGCAAATAGTTCTAAAATTCAGATGGAACCACAAAAGACCCGAAGAGCCAAAGCAATCCTGAGAAGGAAGAATAAAGTGGGGGGAATTATGCTCACTCACTTCAAGCTCTACTACAGACACAGTATCAAGACAGTTTGGTACTGGCACAAGAACAGACTCATAGACCAATGGAACAGACAGGAGAGCCCAGATATAAACCCAACCATATATGGTCAATTAATATACAATAAAGGACCAATGCATATACAATGTGGAAATGAGATCCTCTTCAACAGCTGGTGTTGGCAAAACTTGACAGCTACATGTAAGAGAATGAAACTGGATTACTGTCTAATCCCATACACAAAAGTAAACTCAAAATGGATCAAAGACCTGAATGTAAGTCATGAAACCATAAAACTCTTAGAAAAAAACATAGGCAAAAATCTCTTGGACATAAACATGAGCAACTTCTTCATGAACATATCTCCAGGGGAAGGGAAACAAAGCAAAAATGAACCAGTGGGACTATATGAAACTAAAAAGCTTCTGTACAGCAAAGGACACCATCAATAGAACAAAAATACATCCTACAGTATGGGAGAATATATTCATAAATGACATATCCGATAAGGGGTTGACATCCAATTTATATAAAGAGGTCACACACCTCAACAAACAAAAAGCAAATAAGCCAATTAAAAAATGGGCAGAGGAGCTGAACAGACACTTCTCCAAAGAAGAAATTCAGATGGCCAACAGGCACATGAAAAGGTGCTCCACATCCCTAATCATCAGAAAAATGCAAATTAAAACCACAATGAAATATTACCTCACACCAGTTAGGATGGCCAACATCCAAAAGACAAACAACAACAAATGCTGGTGAGGATGCGGAGAAAGGGGAACCCTCCTACACTGCTGGTAGGAATGTAAACTAGTTCAACCATTGTGGAAAACAGTATCGAGGTTCCTCAAAAATCTCAAAATAGAAATACCATTTGACCCAGAAATTCCACTCCTAGGAATTTACCGTAAGAATGCAGTAGGCCAGTTTGAAGAAGACATATGCACCCCTGTGTTTATTGCAGCACTATTTACAATAGCCAAGAAATGGAAGCAACCTAAGTGTCCATCAGTAGATGAATGGATAAAGAAGAGGTGGTACATATACACAATGGAATATTATTCAGCCATAAGAAGAAAATTAATCCTACCATTTGCAACAACATGGATGGAGCTAGAGGGTATTATGCTCAGTGAAATAAGCCAGGTGGAGAAAGATAAGTATCAAATGATTTCACTCATCTGTGGAGTATAGGAACAAAGCAAAAACTGAAGGAGCAAAACAGGAGCAGACTACAGAACCCAAGAGTGAACTAACAGTCACCAAAGGGAAAGGAAGGGAGGGATAAAGCGGAAAAAGGACTATTATGATTAGCACACATAATGTAGCAGAGGGGGGGATATGGGGAAGGTAGTATAATACAGAGAAGACAAGTAGTGATTCTATAGCATCTCACTCTGCTGATGGACAGTGACTGTAATGGGGTATGTGATGGGGACTTGATAATAGGGGGAGTCTAGTAACCATAATATTGCTCATGTAATTGTATTAATAATAGCAAAATAAAAAATAAAATAAATAAAAAATAAATTGTTGTTGGGCTGCTTGCCTGGATTGCCTTTTTGGATTCTAGATTCACATCTTTCTTTTACTTAGGAAGGTGAGCTTGTATTATATTTTGTTTTTATTCACTGTTTTTTTTCCAATAAATTTTCATCCTTTATCTAGAAATTTCTTTTTCAAAATTCCAATATTTGGATCATTGAACATTGTCATTTTTCATTATTTTATACACTTTCTTATTTTCTTAGTTCTAATGGAGTGTGCTGTTAAGTCTCTTCCTTTACCAGCACTTGTTTCTACAGAGTCTAATGTATGATCAAGGCCACTGATATAGTTTTATTTCAGCAGTTATGATTTTCATGTCTTTATAGATTTTCCCTAATAGGAGACTGTTGCCTCCTAACTCTAAAGTCATGCATGCAATGCAATCTTAAATTTTATTTTAATGTAAATAAGAAACTAGTTTAAATCTATACAGAGAGAAGTAATTTCTCCTCTTATCTAATGTTGACTTTTCTTTTTGAGTTACAATATTTTCATAAAGTTGATGGTATTTCACTGATTGCTTACTTTTATATGGTGCTCTATATCTTTTAGTAGTGCTAAATAAAAATATCTTAGTTTTTTTCTGACATTGTTGGTAATGTAAAAAACCCATCATATCCAGATGAAAAAGGATAGACATAATTCAGATTGGTAAAAAATTCATATAACCAGTGCATTGATCTAAATCTTTGGCTGGAAAGGAAAGAGTTTGGGATAGGATTGGAGGAGGTGTTTGAAAGCCTGAACCCTAGGCAGTCTTTATGGGATACTCTATCTCTTGGCATATTCTTTTCACTTCTGAGCTGGTAGGATCACACATACTAGAAAAAGTCTGGTAGTTCCAACTCTACTCCCTTTTGTTGTGAACTGGTCCAGAGACAAGACCCACAGAGATGGCCAGAGCTCTGGGATGAAGTCCAGGCTAATGTTTATTTGAAAGATTAAGAGATCTGCTTCTGCCTAGAAAGAATTCTACTTCCATCCAGGATATACAAAACTGGACAGAACATTCCTCCCACCCTAACAAAAAGTAAAAAAATATATACCTTGAAGGATGGGACTTGGGAGGAGACACAAGATAGAAGCATTGACACATGTGTGCCAGAGTAAAGGAGAAGAGATTCTGGGTGATGTACCAGCAAGTAAGAAGAACTCAGCTAAATTTAACAAATTGCTGAAGTCTAAGTGTGGTCTAATCTGCAAGTACAGAAAACCATAGGAGCCACAGATATAAGGGACGTTCATTGTCACTCTTACACTCTTCTCTCTCTAACTCACTGGCTATTCATGAGAAAGACTGGACACAGAGCGGGAGATGAGAGAAGGCCCCCTGTGGTAATGAAGGCCTAAAGAAGTAGGTGGTATCCCTATGGGAAATGCAAAAAGGCCATGCCAGACTATTCTACCTTAAGTAGGTGAAGGAAGGACAGCTTTTCTTGTCCCCCCAGGACACAGATAGAGGTACACTGTGGCTTAGGAAAGGGCTTTAATCTGTCATCGGCCCAGAGGACTTCTGCTGGTGGGAGATGAGTAGAAAACTCCTTCTCAAGACAAAAAGCACAGCTTGACCATGGGCGGGATCACTGAGAAAGTGACCTCCAGATGCAGAAACAGAGACAGTCTAGGACCAATGTTGGACCAGGATAAGAAAGAGAAAGCTCCTCACCCCCAGCATGCATGTTCTTGTGTATACACACACACACATACACACACCAGCACAAATTACTAAGCAATAAAGTCTACTGCTGAGGAAGGGGCAAAAGTATAGGGAGTGATCACATCTGAATTCTAGGCACACAAGGAAGGTGGGAAGTTGAGTGTAAAGCAGAAGCATTGAGAGAGACTACTTGGAAAGCCAGCACCACCTTAAACATAACTGACTTATCAAAGCTGAAAAAAAAATTCATTAGAGAAAGGACAGTCTTTTTAATAAATGGTCCTAGAACAATTAGATATCTGTATGCAGAATAAATAAATGAAGTTCTGCTCTGTGAAGACATGTTGAAAGATGAAAAGATAAGCTGCATACTAAGAAAAAACATTTGCCAACATATATCTGATAAAGAACTTATATCCAGCATATATGAAGATCCCTAAAATCCAGTAATAAAATACATAATCTAATTAAAATGGGAAAAATATTTCAAGACAGTTTATTAGAGACTTGATAGCCAATATGGCATCAATAAAAATGCTATACATAATTAGTCATTATGAAAATACAAATTGAAACCACAGTGAAATTCTACTGTAAAGATGGCCAAATAAGAAAACAAAACAAAACAAAACAAAGAGCCATGAAGATTCCAAGTGTAGGTAATGACCTGTAGTAATGAGAGGTCTCATAAAATACTGGTAGAAATGCAAAATGGGACAGCCACTTTGGACAGCAGTTTCGCACTTTATTACCAAAGTTAAATAGTCACTCACCATAGGACCAAACATTCCACTCTGGTATTTACCCAAGAGAAATGAAAACTTATGTTCATGCAAAAACATGCACACAAATGTTTATAGCAACTATATTCATAATTGTCAAAATTGGAAAGAGCACAAATGTCCTTCAGCTGGTGAATGAAAATATAAACTGTGGTATATTTGTGCAATGATTCCTTTCAGCAATATTCAACAATAAGAAGGAAAAAGTTATTGATACGAGGAATAACTATCCAATCAATTATGCTAAAGAAAAAAGCTGATCTTTAAAGGCTACACTCAGAATGATTCCTTTTACTCACCACTCTGGAAAAAGCAAATAGATCAATGGTTGCCAGAGGTTGAGGGTAAGTGCAACAGTTGATTACAAAGGGGCAAGAGGAAATTTTATTTCAATAATGGAAACATTCCATGTAATTTTGGTTTAATGAATCAATGCATTTGTCAAAATTCATAGAACTACATATCTAAAATTTTCTGTATTTTAATACCTTAATATGACTCAAAGGTAAGCACAATTGGATATTTATAAGGGTTAAACAGAGGGCAATGTTTCAGACAGTCCTATTAATACTAAATAAAATATATAATTACAAAATCTGATAAATTTAATAGTAATGGAGGGTTAAATCTGGTAAGTTGGAATCAAGGTTACATAGGTTTTTTTTAAGGTAGAAGTTTTCATACTACACTCTAGAATCATACAGATCTCATACTTGTAGAATGCAGTCATAACAAATAATGGCATATTTAATAGAATGAGCTATTGATTTTCCATTAATATTCCAATAAAAGAAAAAAGCATAGGCCAACTCTTCCATAATAAACCTTAACGATTATTCTTTTCAGAAAATGACACTGAAGATATAAAGCATAAATCATAGGTTTAGACCACACCAGTCTCACACTAAATTAAAATACCTCAGTATAAATAACATCATAACCAATGATCGATAACTGAATACAGTTTGTAGATCTCTTCACATGCAGGACCATAGAACTGTCTTTTATTTGAAAACTATCTGCCAATAGTCAACTTTAGTGGAATAATTAATGTCCAACATAAATGCAAATATTCCAAAAGACAGCAATTCACTTGCTGTTTTTATTTAAATAACTATTAAATTTCTTCCTTTATTGTGAAATAATTTGTCATGAACTTCACTAAACTCCTAATAGTCTTACCTACATTAAGCTTCTGTTAAGAAATCTGACACCAATTCTGAGTATATTTTATATCTTTGGGCAAGGATGCTAGCTGCCTTTGCATAGTAATAATACTGTTTAAAAATATGTTATAAAATCCTGTAGAATAATCATGCTATGAATCCCATTTTATTTTTCTAATACATTCAGTTAAAAATAATAACAAAACAAAACAAGTGTGCAAACCCAGTCATCTAAACAATTGTTTCTCTGTAATAGTTTATTGTTTTATTTTTTCCTGAGGGAAAGAGTTTATTTAAGAGTAGCTAGAAAATCTTCTAATATTTCTTCATAGTACTGTGAAATAAAAGAGATAAGGATAAAATGGCTTTCTAGTAGGTAGTAGTTTGTTGTGCTATTTCTTGGATCACTCTTTTCAGCATCACAGAGGAAGTTATATTTTAGCTTGACATATGAGATATTAATGGACCATTTAACATCAAGAGCATCTATTATGGTTCTTTTTAAAAAAATTGATTTTGTATATGAAAAGACCTTCTCACCAAGGAGGTTAGACCTATGAGATATGAGTTCTACTTGCTTCAATCTACTATCTCTGCAACCCTAGACATAGCATACCATCGCTATGTCTTTATATTTTCACTGTTAAGTGATGTTAGTAAATTAGATAATGCCAGAATTCATGAATAATTTCTGGTGAATCTTTTGCAAAGTCTGAGTACGAACTTTGTTCTATGAATTTAAATGTACAATAGAATCTTTTCTCAAGTAAAGGCACCAAAGTTTTTGTTTTTAAATTATACACTGTAAAGAAGATCCTAGAAATGTAATTGTCTCACAGTGCTCTAGAAAACACCTAATGCTAACCTCCTAAGTCATGCTTTCCTAGATTTAGAGTTTTAATTTGTTATTTTAATTCTGTTTTCTAAGTATGGTCCCCCAATAACTTCTATTTTTTTTTAAACAAGTGATTCTGATTAGGTTGTTCCCCTTCAGTGGTTTATATTTATTGTTCCAAGATTAACAAGAACACAGGCTGCGTATACAGTGTGGTTTTCCCAATGCAGAAGTTCTAGTGTGCACTCAAGTTTTAGTCATTGAAACCTTCCAAGTTTTAAGGTTTGCTTTTCTTCTTATTCTTCTGCATATTGTCCTTTAAAATTTGAGAGGTGTTTTATATCCAGTTGACATAGACTTTTTTTTAGCAGCTTAATTTATTGCAGTTAGAAGTAAGGAATCAAGGAAATGTAAAGCTTTAAGGAAGAACAATGTATTTACTGGATACACAGTGAGGAACCAGGAATTTCTCCTAATGATCTTGTGTGTCTTAGGTGCATATTCCATTGCAATTGTGGGTTAAATTGATTATTGGAGAGCATACATCAGTAAAGAAGAAACTAGTTTGGAGAAGGCACTGGAAATATCATTCAGGAGTAAAATTGAAGCCCTAACCCTTTTTTCTCCATGCCTGCCTTCATCTGAAAATTTGAAATCTAATTCACTTGTCTTGAAAATCTAAATAAATGTAAGGGGATATGGTCAGTGAACCTTCTACTAACATTGCCCAGCTCTTGGGACAGATTTACCAGTATTTAGATTTTATAAGGTAGGTAAAACCTCTTGAGTAATCAGTTGGGATATGATATGTTACATATTTACAGAGTAGTATGAAATTAAGTGTAAATTTGCCTTTCCTGGGAGTGTTTGTATTTTATGTCTTAACTTTTTTAGGAATGAAAAGACTGGTGTTCAATTTAAAAATGTTGGACATGAGTGTGCCAAGTGGGGAGGATAACAGAACATCTTAAAGATTAAATTTGTGCTGTGCAAATTGTCTGCATGCTACCTGTGCCAATCATACTTTTTCACTGGCATATTTGTTGAATCCAGGTTAAAACATTTTCTGTAACTGCTTAGAACAACATCAGTCAGAATTCTATATAAATAATTTATCACCCTTTTCCCACCTATCACCCAATAAAAATCCCCCTGAGTTTTGTGTAACATCTTTCAGTTGAAAGGACAGTTACAGAAAAATATGTACATGCCATAAATTTCAGCAAACACCAAGAAACAATCTGCCTTCATAATTTAGTGTGCAGGGTAAGTAAAAAACAGAACCTCTGGTGAATTATTGTTCCCTGTCGTCATAATGTTCCTTGTTTCACTGCCAATAAAACAATATGAAAAGTGGCACTGTGATGGATTCAGTAGCTATGCCATATGCCAGGGTATTTTCCTGAAAATATCTTTTATCAAATATCCAACAGAACAGGTAGCTCATCCTGGGCAGATGCATAGGTGAGTCTGAAGCATTTCCTATATACTTGAAAAGGCCCTAAAGGGTAATAAGCTGTTAGCATTATTCCAATAATTAAATGTTCAGGAGGTTAGATGGTGGCACTTGCACATTCCTAGTGCCTGATTCACAGTCACATATCTATCAATAAAGAATATGTGCCCACAACTTTACTAGATCTGGTACAAACATGCCATCTGTGCCAGGAACTCAAGAGAGTTCCAATTGCTTACTTAACATTTGGAATAAGATGCTGCTCTGGAACAATTATTTGAAATTTTTTGAAATTTGAATTTCATAAATTTAAATGACATTTTCTAAAGTAATACAATGTTAAGAAAGAAATCCTATTCTCATGATGTTAGTGGCAAAAATGCCAAATAAGTGAAAAACAATTTTAAAAATCTATATATTAGAGTGAACAATTAATAGTTTACTAGAATTCAATAATGCTTTATTTAAAGTAAATCCATTTGCAGTGAACAATACAACTGGCTTTAAGCCTTGCTTTACAAAATATAGATGAATATAGTAATATACTATTGGACCACGCACCTTTAATAATCAGCAGACAGTCTAAACTTACAAAAAAGATCAACAAAAATATTCAGTGTATCTCTCTTTTCTGCTATTACTCTACAGCAAGCCCAGGGCCATATCTGTAAGGAAGTCTTAATAAACACACTGTAAATAAATGAATGATTAAATGAATAAAATAAGTTTCTTAGTATAAAAGTTACTTCTTAAAATTTTTTGTTCCATTTATTTCAAGTCCTTCATTAAATCAGTACAATCTGATCTTTCTCCCTCTTATTCATCTCATCCTCTGACATCCTCTTCCCCTTTCACCCTCCTCCACATTCTCTACAAGGAAAACAAGTACCAAAGGTTAGCTTTTAAAATGTTTTGTTTATTAAAAGAAAACTGTTTCATAATTTGAAGAAAAAGCTGTAGAGTAATAATAGAAGGAAGTTAAGTTTCATAAAGGGGAAAAAAAAGCTATGGGGCCATGGAAAGTCCTGGATGACGAGGAGAAGCCAATCTCTGGCTCGATCTTTGTAGTAAGGTAAACACAAAAACAGGATTAACTTTATTGTGACTATACTACTCAGCTTCTCTTTGATAAAAATATAAAAAATAGGACTATCTCAATTTTATTAATTTAAATGTTTCACTTTTATTTGTACTTTCATAATGAGGTATGCTATATAATAAATACTTGATCTTTTTTTCAATGTGAATAAATACAATACTCCATATTTTTTCAAACTAAAGGCTACCTATGTTAGCTCACAGGTATACATTCACATACTTTAAATCATGCCCAAACAGTTCAAATTAATAGTTCACTGTGAACAGGATATGGGACATGAAGACTTGATTTAAAGTTATTTGTCTATTGGTTGTTTGATCTTGAGAACTCATTTTCTCATCTGCAGAATTGAATGTTCTTCCTGAACTATTGCGATAATTAAGAAGACAATGATAAAGTACTGTGCAAACTTTAATCAGTGAAACAAATATTTACCAAGAACAGATTTATTTTTCTGTGTTGGGGAAACTCAGACAGTGCTACCTCAGGTGTGTAAGGCTCTTGACAATATTTCATGAGATAATCATGGAAACATAAGTTGGACCAAGAAGAAAATGTAAACTGCAACTTGGAGAATATAGTATCTCAAAGCTTGGGCTAGTCAATCCCCAAGAGATAATTAATATGACATATTAGAAAGTATAACATATGTATAAACTATTTCTATCCAGTTTTATGTCATGATAGATCATGAATGCTTGCTAGTTTCCAATAATTTATCAGATATTGAGGAAACTACTTTTCATCAGCAACCCAAACCCAGAAACTAAAATAGAAAAGCAAGAGATGTAATAGGATGTCCTAACTGTCAACCAACTTGGATATATAAAAGGCTGCCAAGTTACCTCACTCCTAGGAAAGCAGTGACCATATCTTGTATATGAAGTTGGTCAACAAATTTTAGATTATTTGTTCCTCCTAAAACAGTAGGAGAAGATCTCCATTATTCAGAGGTTTGAAAATTTTGAAGAAATCTCCCTCTGTAAGTAACCTCAGACTATAAATTAATGTGTCCTCGAGTAGAAAATAAATTGGCTTTATTAAAAAATGACTGTGACTGATGTTTGCCACTTACAGTGCTGAATATTAGATGGCCTCATGAAAATAATCCATCTGGAGCTTGTCAATAGGTGAATCTCTTCTCATCTCTGGCCAAAGAATCCCTTAAATAGTGTCTCAGTTATTTACAGGTGATTAAAAGTGTGTCTTCCTATCATGGGATAGTCCTGTAGTCATTGTTGTGGAAAAAGGACATTATATGGACCAAACCTTTCCTGATATGTTAAAATTTCACAGCTTTACAAGTTTTCAAATAGGCCCACAGTTTGAAGAGATTTTACTTTGGTTTAATTCTCAAATGGTCATGGTTTCTTGTTGATGGATTTGTGAAATTTTATTTTAGGATCAACCTTTTTATCAAAGTAAGAAACCTACTAGGAAGTCATTAAATATTTTCATTTTTCTAATATAACTAAGAGGTCCCTATGAGCACAATATCTAAACATAGCTGAACCTGAGGAAAATATAATAAGCAGTCCATTAACTCAGGTTGTCCCATGCAGCTGTGTTTTGCAAATTAATATACTAAATTTAGTTTGATTTGCCTTTTGATACCATTTTAAACAAGGACATGGACTATATGTCATAGTTAAGCAAGTGCTTGTTACAGTAACAGTACATCTACATCATATGGAAGTCATCTACTTCTCTTCAAAGTATTAATCTAAGTTTCTTGGTCTGTTGAGATTGATCATAGCAAGAACATTTAGAGTTATTAAGAGCTACAAATAATATATCTGTTACTCTTAATAAATTATTGTAAGCTAACGGTCTATTATTTTAATAAATGAAATAATTATGAGGTAAATTCTTTAATGGTGCCCCAAAGCTAAACTACTAATATAAGTAAGATGAATGAAGTTTGTAATATACATACTTGGTTAAGGAATACATATATCATCACAATTTATATGCTGACTTCTTATTAAAAGTAATATTAACAATTATTATTTCTGATGTTCTTTTGTATTAGGATACTTCGGACAGCTGATATGGGAGACTGTAAAATAGTTCATTTTACCTAGCTTTTTTCTTCACTTCTCCTCTAACTTTTTGACATTAATACTACTAATCCAGAAAGGTAAATATCTAATTTTCTAAATATTTCTAACAAAATATGTAATATTGCTTATTACATTGAAACTTCTAGTACTAGTTAACTTAATATTTAAGGCTGATGGATTTTATTGTTTTTAAAATATAAAAGCCTTTGAGAATTTTGCCTGTAAGTGCATCTAATTCAGAGAAAAGTATACTTAAATTTATATTGTCAGAAATTTGTGTTTGTTGACTTTGATTCTTGGAAGCTCCATTAACAGATCAAAGAATTGTGGATTAATGTTTTACCTCTATCACTAGCAACATTTGGGGACTTGAACAAGTCACCTATCATTTGTCATGAATTTATATTAATAGGTGTACTAAAATACAGGTAAGTGCCCTACATTTTTTTTTTTTTTAGGGAAAAAATTCACTCTCCAGTGTTTATTTTTTAAGATGGTGTTGGGAACTGAGTAAGTACAAGACACTGATAAATTTCAAATTATGTGTGAGGAAACATATTTACCCTTTCTTCTGAATAAACTAAAAACTAAGCAAAATATAAGAAGCAAGAGTGTGCAGACTTGGGAAATTTGGCAATATAGAGTAAGGACCCGACAGAAGGGGAATGATCAGGGTGAGCACTATGAATGCCCCTGTTCACTCTTTGGTAAAAGCCTTCAACTGCCACAGAAGTCCTGGAGGGAACTTGTTAATATCCTTGAGTTGAGGAGATGGACTTGGCAGGAGTTTGCATGAGATAAATACCAAAGAGGAGAGATCTGCAGTCCTCAGTTGAATAGTCATTTTTCTATGCATGTGAGGTTTGGGGAAAAAACATGTGAAAGGAGAAAAGGGTAGAACCTCAACATTCACAAGGGCTGGAAAAAGTTTGTTATCCCACCAGTAAGAGGGAAATCATCCTCATAATTTACAAGACATCAAGTAAGTATTCAGAAAGTTAATTGCCTCAATAGTTGAGTAAAATTAAAATTTTGACTTAGGCTGCTTTTGTACTGACTAATAAAGTTTACCTGCAAGGTTCAGGGGACCAAATCATTTCCAAATAACTTATCATGTCCCAAGTAAAGATTTAAAATATTTATAAGAATACAAAATTTTGCAGCACCCAGCAAGGTAAAATTCACATTTGCTATACAATAAAAACTTAAAAGGCACACAAAGAAACAGGGAAATATGACCTATAACAGAGAGAAAAATCAATCAATGGAAACAGACACAGAAAGTAATCAGAATTAGTAGGTAAGAACATTAAAAGTTACTAGTTTCATATGTTCAGGAAGGTATAGGAACTCTTGTACATGTTAAGTAGAAACATGGTTGACACAAAAATGACTGAAATCAAACTTCTGGTGATGATAATTGCCATGTCAGAGATTAAGCAAAAACACCAGGTGGGATTGAGAGAAGACCAGACATTGTCAAATAAAAGATTAACAAATTTAGGGACTTAGTGACACAAATTAAAATATATAGAGAAAACATCTACCAAAAAAAGAACAAATTCATTATCAGATGAAATTATTATCCTGACACCAAAGCCAGAAAAAGATCTCAAGAAAATTGAAATGAACACAAATATCACTCATGAATATTGATGTAAAAATCATCAAAAATATTAGCAAACCAAATCCAGCAACATATAAAGAGAAATATGCACAATGTTCAACTGACTAGAATTAACAAATACTTTAATCAAGATCAGAGGATATAATGTCAACATTTATGTTTTGTGTCTGTGTAAGGGTAACAATAAATATAAAAATAAAATTGAGAAAATAATTTAATTAACAATAACACATCAAAAAGAATAAAATAAAGAACGAATTTAGCAAAATAAGTGAAATCATGTACAATAGAAACTACAGTTTTAGTTAGGTAAATTTTCTAAAAAAGTTTAAGTAAGATATATTATATCCAAAAGCATATACTCAACATTAATCATTAGACAAAGGCAAATCAAAACTACAATGAAATGCCACAATATGCCTACTGGAATGATTACTACAAAAAGAAAGGCAATAACAAGTGCAATGAGAATGTGGATATTAGAAGCCTGAAATGTTATGTATGTAAGTGTTACAGCTACTTCAGAAAATGATTTGGAACTTTTAAAATGTTAAAAAATATATTTATCATATCACAAAGCAATTCTACATCCAGGTATTTACTTGAGAAAAATGAAAACAAATGTCCACATAAATAGTTGTATGTGAATGTTTATAGCAAAATTATTCATAATATGCAAAAAGTGGACACAATCCAAATATTTATAAAATTATGAATGGATAAACAAAATGTGGTATATTCATGCAACAGAATATTATTCAGCAATAAAAGAGAAGAACTAATACTTGCTAAACCATGTAAAACATCAAAAATATGTTAAGTAAAAAGGCCAAACATATAAAACTTCGTACTTTATGATTTCATTTACATTAAATGTCCAAAAAAGCAAATTTATAAAGTAGATTTTTGGTGCCTGGTAGTAGGGGTAAGAATGGGAAGTGATTGCAGATGTGCATAAGAGATTTATGAGTGTGAAATTAATATTCTAAATTTGGATTGTGATGATGATTTCATTAAAATTTTTGGATTATACACTTAAAAACACCTATTTTATGGCATGAAAATTACACTTCAACAAAGTTGAAAAAAATAAAATAACAGCCTACCTATGAGTCCTGGGTCAACTTTAAACTGATAAGCCCAGTGTAATGCGATTACCTAATGAGTTAAGAGGAAGAAAAAGAAAAAAAAATCTAAGGAAATATTTAAAAATGTTTCAAATTTAATGAAAATTTATAACCTACACTTCCAAGAGGCCCCATGATCCCAAGCTTAAGAAACATAAGATAGCTACATAAGACTCATCATAATAAAACTGCTTAAAGCCATTGGTAAAGAGAAAAATTTAAGAACAACCAGAGTCAAAATAATTATTACATAGAGAATGACAACAGAATTCCGACAGAAGCACAATGACTAGAAGACTATAGAGTAACATACTTAAGCTATTGAAAAAAGAAGGAAAAACTGTCAAACCAGAAATTTCTACCCAATAAAAATATCTTTCAAATAGGAAAGAAAAAAAATTAGGCTTTTTATAATCATATGAAAGTTGGAATAATTAATCACCAGCAATCTAGCAGTACATAAAACTTTAAAGGAAGTCATTTAGGAAAAGAAAAGTAGTACCAATGGAAACCTGGTTTCAGGCAAAGGAACAAAATTCACTGACCTTTATGTAATTGCATAATGGTAATTGTGAGAGCAAACATAAATTAATTATTCTTATTTTAATATCTCTTTTAAATTTGAAATGTATAGACAACATAATTACAGTGGAATTGAGGTTTGTAACCTATATGGAAATAGTGTATGAGAAGAGTGACTCAAAGGCCAGGACGGAAAAATAAAAATATACTGTTTTGAAGTTCTTATAGTAGGGTGATTACTGGAAGTTAGACCAAGATAATGTATACTGTGAACTCTACCCAGTAAAATAAGATGATGAAAAATTAAAGGCAATAAGCTAACAAAAGAAAAGACATGGAATAAAAGTCTCTAATTAAGCCAAAAGAAGACCAAAGAGGAGAGGGGGGGGGGAATCAAAGAGCAAATAGGACAAGTAGGATACAAGATGCAAGATGGGCAATTTAAAGTCAAACATAAATATCATATTAAACAGAAATAGCTAAACAACCTAATTATAAGACAGAGATTGCTATAGTGGATTAAAAGAAAGCCCCAGCAGCATGCTATCTATAAAAAAATACTGCAAATATAAAGACACCAAGAGAGTAAAAGAAAAAGGGTGGGAAAAGCTCAGTCTTGCTATCATAATGAAAAGAAGTTTGATTAGTTATTTTTAGATGGTAAGATGTAGTTTTCAGAGTGACAGATATTTTCTGAGATAAAAATATAATTTAATGTTCATAATAGTGTCAATTCAAAAAAAAGGCAGAACAATTCTAAATATTAATGCACCTAATAATAAAAGTGTCTCAATAAATGGCAGAGATAACAAAAGAACCAGGCAAATTCTTAATTGAGATTGGATACTTAATTGGAAAATACAGGACACTCATGAGAAAAATTAAAGAAGATACCAATAAATGGAAACACATCCCATGCTCATGGATAGGAAGAATTAATATTGTCAAAATGGCCATCGTGCCTAAAGCAATCTACAGATTCAATGCAATTCCTATCAAAATACCAACAGCATTCTTCAAAGAACTAGAGCAAATCGTTCTAAAATTCATATGGAACAACAAAACACCCCGAATAGCCAAAGCAATCCTGAGAAGGAAGAACAAAGCTGGGGAGATTATGCTCCCAAACTTCAATCTCTACTACAAAGGTACAGTAATAAAGACAATTTGGTACTGGCACAAGAACAGAACTATAGACAATGGAAAAGAATAGAGAACCCTGGTATAAACACAACCATATATGGTCAATTAATATACGACAAAGGAGCCATGGACATGCAATGGGAAAATGACAGCCTCTTCAACAAGTAGTGTTGGAAAAACAGGACAGTTACATACAAGAGAATGAAACTGGATTATTGTTTAAACCCATACAAAAAAGTAAAATTGAAATGGATCAAAGACCCGAATGTAAGTCATGAAACTGTAAAACTCTTAGAATACAACATAGGCAAAAATCTCCTGAATATAAGCAGGAGATACTTCTTTCTGAATGCATCTCCTTGAGCCAGGGAAACAAAAGCAAAAATGAACTCATGGGACTACATCAAACTAAAAAGTTTCTGTACAATAAAGGACACCATCAACAGAACATGATGGCATCCTTCAGTATGGGAGAATATATTTGTAAATGACATATCCAACATGGGGTTAACATCCAAAATATATAAAGAGCTTACACACCTCAACACACAAAAAACAAATAACCCGATTAAAAAATGGGCAGAGGATATGAAGAGACAGTTATCAAAAAAAGAAATTCAGGTGGCCAGCAGACACATGAAAAGATGCTCCACATCACTAATCATCAGAGAAATGTAAATTAAAACCACAATGAGATATCACCTCACATCAGTAAGGATGGCCAACATCCAAAAGACTAAGAACAACAAATGCTGGTGAGGATGCAGAGAAAGGGGAACCCTCCTACACTGCTGGTGGGAATGTAAGCTAGTTCAACCATTGTGGAAAGCAGTATGGAGGTTCCTCAAAAAACTAAAAAGAGAAATACCTTTAGACCTGGGAATCCCACTCCTTGGAATTTACCCAAAGAATACAACTTCTCAGACTCAAAAAGACATATCCATCCCTATGTTTATTGCAGCACTATTTATAATAGCCAAGATATGGAAGCAACCGAAATGTCCAGCAGTATATGAATAGATAAAGAAATGTGGTACATATACACAATGGAATACTATTCAGCCGTAAGAAAGAAACAAATCCTACCATTCGCAACAACATGGATGGAGCTGGAGGATATTATGCTCAGTGAAATATGCCAGGCAGAAAAAGACAAGTGCCAAATGATTTCCCTCATTTGTGGAGTATAAAAATGATGCAAAACTGAAGGAACAAAATAGAAGCAGACTCAGAGACTCCAACAAGGAACTAGTGGTTATCAAAGGGGAGGGGTGTGGGGGGGTGTCAGGAGGGAGGGAGAAGGGGATTGAGGGGTAATATGTTTAGTATACACTGTGTGAGGGGTCACTGGGAAAAGAGTGTAGCACAGAGAAGGCAAATAGTGAATCTGTGGCATCTTACTACACCGAATGACAGTGACTGCAATGGGGTATGTGTGTGGACTTGATAAAATGGGCAAATGTAGTAAACTCATTGTTTTTTCATGTGAAAACTTCATAAGAGTGTATATCAATAATACCTTAAAAAAAATTTAAATAAAGAAAATATAGCAAATACAACTACTCCTAAAAGAGTGACCACAAATAAAATTGCACCAGCCAGTCTACATCTGGGAAAATAGAACATCTCATGGAAAAGGGTAAAGTAATAGAGCATTCCCCTCATGTCAGCTCAACTTTGGGAGGAAGAGAAACATAGCAGGTTGGGAGAAGAAGCCCAGGACTGCTGGACATGTAGCTCTAGATATATATTCTGGGAGCACAAACCAACATTGCTTGGTGCACTGCAGATTAGAGGATTTCAAAAGCAAAGTCACAGACTGAGATTCCAGTCACTTGTGGAAAATAGGTTCCTACAACCGATATCTCTGTGACAAAGGAAACGTGGGGCTTTGAAAGACTTCTGAACAGTGATAGGGTGGCTAAAGGGGCAAGGATTACACAGAGTTTGCTGCTTTCAAGGAACAGGTGGACAACATCATCCTGACACAGCCTAGCGGGTTGGGAACTTTCAGGAGCCTCATGCTCACCATCCCTCAGCTGGCAACACAGCCCCAAGGCCCCATATCATGATAAGCAGCCTGATGCTCCTTCCTCCTGGCCAGCACCTGAGTGCAAACCTGCTGCCCTGTCATCACTCCAGGCCAGCCAGAGGGCAACCCTGCCTATGGAAACTATAGCAGCTTAACACAGAGGCTGCTCCTTGAATGCACGGCTCACTGGCCCTGACAATGGAGGCAGGCATTGTGGCTGGGAAGAAGTAAAGAGCTCTATTCTCCCAGCAGGCACTCGCCTGCGACCACCACCATTGCTCCAGGTCAGCTGGAGGGTAGCCCCACCTACAGAAGCTTAGGGGCTTAGACAGAGGCTGTTCCCTGTTTTCAGATCACTGGCCCTGACAGCAGAGTCAGGCACTGTGGCTGGGAAGCAGGAAAGAACTCTCTCCTTAGGGTAGGCAGCGGTACCACTCACCTGCAACCACTGCCATCTCTCCAGGTGATGGGCAGTTCAGAAGAGCAGAGCTTCTGGGCAATAGAGGGTATTGCCTACACAAACCTAATATTTCTCATTATCCAATAGGATTATGAAAAGGCAGAAGAACCTTGTTGAATCTAAAATCCCTCAAACACCAGAAAGAGGTCTTGGTGAGACTGAAATCAACAACCTTCCTGAAAAAGAATTCAAAATAAAAGTCATAAGTATACTAGTGGAGCTACAGAAAAATATTCAAGGGGTAAGGGATGAATTCAGGAGGAAGATAGGCACCTTAAAAATACAGTAGCTGAATGAAGGGATTTAAAAGCAGATTAGATGAGGTAGAGTAGAAGTTCAATGGAATATAAATGAGAGAACATGAATACAAAAAAACTGAGGCAGAGAGAGAAAAAAGGATCTCTAAGAATGAAAGAATATTAAGAGAACTGTGTAACTAATCCAAATGGAAAAACTTTTGCATTATAGGGGTACCAGATGAAGAAGACAGAGAAAAAGGGATAGAAAGAGTCTTTGAAGGAATAATTGCTGGAAACAACACCAATCTGGGAAGGAAATAGTCTCTCAGGCCAAGGAAGTGCACAGATCTCCCAACACAAGAGACCCAAGGAAAACAACACCAAGACATATAATAATAAACATGGCAAAGTTCAAAGACAAGGACAGAATATTAAAAGCAGCCAGAGAGAAAAAAGATCACCTACAAAGGAAAACCCATCAGACTATCATCAGACATCTCAGCAGAAACCATACAGGCCAGAAGGGAGTAGCATAATATATTCAGTGCAATGAAACAAAAGGGCCTTGAACCAAGAATACTCTATCCAGTAAGATTATCATTTAAATTTGAAGGAGGGATTAAACAATTTTCAGATAAGCCAAAGCTGAGAGAATTTGCCTCCCACAAACCATCTCTACAGTGTATTTGGGAGGGACTGCCCTAGATGGAAGTGTTTCTAAGGCTAAGTAGCTGTCACCAGAGAAAATAAAACCACAGTAAAGGAAGAAGACCAATTATTTACCAAATGCAAAATTAAATTGGCTACTCACAAAATCAGTCAAGAGATACACAAAGAGTACAGAATATGACACCTAGCAATAAAGAGTGGAGGAGGAAGAAAAAGAAGGGAGAAAAAAAAGTCTTAAGATTGTGTTTTTAATAGCATAATAAATGAGTAAATTAGTCTGTTAGCCAGTAAAGAAGCTGCCCTTGAACTTTGGTAACCACAAATTCAAAGCCTGAATTGGCAATAAGTACATATCTATAGATAATCACCCTAAATGTAAATAGAATGAATACACTAATCAAAAGAGAGTTACAGAATGGATAAAAAATCAAGACCCATCTATATGCTGCCTACAAGAGATTCACTTCAAACCCAAAGACATATAAAGACCAAAAGTGAAGGATTGAAAAAGATATTTCATAAAACCAATAGGGAGAAAAAAGCAGGACTTGCAATACCTGTATCAAATAAAATAGACTCCAAAACAAAGTAACAATCAACAAAGAAGGACATTACATAATGACAAAGGGGTCAATCCAACAAGAGGATATAACTATTATAAATATCTAGGCACCCAAATATGTACAACAAATACTAACAATTAAAGGGGGAAATAGAATTCAATGCATTCTATTTTAGGAGACTTCAACACATCACTCACTCCAAAGAACAGATCAACCAGACAAAAAATAACTGAGACAGAGGGACTGAAGAACACATTAGAACAGATAGACCTAAGACACATCTACAGAACACTTCACCCAAAAGCAGAAGGGTACACATTCTTCTGAAGTGCACATGGAACATTTTCCAGAATAGACCACATACTAGGTCACAAAAAGAGCCTCAGCAAATTTAAAAAGTTTGAAATTCAACCAACCAACTTCTCAGATCACAATGGTATGAAACTAGAAATAAATTGTACAAAGAAAATAAATGGCACACAAACACATGGAGGCTTAACAAACTTAAATAACCAATTCATCAATGACCAAATAATACAAAGACCAAGCAATATATGAGAAAAATGACAACAGTAGCTCAATGCTGCAAAATCTGAGGGAGGCAGTGAAGGCTGTACTAAGACAGAAATATACTGCAATGCAGGCTTACCTCAGGAAAGAAGAGCAATCCCATACAGACAGTCTAAACACACAATTAATGAAACTAGAAAAAGAAAAATGAGGCCCAAAATCAGTAGAAGGAGGGACATAATAAAGATCAGAGAATAAATAAATAAAATTAAAAATAAAACAATATAAAGAATTAATGAAACCATGAGCTAGTTCTTTGAGAAAATAAACCAAATAGATAACCCCCTAGAAACACTTATCAAGAAAAAAGAGAGTCTACACACATAAACAGAATCAGAAATGAGAAAGGAAAAATCAATATGGACACCAGTGAAATACAAAGAATCATTAGAAAATACCATGAAAAATTATATGCTAACAAATTGGATAATCTAGAAGAAATGGACATCTTTCTAGGAAAATACAATTCTTCCAAGACATACCCAGGAAGAAACAGAAAATCTTAACAGACCAATTACCAGCAATGAAATTGAATCGGTAATCAGAAAACTACCCAAGAACAAAACCCCAAGACCAGATGGCCTCACCACTGAATTTTTTCAGACATTTAGAGAAGATGTAATACCTATCCTCCTTAAAGTTTTCCAGAAAATATAACAGGAGGGGATACTTCCAAACCCAATCTATGAGGCCAGCATTACTCTAATACCAAAGCTGGGCTAATACACCACAAAAAAAGAAAATTACAGACCAATATCCCTGATGAACATAGATGCAAAAATACTCAACAAAATATTAGCAAACCAAATTCAAAAATACGTCAAAAAGATCATCCATCATGATCAACTAGGATTTATTCCAGGGATGCAAGGATGGTACAATATTGGAAAATCCATCAATATCATCCACCACATCAATAAATGGAAAAACAAAAATCACATGATCATCTCCATAGATTATGAAAAAGCATTTGACAAAATTCAACATCCACTCATGATAAAAACTCAAAAAAATTGGTATAGAGCTCAAGTACCTCAACATATAAAAGGCCATACATGACAAACCCACACACAGTATCATACTTAACAGTGAACAGCTGAAAGCATTTCCTCTAAGATTGGGAACAAGACAGTGATGCCCACTCTCCCTACTTTTATTCAACATAATACTGGAAGTCCTAGCCACCACAATCAGACAAGAAAAAGAAATAAAAGGCATCCAGGTTAGCAAGGATCAAGTTAAACTGTCACTCTTTGTAGATGAAATGATATTGTACATAAACAACCCTGAAGAATCCACCCCAGAACTACTAGAACTAATAACTGAATTCAGCAAAGCTGCAGGATACAAAATTAATATACAGAAATCTATTGCATTCTTATATACTAACAATGAACTAGTGAAAAGAGAAATCAGGAAAACCATTTCATTCCCAATTGCATCAAAGAGAATAAAATACCTAGGAATAAATCTAACCAAGGAGGTGAAAGTCCTATACCCTGAAAACAACAAGACACTCTTGAGAGAAATTAAAGAGGACACTAATAAATGGAAATATATCCCATGCCCAAGGATAGGAAGAATTAATATTGTTAAAATGGCCATCCTGCCTAAAACAATCTACAGATTCAATGCAATCCCTATCAAAATACCAACAGCATTCTTCAATGAACTAGAACAAATTATTTTTAAATTCATATGGAGCCATAAAAGACCCAGAATAGCCAAAGAAATCCTGAGAAGGAAAAATAAAGCAGGGGAGATTACACTCCCCAACTTTAATCTGTACCACAAAGCCACAGTAATCAAGACAATTTGGTACTGGCACAAGAACAGACCCATAGATCAATGGAATAGAATAGAGAGCCCAGATATAAACCCACACATATATGGCCAATTGATATATGATAAAAGACCCATGGACATACAATGGGGAAATGACAGCCTCTTTAACAATTGGTGTTGTCAAAATTAGACAGCTATATATAAGATAATGAAACTGGATTACTGTCTAACTCCATGCACAATAGTAAACTCGAAATGGATCAAAGACTTGAATGTAAGTCATGAAACTATAAAACTCTTAGAGGAAAACATAGGCAACACTCTCTTGAATATAAACGAGCAACTTTTAAGTGAACATATCTCTTTTTGCAAGGGAAACAAAAGCAAAAATGAACAAATGGGACTACATCTAACTAAGAATCTTCCGTACAGCAAAGGACTCCATCAACAGAACAAAAGCATACTACAGCATGGGAGAATATATTTGTAAATGACATATCCAACAAGGGGTTAACATCCAGAATATATAAAGAACTCATACACCTCAATACCCAAAAAGCAAATAGCCCAATTAAAAAATTGGCAGAGGATCTGAACAGATACTTCTCCAAAGAAGAAATTCAGAAGGCCAACACACACATGAAAAGATGCTCTACATTGTTAATTATCAGGGGAATGCAAATTAAAACCACAAGGAGATATCACCTCACACCAGTTAGGATGGCCAACATCCAAAAGACAAACAACAACAAATGCTGGTTAGAACGTGGAGAAGGGGAACCATTCTACACTGTTGGTGGTAATGTAAATTAATTTAACTATTGTGGAAACCAATATGGAGGTTCCTCAAAAAACTAAAGATAGAAAATACCATTTGACTCAAGAATTCCACTCCTAGGAATTTACCCTAAGAATACAGCATCACAGATTTAAAAAGACATATGCCCCCCTATGTTTATCGCAGCTCTATTTCCAACAGCCAAGATATGGAAGAAACCTAATTGTCCATCAGTAGATGAATGTATAAAGAAGAGGTGTTACATATACAGAATGGAACATTATTCAGCATAGGAAGAAAACAAATCCTACCATTTGCAAGAACATGGATGGAGCCAGAGGGTATTATGCTCAGTGAAATAAGCCAGGTGTAGAAAGACAAGTACCAAATGATTTTACTCATCTATGGAGTATAACAACAAAGCAAAAACTGAAGGAACAGAACAGCAGCAGACTCACAGAATCCGAGAATGGACTAATAGTTACCAAAGTTAAAGGGGTTGGGGAGGGTGAGTGGGAAGGGAGGGATAAGGGGATTAAAGGGTATTATAATTAGCACACATAATATGGGGGGAGGGAATTGGGGAAGGTAGTATTGCACAGAGAAGACAAGTAGTGACTCCATAGCATCTTACTATGCTGATGGGCAGTGACTGTAATGGAGTATGTGTTGGGGACTTGATAATAGATGGGAATGTAGTAACCACAATGTTGCTCATGTGAAACCTGAGCATAAGATTGTATATCTTAATAAAATATAAAAAATAAAAATAAAGAAATGCCAAGAAAGATTTAAAAAATATCAAAATCAATAAAATTGGTAAAACTCTGGCCCTAATGATCAGGTGAAAAACAGATAAAATGCAAATTACCAATATCAAGAATGAAAGAGGAAACATCATTATTGCTTATGCAAGTATTACAATAAGTTAATATTATGAATGACTGTATGCTAACAAATGACTTTTAAAGAAATGTGTATTTTTTGAAAGATACAAATCTCAAAGCTAACTCAAGAAGATATCAATAACCTGAATACCCTTATATCTATTAAAATAATTAACTTTGTGATTAAGCCTCTTTTCACAATGAAAACTCCAGACACAAATAGATTTACTGATGATTTCTATCATATATTTAACAAAAAAATTAAGAATTTTTGATGATGCATTCCATAACTTGAATTACATGGGGCTAACATTACTCTGAAATACAAACCAGAACTTGAGAAAAAAAGGAAAATTATAAACAAGTAACCCACATGAACACGAATATAAATGTAATGAATGTTGGGTGATACAAAGGAAAAATTTTCAGTGAGATACTTATGATTGGAGAAGTGCAGCCTTGTGAACTGCTGTGTATTAATTATGGGAATTTACAAATTCTACAGATTACATGGGATCAAGAATATGGTAAGGAAGTTGAAATAAGCTAAGGAAAATTTGCAAATATTCTATTTCTTGGTCTTGAATCCGTGTTGTTGAAGGACAAAGGGAAATCTAGCACGTACTTAGCCGATAATAGTTATTATTGTGTTAGTTCAGAACTAGTGGCAACATTATAATTCAATTAATGATTAAACACACATGCCTTTTTTTATGGGACACATGCATGAGAGAAATGGGGAAGGAGTAGGTTGACGCCTGGATTTCTGAGCATATCTGTGCAAATCTGACCCTGAGTAACTGCTATGAACTGAATGTTTGTATTCCCCAAAATGTACATGGTGAAATCCTAACCACCAGTGTCATATTAGGAGGTGAGGCCTTTGGGAGATTATAGCCTCAAGAATGGGATAAAGTCCTCATGAAGGGACTGATGCCCTCATAAAAGGGACCCCTGAGAGCTCTCTCACCCTTTCTATTCTATGAGGACACAGGGACAGGACAACTCTGTGAACCAGGAAGCAGGTCTCACCAGATACTAAATCTGCAGGCACCTTGGTCTTCGCTTTTTTACAGAATTGTGAAAAATAAATATTTGTTGTTTAAGCCACCAAGTCTATGGTATTTTTATTATAGTGATCTGAGTGGACTAAGCAGCTGAAGGGGAAGTATGGCCTCAGTGAAACATGTGGTCATGGGCTTCAGACTACAGGAACTGGGCCCTTGGTTAATTCTGCTCCTTGTGTGATATGTGTGTGCATCTATGAGAAGCATTCTTACTTCACCCTTTGTGCTTTGTAGATATAATTTTGGTCACAGGTTAGGGGAACAACTTTCTCCATGGTTCCTGTGAGTCTCTCTGTTCATCTAGGAGAGGAAGGTTAGTGAGATAAACAACCACCTCTGTTTTTACATTTGATCTTGATTATTAGGAGGTGAGCCTTTGAGAGAATAGGTCATGAGGGTGGAGACTTCATCAGTGGGATTGTTTCCCTTATAAAAGGGACCCCAGAAAACTGTCCCCAGGAAGGCTCACCCTCATGAACTATTTTTTCTTCCCAAGTTTGATCTTTGATCCTGCAACTAGTACTGGTGTTCTTATTCCTTATTTTAAATGTCCCCATTTTCCTTATGTTCACTCTATCAGCTCTTGGTGCCTTACTTTCACTCCTGAATTATTTAAAGTCTTGATAATCATATTCTTCTCAATCTGGAGTTGCTACATATGTTTGTTTACAATTATAATTGTGCAATAAATCTACCAAAATGTTATTCTTTTTAATTATAATCAGAATCAGGTGGTATTTCAGTGTGGATCTGATTTACATTTCCCTGATGGTTACTGATGTTGAAAATCTTTTCATGTGATTTTTGGCCACTTGTGTGTCTTTAGAGAAATGTCTATTCAAAACTTAAAATTGAGTTTTTGCCTTTTCATTATTGAGTTGTCAGCATTCTTTATAGATTCTAGATACAAGTCCTTTACCAGAAACATGATATGCAAACATCACCTTCCGTTATTTGGGCTGCCTTTTTACTTTCTTTATATTGCCCTTGGAAGCATGAATTTTTAATTTTGATATTAATTTTAGCATCAGCGTGTCACTTTATGCAAAGGAGCCAGCTGGGATTTTGACAGGGCTTGTGATAAGTCTGTAGATTAGAGAGTGTTTCATCTTAACAAATTTAAGTCTCCTAATCAATGAATATGGGATGTCTTTCCATGTATGCTGATCTTTAATTTCTTTAAATACAATGAATTTTTACATTCTTTAGTCTTTTCATACACTGTAGCCTTCAGGGTAGAAGTGTATATTTTCAATGTATAATTCAGAACTCTATTTATTTCACTTAATTTATTCTAAGTATTTTATTACTTGTGATAAAGAAATTATTAATATCATTTTTGGATCATTCGCTGCAAGTCCCTAGGAGTATTGATCTTGTGTCCTGCAACCTTGCTTAGCTCATTTATATTCTATAATTATTTTCAGATTCAGTAGGGTTTCCTATATACAAGATTATGTCATCTGCCAATGGAAATATATTTACTTCTTTCAAATCCACATGCTTTTCCTTTTCCTTGCCTCATTTTCTTGCCTAGAAACTCCAGTGGAATGTTGAAAAGAAGTGATGAGAATGGACATTCTTATTTATTTATTTTTCATTTGAAGGGGAAAACATTTTTCCAATATTAAATATTATGTGAGATGTTGGTCAATAGAGGCCTTTATAAGGTTGAGTCAGTTCTCTTCTACACCTAGTTTGCTGAATATATTCATCCTGAAGATTTTTTCAAAATCTTTCTCAGTGTTTATTAAGATGCTCATGTGGTTTTTTCCTTTATTCTATAGCTATAATGTATAATGTTAATTGATTTTGGATGTTTAAGCAACATTGTCCTCTTGGGTAAAAACTGTTTCTTAAGTAGTGTATAAGTCTCTGCTGCAGATGCCAGGCCCTTACTCCAAAATGCCCTGCACTGTGCTTTTTTCACTGGAATTTATCATAATCTCTTTACTAAATCAAAAGCATGTCCACTACCATGGTTCTGCCATGTGCAATGTCATTTTCTGCTCTGGTTATGACTTAAAGCTGACTGACTTCACCCCATGTATGGGCTGAAGCAATATTCCTGGTTTGGAAATATGTTTGCTCCAGAATTTGAGGAGGCCTGCCGTGTGCGTGCGTGCGTGTGTGTGTGTGTGTGTGTGTGTGTGTGTTTTCAATACAAAGTGTAGCAATTTGTTTTTTTATCTTAGAGAGGATGTTCCAACAACCCATAACTATTAGAGCCCTAAAACTTCACTACAATGGCCACTCTCCAAACCTACATAAGGTTTATCTCCCACTCTCAGGAGCACATGTATCTTAAGAAGGCCTCCAGCATGCCAGCCACTTCTTAATATTTCTGTCCATTCATCAGATCATTGCAATGTTGTTGAAATAATGAATCAGTGTGATGTTTTGCATTCACTCCTGGATACCAAGAAGTCCATATCTTTGGATTATAACACAGGAAAGACAGTTGACATAACCCTAAGGCAAAATTGCAAATTAGTATCATTATCCATCCTAAGTGAACAAGAAATGTTTCTGATCTCTCATTTTAACTGGAATGGAAAAGACTGCACTTGCCAAGTCAATGTCAAATCAAAAACAAATCAATGGCCTTAATAATCTGCTCTAGAAAAGAAGTTTCATCTGGCACAGCAGTTGTGAACCTACATAAGTTTATGGTGGGCTACCAGAATTCTCCAGAACCCACCTGGTTTCTGTAAGTGGCACCAACCTACCGTTACATTAAACCATGGTTCTGAACCCCTGTGGGTATACAAAACTGTTTTTGATTTATTAACTGGAAAGGTGGGTGATATTTTCAGAAATGTCCTTTTTCACTGTGATAACTCTTAAAACACAGACCAGTATAGAGATTACTCCATTTGCCAAGTATACCAGTTCAAATTGTGCACTCACAGACAGGGTACATGCCCAGAGGATAAGCCTGCAGGATCTGTGAACCCACTGTGACTCAGAGGGTAGCCAGGACTCCGCTACCTGGCCTAACAGGAGGGCCAAGATGCCTTGGATTTCAATGCTAACTTGGTAGTGCTTGAAATGTGTGAGTCCTAAAAATGTCCCATTTCAGCATTAGCAGTAATCCCAGTAAATAATTATAGATCCCTTTGGAGAAGGACTCTGGGAATCACATTGGTACATACTTATCATAGGGTTAGAGGGGGCTTTCTCTTCAGGACCTGGCCAGCACAAACATTAAAGCCTTATTATTGGGGCCACAACTCTCGGATGCTTACTCTTCTATTCTTGCTTTTTTAAAAAGGCTTGGTTATAGAGGCTAACCAAGACCTTTATTAGCTTCTTATCCAGAATACACAACTACAATGGTTTGAAAATAAGAGAGAAGGTGGGGATTTGGTCCTGATTCACCAATTACTTTACTTGTAAATTAGAGAAAAATATTAGTTTCTTCCTCATAAGGGATTTGTATGTTTTAAATAATATACTATATGTAAAATATTGAGACCAATACATAGCATTTAAGAAGGGCTCAATATATTATCATCATGTGTTTCCTAATATAAAAACAAAGTAATAAGTTACCTGAGAAAATTCTTTCAGGCCAAGTGTAGTTCTGACTACGTCCAAAACAGTGGAATAATTTAAAGAACAAAGTATTTTGTGTCATGTAGAAATTACTCAGTACCCTAAGGTTGGTCAGTAACTACTGATGCTCCCATTCTTACATGTGTATACATTAAAAATTGTAAAAAGAATGTGGGACCTTACCTTTAAGGTAAACACAAGGTGTTCTCAAAGTTTTCAGGATTAAATGGGCAGGAACAATTTTTATCCTTATTATTTTGAGTAAGCAAAAAATTAATGAAAAACTTCATTAAAATCCAACTGACAAATAATTTTATAGGCAATGTATAGAAGAGCTATAATTCTGGATTAATCAATATAATATAATTAAATGACTTACCAACTTTAATCTACTAATACAAGTGTGACTAGATGTACAGGTAACTCGGGATATTAACTTTAATTTTAGTTCTGTCATCATTTAAAGAAAAACTGCATTCTTCATATATTAGTATATTAATGTTTCTGTAAGAATAATGCACTGGATTTTAAAAAGGAAGTAAAAGAAAAGCAGATAGATGTATTAACTAGTAAGACATTCAGTGCATTCTTCCACCTAAGGGTTTTGTTCCCCTACATTATTGATTTTGGCCCAGAGATAAACCTACTCACCATAAGTGATAAACTATCACCAAGTCCCATTGACTTTTTTCTCTTTTTGCTGTAGTATTTGTCAGGTCAATGAATTATCCTTGGCTTATACTTTGTTCTCTAAGGCATAAATCAAGATTTAAAAAAAACAAAAGTTGGATCCTCACAGTTTGGAGGGATAAAGCCAAATATAGCCTAAAAAAGAATATCTAAGCTTTTGTTTACTTGAAATACCTTGCACTGATTCATAGAATACCAATCCAATTGCTATTTATTACTGATCAGAAGTGGTTTATTTACATAAATTTAAAATCTTCTAATAAAGAAAAACATTTGCTTTTGTTTTCTTTATGCACTTTAACTTCAACTGTCATAACATACTGATAATACTTTTTATAATCACAATTAGTGAAGATCAAACCATGTAGTCACAATGGTACTACTAATAATCACAAACTTTCATTAAATGCTTTAGCTTTTGCCAGATGCCATACTTAGTACTGTATGTGTATGTGTCTACTCTATTCAGAATTTTTAAGGTATTGATACTAGCATTAAGAGACACACAAAAATAACAAAATATACCAAAAATAAAATAAGAAGTGATTTAACCCAAAACAAAGAATGTATTATTTTGAGGCATTTAAATTGATAGTTCTGAGAAGCAGGTACTGCCATAGCCTGAGAATCATTAGAGAGCAAGTATGAATTTGAGTTCACGACAGGCTACACTTCTGACTGTCTCACTCACCCAACAATTGCCTTCCCACACTGTACCAATATATTCACATTTCTTCATGTCACAGTAATGTTGCATTTTCTGCCTATAAGTGATATATTTGGCATTACATGATTTTAGCAAATAAACATAATTCACTGTAAGTGAATAATATATAGCTTTTTAAACTACAAGTTACATTGAATATAAATTTTGACTTTCTTGTGAACATACTTCATTCTTTGCCATTCCTATTAATGGGATCCAAATTTTTCCAAGTATTGCCTACACTATACAAAAGTTTACTAAATATAAACTTTCTAATTATATTACAGTATTTTCTCACAACCAATGTAACAGACATTTAAGTTCTAACCAAAAACAAAAGAACTTAGTATAGTTATAATGCAAAGCCTTATTTGTAAATCTATGTGATATTTTAGTCCTAATCTGGATTTTCTTACCTAGATTTCTATTTATACTTTCTCAAACCTTACATTTGAGGGACAATAGACAAAGAAAAGCTAACATAGATATAATAGGAGTATCCTAAAAAAAGAAAATCATAGGGCAGAAAAAAATATTTTAAAGTGTAACAAAACTTGAACCAATATATTAAAAGTGCCAAGAAGTAACTCCTGGATTCCTGAGCAACATGATAACAGATCTTTCTAAAAGATAAGTGACATCATGCCACTTTCTAACCCTAACTATGTCTCCACAGCACTTCAAACTCTACTTCTTTAGTTCAGACTACATGGCCAGATATGACCTAGTTGTCATCTCTGCTGAACTCAGCTCCTACCGCTCCATGTTGTTTCCAATACTGTACCACAATGGCACATTTTCTTGTCAAGAACAACACATCAAGCATATTCCTGCTTTTGGGTCCTTATCATAATTATTTTCTGAAAATAAAAAGCCCACTTTTCCATGAGCTTATTGAATGCCTGATCTTCCAGAATCATTTCAGATTTGCTATTAAAAGTCAACTCCTTAGAGAGTCTCCTTAAACACCCAATCTCAGTAACCCCATCTGTCACCATCACATCACTGCGCAATTGCCTTTATTGACCTCACTGCTTCTGGATGTTATTTTCCATTCTTTTTTCTCCTTTTTACTGGTTCCATTCTCACCTCTAAAATGTGAGTTTTGTGAGAGTAAGGATCTTGCATATCATATGCACTATTATACCCTTAGCATTATGAACCCTAGCACATAGCTAAATGCCTAATAAATATTTGTAAAATTAAGAAAAAAATCATTTGGAAATAGACCATGTTTCATTCTATTATCATTTAAATATATTCCTTTATCTACGACTCCACTTTCCTTTAACATGATTCTTATGAGCATGATGACTTATGAAGACTGCCATTGGGAATAACAAGTCTTAAATAAGAATATTAACGTCTGGGAAAATAATGTTAGTTGATGCGATAAACATGAATTATACATTGTTGGCTCTTTTCTCACACTGATTAGTTTATTAAATGTTGAGGGACTCACAGAAGTGTTTTCCTTTTAAGTTAAATAACATATTTGATCTTTTCTTTAAAAATGGGAGTATTGATTTTTTTTATCACTCTGTAACAAACTAACATAACACTCTGTAATAAACTTAGTAACATCACCAAGAGGCACAAATAGTAGAGGCCAACTTAGAATTCTGCCTACCATAAAATGATATTTTCTTGGCATTTAATCAATTTGTACATTATACAATGATTTTTAGATTTAGTTATCTAAAAAATAATAAAATTGTTATGCCACCAGCAATAGAATGTCAAAGAGGTAAATGAGAAATCTTAGTTTTACAGATATGAAATACATATATAGATTCTTGTTAAAGCCTTAGGTAGAGGACAAGTTGACTATAAATTGTACCATTCTCTGTTACTTTTTAGAGATTTTCAAATAAATGTAATTTACAGATAAGGGTATTTGTATGTGCATTTTATTCTCTCATTGGATGATTATTTACAAATATTTAACATCCAAGAGATCATCAGTTTGCTTAATAATCAACTGAAATTTAAATGAATTTAGTTTTATAATTATAATTTATGCATTAAATATGGAATGGTGAAATGTTGACTGTTAAGCATGGAAGTAGGATAAATGATTTTGAGCCATTTAGCCAAGGAGAGAGCATGTAATAGATTTTTGTCTTAAAAGGACTTATCTGTTGAGAGGGAACTGCTAAAACTGCTATTCATTGCAATTCAGTTTGGCAGGCTAGAAACAACATCCAGAAAAGAAAGAACTAGCATTTTGCCCCAACTTTGCCATTACTAGTTATCTGATTCTGGGGAAGATTTTCTGCAAGACTTCCTTTCAATTTCATTTTTTCAAAATGTCCTATAATGCTACTGCTCTTTTCCATATGATTCCCTTTTTCTTTAAAAAATAATAAGTAAACTTTAAAAATGATATGCTTTTCACATGGATAATTGGCTTTAAAAGTGATATGCTTTTCACATGGATAATTGGCTAAAAGGGATCATGGGGGAGGGAGCACATCCTCTCATCCTCCCCAAATCCTTCACCTCCACTTTCTACCATGAGAACGTGAGAACATTATGACTAAATTATTTACTCCTGCTTATCTTGTTCAAAGTGAGAAGGCTAGCTCAGGATCACTCCTCATCTCCCACCCGCTAATCCCCATATTTCTGTGGATCTTGCACACCTGATCTCTGACCTCTTACCTATTTTTGAAACAAAACTGGCTCTGAAACTCAAAGATTGTCATAAACAAAATCCCCACTTGCCTTAAACTCTTGCCAAATGTTCCCTTTCTCGTTTTTGCTCCAACATAGAACTGACTTTCCCTAAGGACACTGATTCCACTGCAGACCTCTCAAGTGGTGGATTTTTACCCTCATACTTTTGGTACAGTATGTCTTCAGGTATTATTGATGTGCTTTCTCATTGTAGCTCCCAGACCTTTCTTCACTTCCTTTCCTACAACTCCCTAGTTTGAATCACATTTTAGATTCTTTTGTCTTCCTAGTTGTAGTTTACTACCAACCTCTAAATCAATCTTTTCCCTTGTACATTTTATTTCTTGCAAAATTGTCTCTCTGTCCAGTACAAATACTATTCTAATTCTTGATGTTTATATTTTATTGTTTAATAATATCCAATAGAACATCCAAGAAAATCTTGGAAATAATAAATATAGGGGATATCTTTGTCTGAAAACTATTTGCTGTAGGGTTTGATAAACATATATATATTTTAACACCAAAAGTCTCTGCTCTATGTAAATCAATTTGTATTTTATACAATAAACATTCGATTTGATGCTTCTAAGTTCAGATCCATCCTTTTATACTATTCTCAGCAATTTTAGAGTTGGAGTACTGAAAACTTTTATTTCCCTTTTGTCAGCTATCACTGTCAGGCTCTGACAAAGGCAGAGCTAGAGGGAGGCCTCAAGGCTGAATGTGGGAGAACAGCTTGCTCTTCCTGTTTGCTTCCTGTGGCCTTCTGTATCCTATGGTTCCTGTGTCACCCCAGCAACACTTCCTCATCCAGCACTAGTAGTTACTTCCACAGAAGTAGCACATCCAATATACTGGTTTCCCAATAAGTGCAAAACGAGCCTCATGAGGCCCCATCTCAGCTGCCAGCACTAGACCAGCATCTCACTCTCCCACAACAGATTCTGGTCCCCTGTCCCAGCACCCTTTGCTAACTTTCTAAATTTTAAGAATTCCAAACACATCTCTTTTCTCTCTGTCATAAGGATAGTGGCTGCTTCCTGTAGTTACAGCCTCCACAATTTTAGAATTCTCTTTCCAACTTTTCAATTTCTTAGTTAAAAATTTTACACATAGTTAATCATTTCTCATACTACATTCTCTTTATAAGAAGCTCCAGCTAAAGCATTAATCCTGCTTGAAACTTGGTAAGTCCTTAAGTCAGCTCACTGTGTATTTTTTTCTTAGGTTAAGAACAATTTCTTTCATTATTTATTCAATTACTTTTATTTTATCTCTTTCTTTATCCACCAAGGGACCTATAAGTCATGGGTGAACTCTCATGAATATATCCTTCAAGTCTCTTTTATTTTTTTCTGCATTTTTATCTTTTTGTATTGTTCTGTGTTTTGAAATATAATCTTACATGACATTTCAATCCATTGATTTATAACTCCAAAGAGGATAGAAAATATTAAACAATCAAGATTTCATTTCAATTATCTCTCTTTTTTGTGCCGTACTTGACCTCCATAAACAACTCTGTTGATGGTGCTTCACTGTCGTCAGTTTGTCAAAGTGTCATGCAAAAACACTTCTAAGAATTCATGCTAAAAATAAAATTAAATAAGAAAAGATATAAGTAGGAAATTATCATTGCAGGCTATTTATAAACAGATAAACACAGGGCACAGCAAAAATATTCCAATTTTGGTAGAACAGAAAGATAATTTATGGCACAACATATGATAGAATGGTGCTAGCAAGTATTTGGAGCATGAACTAAGGAACCAGTTATTAGTAGAATGACTTTTGACAGGTTACTTCTTTGTGACTTAGTTCCCTTGGTTATAAAATGAGAAAAATAATAGTTCTTCTTTTATAGGGTAGGTGTGAAGATTTGCTATGTTAACTCAAGTAAAGCATTTCGAACAGTTTCTGGTCAGGGTAAATCCTAATTAGGTTAATGTTAATGGTTATCATTTTTACCATTTTTATTATTACTCAGCCATTAAATTATATTTTATTACATTATACAAATGCAATGTGTTCACGATACAGGCATACCTCATTTTATTGCTCTTTGCTTTACTGTATTTCACAGATATTGCATTTCTTTACAAATTGAAGGTTTGTAGCAAACCCATTGACCAAGCCTATTGGCACCATTGTTTAAACAGCATTTGCTCCCTTCCTGTCTTTGGTAATTCTTGAAATATTTCAAATTTTTGCATTATTCTGTTTGTTATGGTGATCTGAGATCAGTGATTATGGCTTGCTAAAAGCTCACATGATGGGCAGCATTTCTTAACAATAAGATATTTTTTAATTAAAGTATGAACACTGGTTTTTTGATACTATTGCACACTTAATAAACTGAAGTACAGTGCAAATGTAACTTTTATATGCACTGGGAAGCCAAAAAATTTATCTGAATCACTTTACTTTGATACTCATTTTACTGCAATGTCCTGGAACTGAACCTGTAATATCTCTAAGGTATGCCTGCATATTGTTAAGAAATATCAAGCTACTTAAAAACAGTAGTAGTGTTTCATTTAGCTTTTTAGAATGTACATGTTAATATGAAATATAAAATCTAGATAACAGATTACATACAAAATACATATGGCAGTCTATGCACTAAATTGCTAATCTCATAATGAGGTTAAGATTGAAAAAGATATATACATATGTATATATAAATATATATATATACATACATATTTGTGTATATATATATATATAATCAAATAATATAAGTAATTGTATAATTCTTAAAATAGAACTCAGAATATAACTATGAATTAATAAGTTAAATCATAATTTAAAAAAATTAAACCTAGTGCTTTTCAATGTTGTGAAAGCCTAGAAAAAAAAAAGGTCAGCCCAGTAGTCAGAGTGCCACAAATAAACAAATGAAGATTTTGGTTTGTATATATCATTTCCCCTTTTCAGTGACCAAAGCACAGCTCATTTTAAATATGGGAAAGGAAATGATGCTCATATTAAATGATAAGACTTTGTAACAACTTGCCTTATTAGACAGCTATGAAGTTAATTTAAAAAATGCTAAGATTTATCAAGAGCCAACAGGAAGAGGTTCTCTCATCTGTCAAAGACTTTAAAATTTGAGCATCAATTAAGAATAACCACAATGTGTTAACAGAATCAAACATATAAAAATGGATGAGATCATAAATAAGAAATGAAAGTTGCTAATTGATGATCTTTTAAAAATGAAAGGTATCAACTCTTATTTTTGAAACTAGATTTAAAAAATCAGGCATTTGTTCTGATTTCTTGTATATATTTTCCCTCCATGTAGCTGATTAGGGAGAATTTCTCCTTGAGAAAGTATTCTATGTAGGAATGAAAAAGAGTGATAGAGTTAGAATATTGTCACTTTAATTTTAATCAGTTAGGAATAGAAAAAATTTCTTCCATAAAGAGTTTAAACCTAAGACATATTGCAAACATCGTAATTGCTGATGAAATATTCTTGTTCCCTAAAATGAGGATCAAGAAAGGATGTTTCATTTTAACACTTCTATTCAGCATAATTTAGGTTCTAGCAAATGTAAGTGAGGCAAAAAAAAAAGTAAAGACATACATAAACATTGGAAAAGGATATAGATGTTCTTTTCTGCTGATGACAGGATTACCAACATAAAAAATAGAAAGGAATCTACAGGCCTCAAAATAATAGGTGAATTGGCCAAGGTCCCAGGATACAAAGTCAATATTTAATTTAAAAAATCATATGCTAGACATGGGATTCTAGATGGCGACATGAGAGGTGAGACAGAGAACTCCTCCCAAAACCACAGGTAGTGCGAAAATATAGTTAATACAACTAATCCTAAAAGAGCAACAGGAAAGAAGGCTGCACCAGACTGCATACAGACCTCATGAACAGAGCAGACCTCATGAAAAAGGGTAACAACATATCCGGTGGGACCCAGGCCCTTCCCCACCCCAGCTCACCGGTGGGAGGAAGAGAAATTAAGTAGGGAGGGGGTGATAGCCTTCGGCTGCTGAACACCTAACCCTGGAGATACTTTGTGAGCAGAAACCTATATTGTGTGGTGTACTGGAGGATGGGGAGTTGGGACAGGCAGAATGCTTGAGAGACAGATTCCAGCCGTTCAGGGACGACGAGATCCACACTCAGCTTCTCTGAGACAAGGTGGTCTGAGAGGCTTCCTAGCAGCGAGAGGGGTCCTGAAAGGGCAGGGCTTACACAGAGCTTGCTGTGTGGGAGAAGGGATAGGGGAACAAGGTTGTTTGGGTGCACTCTGCCCAGCAGATTGGGAACTTTGAGGAGCTTCAGGCGCTCCATCTCCCTGGCTGGAACTCATGTCCCAGGCCCCCCACAGTGATACACAGCCTGCCCAGCCTTCCTGCTGGCCTGATGTCACCGCCTCGCAAACCAGCAATCACTGCACTGGCATCAGGCCAACCAGAGGGAGGCCCCGAATACAACAGCTAGAGATGCAAAGCACAAAGGTTTACACCTGCATGCTTGGCCCACTGGCTCTGATACTGGAGACAGGCATGACAGATGGGAATCAGGAAACAGATCTTTCCTCCACCCAGGCACCAATCCAAATGTAACAATATTCACATAATAGGGATACCAGAAGAAGAAGAGAGAGAAAAAGGGATAGAAAGTGTCATTGAGGAGGTAATTGTTGAAAATTTCCCCAATCTGGGGAAGGAGAGAGTCTCTCAAGCCATGGAGATGCACAGATCTCCCAACACAAGGGACCCAAGGAAGACAACAACAAGACATATAATAATTAAAATGGCAAATATTAAGGATAAAGACAGACTTTTAAAAGCAGCTAGAGAGAGAAAAAAGATAACATACAAAGGAAAGCACATCAGGCTATCATCAGATTTCTCAACAGTAACCTTACAGGCTATAAGGGAGTGGCATGACATATTTAATGCAATGAAGCAGAAGGGCCTTGAACCAAGAATACTCACCTGGCAAGGTTATCATTTAAATTTAAAGGAGGGATTAAACAATTTTCAGATAAGCAAAAGCTGAGAGAATTTACCTCCCACAAACCACCTCTAAAGTGCATTTTGGAGGGACTCCTATAGATGGAAGTATTCCTAAAGCTAAATAGATGTCACTGAAAGGACAGGCAAAGAGTACAGAATATGACTCATAACATACAAAGAATGGAGGAGGAAGAAAAAGAAGAGAAGAAAAAAGAATCTTTAGCTTGTGTTTGTAATAGCATACAAAGTGAGTTAAATTAGACTGTTATAAGTAAGGGAATTACCTTTGTACGTTTGGTAACCAGAAAATCTAAAGCCTGCAGTGGCAATAAGTACATACCTATCGATAATCACACTAAATGTAAATGGTCTGAATGCACCAATCAAAAGACATAGAGTCACTGAACAGATAAAAAAACAAGACCCATCTATATGCTGCCTACAAGAGACTCACTTCAAACCCAAAGACATACAGAGTAAAGGGATGGAAAAAGATATTTTATGCAACTAATAGGGAGAAAAAAGCAGGAGTTGCAGTACTTGTATCAGACAAAATAGACTTCACACAAAGAAAGTAACAAAAGACAAAGAAGGACATTACATAATGATAAAGCGGAAAGTCCAACAAGAGGATATAACTATTATAAATATCTATGTACCCAACTCAGGGTCACCTACATATGTAAAACAAATACTAACAGAATTAGAGGGGGAAATAGAATGCAATGCATTCATTTTAGGAGACATCAATACACCACTCACTCCAAAGGACAGACCAACCAGACAGAAAATAAGTAAAGAGGCAGAGGCACTCAACAACATATTAGAACAGATGGACCTAACAGACATCTACAGAGCACTTCATACAAAAGCAACTGGATACATTCTTCTCAAGTCCACATGGAACATTTTCAAGAACAGATCATATACTAGGCCACAAAAAGAACCTCAGTAAATTGAAAAAGATTGAAACTGTACAAACCAGATTATCAGATCACAAAGATATGAAAGTAGAAATAAATTACTCAAAGATAATGAAAAAGCCCAACAAACACATGCAGGCTTAATAACATGCTCCTAAATAATCAATGGGTCACTGAGCAAATATAAACAGAGATAAAGCAATACATGGAAACAAGTAACAACAAAATTCAACAACACAAACTCTGTGGGTTGCAGCAAAGGCTGTGCTAATAAGGAAATATATTGCAATATAGGCATACCTCAGGAAAAAAGAACAGTCCCAAATGAACAGTTTAAATTCACAATTAATGAAACTAGAAAAAGAAGAACAAATGAGGCCCAAAGTAAGTAGAAGGAGGGACATAATAAAGATTAAAGCAGAAATAAATAAAATTGAGATGAATAAAATAATAGAAAGAATCAATGAAAGCAAGAGCTGGTTCTTCGAGAAAATAAACAAATTAGACAAACCCCTAGCCAAACTTATCAAGAAAAAAAGAGAGTCTACACATATAAACAGAATCTGAAATGAGAAAAGAACAATCACTCTGGACACCACAGAAATACAAAGAATTATGAGAGAATACTATGAAAAATTATATTCTAACAAACTGGATAACCTAGAAGAAATGGACAACTTTCTAGAAAAATACAACCTTCCAAGGCTGACCCAGGAAGAAAAAGAAAATCTGAACAGACCAATTACCAGCAAAGAAATTAAATTGGTAATAAAAAAACTACCTAAGAAAAAATGCCAGACCAGATAATTTCACTGTTGAATTTTATCAAACATTTAGTGAAGACCTAATACCCATCCTCATTAAAGTTTTCCAAAAAAGTAGAAGAGGGAATACTCCCAAACTCATTCTATGAGGCCAACATCACTCTAACACCAAAACCAGGCAAAGACACCACCAAAAAAAGAAAATACAGACCAATATCCCTGATGAACATAGATGCAAACATACTCAACAAAATATTAGCAAGCCGAATTAAAAAATACATCAAAAACATCATCCATCATGAGCAACTGGGATTCATCCCAGGGATGCAAGGATGGTATAACATTCTACGATCCATCAACATCATCCACTACATCAACAAAAAGAAGGACAAAAACCACATTATCATCTGCACAGATGCCGAAAAAGCATTCAACAAAATTCAACATCCATTCATGATAGAATCTCTCAACAAAATGGGTACAGAGGGCAAGTACCTCAGCATAGTAAAGGCCATATATGACAAACCCACAGCCAACATTATACTTAACAGCGAGAAGCTGAAAGCTTTTCCTTTAAGATCGGGAACAAGGCAAGGATGCCCACTCTCCCCACTTTTATTCAACATAGTTCTAGAGGTCCTAGCCATGGCAATCAGAAAACACAAAAAATAAAATTTATCCAGATTGGTAAGGAATAATTGAATCTGTCCCTGTTTTCAGATGACATGATATTGTACATAAAAAAACCCTAAAGAATCCACTCCAAAACTACTAGATCTAATATCTGAATTCAGCAACGTTGCAGGATACAAAATTAATACACATAAATCTGTTGCATTCCTATACACTAATGATGAACTAGCAGATAGAAAAATCAGGAAAACAATTCCATTCACAATTGCATCAGAAAGAGTAAAATAACTAGGAATAAACCTAATCAAGGAAGTGAAAGACTTATACTCTGAAAACTACAAGACACTCATGAGAGAAATTAAAGTAGAAACCAATAAATGGCAACACATCCCGTGCTCATGGGTAGGAAGAATTAATATTGTCAAAATGGCCATCTGCCTAAAGCAATCTACAGATTCAATGCAATTCCTATCAAAATACCAACAGCATTCTTTGATGAACTAGAGAACATAGTTCTAAAATTCATATGGAACCAAAAAAGACCCCGAATAGCCAAAGCAATCCTGAGAAGGAAGAATAAAGTGTGGGGTATTATGCTCCCTCACTTCAAGCTCTACTACAAAGCCACAGTAATCAAGACAATTTGGTACTGGCACAAGAAAAGACTCATAGACCAATGGAACAGACTAGAAGGCCCTGATATAAACCCAAGCATATATGGTAAATTAATATACGATAAAGGACCAATGCATATACAATGGGGAAATGAGATCCTCTTCAACAGCTGGTGTTGGCAAAACTGGACAGTTACATGTAAGAGAATGAAACTGGATTATTGTCTAACCTCATACACAAAAGTAAACTCAAAATAGATCAAAGACCTGAATTTAAGTCATGAAACCATAAAACTCTTAGAAAAAAACATAGGCAAAAATATCTTGGACATCAATATGAGCAACTTCTTCATGAACATATCTCCCAGGCAAGGGACACAGAAGCAAAAATGACCAAGTGGGACTATATCAAACTAAAAAGCTTCTGTACTGCAAAGGACACCATCAGTAGAACAAAAAGACATCCTACGGTATGGGAGAATGTATTCATAAATGACATATCCGATAAGGGGTTGACATCCATATTATATAAAGAGCTCATGCACTTCAACAAACAAAAAGCAAATAAGCCAATTAAAAAATGGGCAGAGAAGTTAAACATACACTTCTCCAAAGAAGAAATTCAGATGGCCGTCAGGCACATGAAAAGATGCTCCACATTACTATTCATCAGAGAAACGCAAATTAAAACCACAATGAGATTTCAGTTCACACCAGTTAGAATGGCCACCATCCAAAAGACAAACAACAGCAAATGTTGACGAGGATGTGGAGAAAGGGAAACCCTACTACACTGGTGGTGGGAATGTAAATTAGTTCAACCATTGTGGAAAGCAGTATGGCGGTTCCTCAAAAAACTCAAAATAGAAATGCCATTTGACGCAGGAATTCCATTCCTAGGAATTTACCCTAAGAATGCAGCAGCCCAGTTTGAAAAAGACATATCCACCACTATGTTTATTGCAGCACTATTTACATTAGCCAAGAAATGGAAGCAACCTAAGTGTCCATCAGTAGATGAATAGCTAAAGAAGATGTGGTACATACATACAATGGAATATTATTCAGCCATAAGAAGAAAATAAATCCTACCATTTGCAACAATATGGATGGAGCTAGAGGGTATTATGCTCAGTGAAATAAGCCAGGCAGAGAAAGACAAATATCAAATGATTTCACTCTTCTGTGGAGTATAAGAACAAAGAAAAAAACTGAAGGAACAAAACAGCAGCAGACTCACAGAACCCAAGTATGGACTAACAGTTACCAAAGCGAAAGGAACTGTGGAAGATGGGTGGGAAGGGATGGATAAGGGGGAAAAAGGGGTATTATGATTAGCACACATAATGTAGCAGGGGGGATACCGGGAAGGCAGTACAATACAGAAAAGACAAGTAGTGATTCTATAGTATCTTACTATGCTGATGGACAGTGTCTGTAAGGGGGTATGTGGTGCGGACTTGATAATAGGGGGAGTCTAGTAACCATAATGTTGCTCATTGAATTGTACATTAATAATACCAAAATAAAAAAAAAATGAAAGAGACCCAGCATGGAGTTTCTTAGACAAGTCCCAACAGTATTTATTACCTAACCTACTTCTGATTTTAGCCTCTCCCAGGACTGGAATTTTAACCCACCAGTTTAGAATTTCCTCACCTGCATTGCTGAGCTCATCTGCAGGATAAAACCCCTGCCTGGCCTAAGGAAGGTAACCTGACCTGAAATAATCCACTCTGAGCCTCCTTGTCCCACCCTCCATCTTTTACAAAATCCTTCCCTTTCTACAACTCCCAGATCTCCATTCCATTTGCAAGATGGAATGCAGCCCCACACATGAATCTTTGAATAAAGCCAATTTGATCTTCAAAATAAAAAAATCATATGGAAGTAACAAACAACTGCAAACTGCAGAATTTCAAAGTATAATTTATAGCTAAATGCTGTATGATATGTAGGACATTGTTTAGAGAGTAAAGCCTAAAATTGCTCATCAGAATTTTTTTTCCTCTGTTGCTTCTTTACTTTTTTTTATTGTATCTATATGAGAAGATGGATGCTAGCTGGACCTATTGTGGTAATGATTTCAAAATATGTGGTAAATCAAACCTGCAAGCTCTATGCTTTAAATTTATACAGTGATGTATGTGAATTATTTCTCAGTTAAACAGAAAAAAATAAACATTTATAATAACATCTTCAAACATTCTCATAACAAACAGTGAGCTTGGCAACTCATAAGTTCAACCAAATTCACAAATTCACAAATTTAAAACAACCTATATATCCACCAACTGGAGAATCAATAAATAAATTGTAGTATTAAATTAATTAAACAAGGAGGCCATTAGACTGAGGTTGTGGGGGCCTGTGTAAGCCAACAAAAATCAAAGCCTGTAAATGCCTCAAGGTTATGAAATCAAACAGCAAAGAAAACAATTACAGTCATGTAGGCTTTGAACTACAACCATTCAAGTAATTTCCTTTCATCACTTGTCACTTTCTCTACTTAAGTCTTTTTCCAGGCTTCTGTCTGAATGGCACTCCTAACCACTTCTGTTCTGGTGTTGCCTTACTTGCATCAATTTTTGCCTAAATAAACTCTTAAAACTTTAATATGCCTCACTTTATCTTTTTAAGAGTAATAGATCCATACCATGGGCTACACCTAAGCAATAAAAAAAAATAAACATGATATATGCAACAACATAGATAACCCTTCAAATCATTATGCCAAATGAAATCAGATTTAAAAGAGTACATGTTTGATTCTGTTTATATGAAATTCAAAAACAGATAAAATTTATGTTCAATGATAAAAATTTTAATACTGCCTTTTTTCAGGAGATGAGGTGAGATCAGGAAGCTTAAATACTGATTATGTTTCTGGTTCCATAAGTGTAAACATTTGTCAGTACATTATACTCTTAAGATCTTTGCCCTTCACTGTTCTGTAGAGGAAACCTCAAAAAGAAGGGTGGAATCAACAATAGCTTCTTTACATTTAGAAACTTACAGAAACAAAAAATGCAAACCCCTGAAACATCATGGATCTAGTAAAGACCCTCAGTGACAACTAGCATTACTCAATTGTATATTAAGAACCTATTGTTGAAATAAATAACAAAACAAAACAGAATCAATGAAGTTTTTTGGTAAAATGTAGAACATTTGTATGACCTAATTTTAGATCTGGCTAGCAAATTACATAAACTACACTATCTAAAAAAACATGTTAAACTCCAAGAATGCAATAAAGCAACATCCAAAATGTGGGGATATTCTGGAGGACAAGCAATCTGTTTCTTCCACAAACACATTTCAAAAGGATAAAAAAGAATTATGGAATCTATAGATTAAATGATATTTAGGAGATCTCTAAAGCTAATGCATTATGTAAACGATTTTGGATTCTCAAAATCTCTTGCGTCTTTTATAGCATACAGGTATTGTATGGAGACAGGGATGATAGAATTTTATATCTTTATATGAATATGAATATTGATATTGTATAGCAAATAGTAACCTATAAACTTTATCAAATATAATACAGTGAGAACACTAGGAATTTGAACATTAGATATTTCATTATATTAAGAAATATTTCTAATTTTTGTATTATAGTATAATTATGGCTACATTAGAAAACGTGTTTAATTTTAAAGGCATATACATATATACTTATGGATACAATTACATTGATCCTGAGATCCTTTTTAAAATTATTCAACAGGTGAATAGGGAAAAGGTAGTTATAAATTAAATGAGATTTTCCATGACTTCAATTTAGTGAATCTGGATGATAAATATTTGAAGATTCATAATACAGGGCTCTCTACTTTTGAATTTTTGAAATTTCCATAATTAGTAGCTTAAAAAGTCATCATAATAGAACTAATAAGGACACTTACACAGGTATCAGATCCAACCATCACATAGGGTCCTTTGAAAACTTTTATCAGATGAGTTAAAACAGTTACATGGTGGCAAAATAGTCTATTCAAGATACAAATGTCTCCAATGATTGTATGAATAATAATCTACTTTTGTGCTTACAGAATAACAGATACCCTTTGAAAAATTCTATTTACATATGTGGAAAACTTTCTATAACCTAGGTATTGGCATATGATATCAATAATCAAATGCCTAATTTTAATTATAAGGATGTCAGGCAGTCTTTTTCCTCCATTAGGTGAAAATAGCCTTAATAAAAACAGTGTGATTGACTGGGTATTTTCATACAGACTTCTATTCACTTTCTTCCAATTTAATGAGTTAGAGGATCTCTTCAGATTGCCAATATCTTCCTTGCCTGAATCTTTTATGGTTTCTAAAAGGTAAAATGAGGTTTGCAAAAGCAAAATATCAACCCTAACTGAGAGAGGCAACGAGGGCAGACAATCAGAAATCTGTGGTAATGCACTTTCCTGATGAGATTATTCCCACCAACACACATACCACTAGCTCTTTACACACACATATAGAAAACTTTTTTTCTGCTATCTTATTCTAATCCTACTAATGTAGGAGGTTATGGCATAGTTATGGAAGAGAGTGATAATGAAAATAATTAAGCAATGTTCTGCATGCTAGGACTAGTGTTGTCTTAGACACAATATATCTTAGTTAAAACATATTTTCTTTCAAACAAGTTTAAAGTATTTTGATATTTGTCTCCTGAGATGCTTTGGAAGGTAAAGATTGATGAAATCACCCCATTCTCTGATGGAAAAATATCTCTTTCTTTATATTTATTCAAGAGTCACATGAAGCAGGAATGCTGGTGTGACTAACACCAGGCACTAGTTCTCCTAGCTGAACCTTTTGTAGGTTCTGGCTAGAATTTAAATTTAAAATTATATGTCCTAAGTAATACTTAGAATTGAATCACTTCCTATTGCTAGAGTAGTGTGCTTTACTAGTCTAATATATGAGTTGGAATGCTAAACATCCCAGAAACCATATATATATATTCATCCTAAGCTATATATCCATCCCATTTCCATAGATACACAACCCAATAATTTATTCAAAGGTAAGGAAGCTATTTTCCTCAAAAACAATTGGTTTAACACATCAATAGATAGGAAAAAATCAAGAATCAAATTCCCAGAGATATTTTATGGAAAAATAAAACTAGAAGTGATACAATTCGGTAAGAACTCTTTTGAAGTACATACTATCAAAAGCCTATGTTAGCTGGAAAAATCCTCAGTGTTGCATTCCCTCATGTTCTGCTTGTGAGCACTGGTGACTGCTAGCTAAGAGGAATTCATCACTAAATGTATGCCTTAGCAATACTTAAATTAGAGGGCTGCCAGTATTTTTTGATATAACCTCTATTTAATATTATAGGGTCATCTTTCAAAAATTATAGCCTTGCTTTTCAAATAGTGAGTGTTCAACTAAGTTAAAAATTAAAAACAATCAGGAATTAAATAACATTCCTTTGTGTAATATACCTTGATGAAAAGGATTATATGATTCTCCTGTTCCCAATTTCCCGGACTCTCTCAGATACAAGATAATTTTAAATGCAAATATATATCGAAACTTGTGCATTAAAACTAATCCAAAAACTAATTTTTATCTTCAGATTTAAGGTCAAGGGGCACATAGTAAAAGTCAAAATTAATAATAAAGTAATATTAAACTAATTAGTTTTCTGTGTAGACACATACAACCCCATTAGGACAGGTTTGTTATACCTATCAGTGAACAGAGCTATATTGCTTAGACTTAATGATCTATCACTAGACTAATAAGCAGAGATTTTATTACATGAATCAGTCTCCTTTGAATTTGGTTCACTTTATTTGTACCTCATTTAACAATACCTCTGACATTCAGAGTCATCAAACCCCTGGGTTGTAGAACTGTAACATGGAGTTAAGTGGTTCAAATTCTCCTATACATGAGAATTTCTTTAACAGATCTCCTAATTTAGTTCTAAATTAAATTTTGAATCTGTTTCTTGACTTTCCAATGATACCATCACTTTAGTTTAAACCTGCACAACCTCATAAACTATTTAAACAGCAGTGATATTCCTAAGTCCTTCCCACCACTTCTGTGCCTCTGTTGCATTAGTTCCGACATCCTGGTTAGCTTCTTTCCTCCTCCTCTGCCTAGATAAATCTCCCAGGATCCATTTTAGGTATAGAATTATCTGTGAAATCTTTATTACCCTTATCCATGACATATCCATCCTCTGAATTGTTAGCATGAGCCACATTATGAAATAGTTTAAAATCCCTTGTGATTTAAAGAAAGCAAACTTAAAAAAAAAATTACTAATGACATGAGCCAGGACCAAATGAGGGATCTAACCCATAAGTGCATGTCTCAGGCAAGAGAGATCACCAAGGACTGGTATAAGACTTGTGTTTATTGAAAAATGGTCATGTGGCCATAAATTGGAATGCTACAGATTTTAGGAATAAGATCAGGAAGTAATAACTTTGGAAATAAAAATAAATGGGAGAAAAATTCTATGACTCATCTGTAGAAAATTTACAAGAAAATGTAGATGAACGCAATATATTAAATAATGTTTTTGTTACTATTCTCCCCAAATCAACCAGATTCCTAGGGTGCATGTCTTAATAACTTCAAAGAGGTAACACTTTACTTAAAAGAGATTTCAATGAAGTTGGATATGATTTAAAGCATTACATTATAACTTGCAATAGGAGACTTTTTTTAATGGTAGAAACTTTTGTTGCATTAAAAGAATATTGCGGAGGATTGGATTAAAGATGGCAACATGAGAGATGAGACAGACACCTCCTCCTAAAACCACCTATAATACGAAAATATAATAAATACAACTATCCCTGAAAGAGCAACAGGAAAGAAGGCTGCACCAGACTGCCTACATCTGGAGAAAACTGCAGACTTCACAGAACAGGTTAACATACCAAAGCTGTGACCCAGTGGGACCCAAGCCCTTCCCCCACCTCAGCTCACTGGTGGGAGGAAAAGAAACAGAGTGGGGAGGGAGTGGAGGCCTGGGACTGCTGAACACCTAGCTGTGGAGATCTGTTCTGGGAGCACGAACCTACATTGCATGGTGCTCTGGTGATTAGTGGGGTTGCAAAGACAGGCAGAATATCTGGAGAGATGGAGATTCCAGCTGCTTGTGGAAAACAGGAATTCATATCTGGCTGAGTGGGGTGGGCAGTCTGATAGACTTCTTAAAAGAGATAGGGCTGCTAATGGGGCAAGGATTGCACAGAGATTACTGCTCAGGAAAAAGGACAGGTAGACAAAAATTGTCCAGGTGCACTCTGCCCAGCAGGTTAGGAACTTAAATAATTTTCAGGCACTCCATCCCCCTGACTGTCTATGCAGCTCCAAGGCCCCCCACCATGATACACATGTGTCTTCCTCCTGGTAACCTGCACCTGGCTCACAAACTCGCAGCCCCTGCCCAGGTGTTAGGCCAGCCAGAGGGAAGCACCACCTACGGCAGCTACAAACACAAAGCATAGAGGCTTACACCGGTGTGTTCAGCCCTTGGGTTCTTGCAGTGGAGAGAGACATATCAGCCTGGAAATAGGAAACAGCTGTTTCATCACCCCAGGCACCAGCATCACTCTTCGGCGACCCCAACATCGCTCCAAGGACTGAGCATCTCCAGAGAGTAGAGCTTCTGGGCACTAGAGGGCTCCACATAAAAAAATGAAACATCAGAGGAACCTGGTTCAAACCAAAATCTCAACATCACAGAAAGGAGTGAGTGAGACTGAAGTAATAAATCTTCCTGAAAGATATTTCAAAATAAAAATCATAAACATGTTCATGGAGGTACAGAAAATTTTCAAAAACTCAGGAACAAATTTAGGACAGAGATCCAATCATTGAAGAGCAACAATGGAGGGTATCAAAAGAAGATTAGATATGGTGGAAGAGACAATAAATGAAATAGAAACTATGGAAGAGGAATACAAAGAAGCTGAGGCACAGACAGAAAAAAGGATCTCTAGGAATGAAAGAATACTGAGAGAACTGTGTGACCAATCCAAACGGAACAAATTTGTATTATGGGGTACCAGAAGAGGAAGAGAGAGAAAAAGGAATAGAAAGTGTTGCTGAGGAAGTAATTGCTGAAAATTTCCCCAATCTGGGGAAGGAGATAGTCTCTCACACCATGGAGGTGAACAGATCTTCCAACACCAGGGGTCCAACGAGGACAACATCAAGACATATAGTAATTAAAATGGCAAAGATCAAGGATAAGGACAGACTATTAAAAGAAGCCAAGATCACATAAAAAGGAAAACCCACCAGGCTATCATCAGACTTCTCAGCAGAAATCTTACAGGCCAGAAGGGAGTGGCATGAGATATTTAAGACAGTGAAGCACAAGGGCCTTGAACCAAGAATACTTTATCTGGCAAGATTATCACTTAAATTTGAAGGAGGGATTAAACAATTTCCAGATAAGCAAAAGCTGAGAGAATTTAGCTGCCAAAAACCATTTCTACAGTGTATTTTGGAGGGACTGCTATAAATGGAAGTGCTCCTAAGGTTAAATAGCTGTCACCATAGGTAATAAAAAGGGATAGACAAAGAGTACAGAAAATTATACCTAATATATAAGATTGGAGAAGGAAAAAAAGGAAAGGAAAGAAAAAAAGAACTTTTAGATTGTGTTTATAATAGCATACTAAGTGAGTTAAGTTAGACTCTTGATAGTAAGGAAGTTACCCTTGAACCATTTGTAACCACGAATCTAAAGCCTGCAATGGCAATAAGTACATATATATCGATAATCACCCTAAATGTAAGTGGTCTGAATGAACCATTCGAAACACATAGAGTCACTGAGTGGATTAAAAAACATGACTCAACTATATGCTGCCTACAAAAGATTCACTTCAAACCTGAAGACATACAGAGACTAAAAGTGAAGGCATGGAAAAAGATATTTCAGGCAACTAATAGGGAGAAAAAAGCAGGTGTTGCAGTACTTGTATCAGACAAAATAGCCTTTAAAGCAAAGAAAGTCACAAGAGACAAAGAAGGACATTACATAATGATAAATGTCAATCCAACAAGAGGATATATAACCATTATAAATATCTATGCAACCAACACAGGAGCACCTACATATGTGAAACAAATACTAACAGAATTAAAATGGGAAATAGAATACAATGCATTCATTCTAGGAGACTTCAACACTCCACACCCTCCAAAGGACAGATCAACCAGACAGAAAAAAAGTAAGGAGACAGAGGCACTGAACAACACATTAGAACAGATGGACCTTAAAGACATCTACAGAACTCTCCACCCAAAAGCAGCAGGATACACATTCTTCTCAAGTGCACATGGAACATTTTCAAGAATAGATCATGTACTAGGCTACAAAAAGAGCCTCAGTAAATTCAAAAAGACTGAAATTGTACCAGCCAGATTCTCAGACCACAAGGGTATAAAACTAGAAATAAATTATTCAAAGAAAACGAAAAAGTCTACAAACACATGGACACTTAACAACATGCTGCTAAATATCCAATGGATCAATGACCAAATAAAAACAGAGATAAAGCAATGTATGGAGACAAATGACAACAATAATTCAACAACACAAAATCTGTGGGACGCGGCGAAGGCCATGTTAAGTGGGAAGTATATTGCAATACAGGCCTACCTCAGGAAAGAAGAACAATCCCATACGAACAGTCTAAACTCAAAATTATGGAACTACAAAAGAAAGAACAAACGAGGCCCAAAGTCAATAGAAGGAGGGACATAATAAAGATTAGAGCAGAAATTAATAAAATCGAGAAGAATAAAACAATAGAAAGGATCAGTGAAAGCAAAGCTGGTTCTTTGAGAAAATAAACAAAATAGATAAACCCCTAGCCAGACTTATTAAGAAAAAAAGACAGTCTACACACATAAATAGAATCGGAAATTAGAAACGAAAAATAAATACGGACACCACAGAAATACAAAGAATTATTGGAGAATACTATAAAAAATTATATGCTAACAAACTGGATAACCTAGAAGAAATGGATAACTTTCTAGAAAAATACAACCTTCCAAGGCTGACCCAGGAAGAAACAGAAAATCTGAACAGACAAATTACTAGCAATGAAATTGAATTGGAAATCAAAATACTACCTAAGAACAAAATGACTTAACCAGATGGCTTCACCGTTGAATTTTATCAAACATTTTAATGAATTCCTAACACCCATCCTCCTTAAAGTTTTCAAAGGAGTAGAAGAAGAGGGAATACTTCCAAACTCTTTCTATGAGGCCAGCATCACCCTAGTATCAAAACGAGGCAAAGACACCACAAAAAAAGAAAATTACAGACCAATATCCCTGATGAACATAGATGCAAAAATTCTCAACAAAATATTAGCAAACTGAATTCAAAAATACATAAAAAAGATCATCCATCATGATCAAGTGGGATTCATCCCAGGGATACAAAGATGGTACAACATTTGAAAATCCATCAACATCATCCACCACGTCAACAAAAACCACATTATCATCCCCATAGATGCTGAAAAAGTATTTCACAAAATTCTACAACCATTCATGATAAAACTCTCAACAAACTGGGAATAGAGGGCAAGTACCTCAACATAATAAAGGCAATATATGATAAACCCACAGCCAACAACATACTTAACAGAGAGAAGCTGAAAGCCTTTCCTTTAAGATTGGGAAAAAGACAAGGATGCCCATTATCTCCACTTTTATTCAACATAGTTCTGGAGGTCCTCGCCATGGCTATTAGACAACCCAAAGAAATAAAAGGTATCCAGATTGGTTTAGAAGACATTAAACTGTCACTGTTTGCAGATAACATGATATTGTACATAAAAATTCCTAAAAAATCCACTCCAAAACTACTAGGTCTAATATCTGAATTCAGCAACATTGCAGGATACAAAGTTAATACACAGAAATCTGTTGCATTCCTATACACTAAAGATGAACTAGCAGAAATAGAAATCAGGGAAGCAATTCCATTTAAAATTGCATCAAAAAGAATAAAATACCTAGGAATAAACCAAACGAAGGAAGTGAAAGACCTATACACTGAAAACTACAAGACACTCTTGAGAGAAATTAAAGAAGATACCAATAAATGGAAACACATCCTATGCTCATGGATAGGAAGAATTAATATTGTCAAAATGTCCATGTTGCCTAAAGCAATCTACAGATTCAATGAAATCCCTACCAAAATACCAATAGCATTCTTCAACGAACTACAGAAAATAATTCTAAAATTCTTATGGAACCACCAAAGACCCCGAATAGCCAAAGTAATCCTGAGAAGGAAGAATAAAGCTGGGGAGATTACAGTCCCCAACTTCGAGCTCTACTACAAAGCCACAGTAATCAAGACAATTTGGTACTGGCAAAAGAACAGACCCATAGTCCAATGGAACTGACTAGAGACCCCAGATATAAACCCAAGTATCTATGGTCAATTAATATATGATAAAGGAGCCATGGATATACAATAGGGAAATGACAGCCTCTTCAACAACTGTTCTTGTCAAAACTGGGCAGCTGCATGCAAGAGAATAAAACTGGATTATTATCTATCCCCATACAGAAAAGTAAACTCAAAGTGCATCAAAGACCTGAATGAAAGTAATGAAACCATAAAACTCTTAGAAGATAACATAGGCAAAAATATCCTAAATATAAACATGAGCAACTTTTTTCTGAATGCATCTCAAGCAAGGGAAACAAAAGCAAAAATGAACACATGGGACTACATCAAACTTAAAAGCTTCTGTACAGCAAAGGACACCATAAACAGAACAAAAAAGCATCCTATAGGATGGGAGAATATATTTGCAAACAATATATCTGACAAGATGTTAACATCTGAAATATATAAAGAACTCACACACCTCAACAGCCAAAAAACAAATAACCCGATTAAAAAATGGGCAGAGGATATGAACAGATAATTCTCCAAAGAATAAATTCAGATGGCCAACAGGCACATGGAAATATGTTCCACATCACTAATTATCAGAGAAATGCAAATAAAAACCACAGTGAGATATCACCTCATACCAGTTAGGATAGGCAGTATCGAAAAGACTAAGAACAACAAATGGTGGCGAAGATTTGGAGAAAGGGGAACCCTCCTACACTGCTGGTGGGAATGTAAGCTAGTTCAACCATTGTGGAAAGCAATATGGAGGTTCCTCAAAAAACTAAAAGTAGAAGTATCATTTGACCTGGGAATTCTGCTCCTAGGAATTTACCCTAAGAATATAATTTCTCAGATTTAAAAAGACATATGCACCCCTATGTTTATTGCAGCACTATTTACAATAGCTAAGATATGGAAGCAATGTAAGTTTCCACCAGTATATGAATGGATAAAGAAGATGGGGTACTTATACACAATGGAATACTACTCAGCTATAAGAAACAAATTCTACAATTTGCAACAACATGGATGGAGCTGGAGGATATTATGCTCAGTGAAATAAGCCAGGCAGAGAAAGACAAGTACCAAGTGACTTCCCTAATTTGTGGCATATAACAATGAAGCAAAACTGAAGGAACAAAGCAACAACAGACTCACAGACTCTAAGAAGTGACTGGGGATTACTAAAGGGGAAGGGTGGGGGAGGGCGGGTGTGAAGGGAGGGAGAAGGTGATTCAGGGGTATTGTGATTGTCACACATGGTGTGGTGGGGGATTAGGGGGAAGACAGTGTAGCACAGAGAAGGCAAATAGTGTCTCTGTGGCATCTCACTACACTGATGGGCAGTGACTACAATGGGATATATGGGGGGGACACAATAACGGGTGGAATGTAGTAACCACATTGTGTTTTCATGTGAAACCTTCATAAGAGTGTATATCAATAATACCTTAATAAAATAAAATAATAAAATAAAATAAAAGAATATTGCAAACAAAGCTATGTAGTGAAAGTTTATCTGAGTTTTCCTAGCAATGTTCAAAAGAGAAATAATCTGATCTGTGAGGTTTGTCCCAGATATTCAGGTGAGAAATTCTTAAGAGGCATGGAGGGAAATTGATTTTGTTACTACAGCATGATAGAAATATTTCTTAAAGAACATCAAATTCCCTTTGCTCCAATTCAGTGCTCTCCAGGTAATGACCTGACGCATCATTGTTTTCCTGAGTAGATATGTTCAGCCCCACTAGGACAGTTTCTTATGTTCTACTCCAGCTAATTGGACAGTATTGTCCATGTCCATTAATAAGCAGGCATTGGGCTTCATTAATCAGACACCAGCGAAATTGGTTCACTTGATTTGTACCTCATTTTGACAACACCTTTAAGTAAATTAATAAAACAAAAATCTCAAAATGAAATACCTAGAATAACTATTCCCTCACATCATTCTGAAAAATCAAGAATTAACTCTTAACAGCTTTTATCTTAAAAGGACTATTTGAAGTACTCCAGAACCAAAATATATATATCATTGAGTAATTAGGATGAATTTAAAAGGCAAGTTGTTTATTAGTGATTTTAGCATAACTCTTTGATAATTAACATAAATCTAAATATTACTATGAAGGAATATAGACTAGATGAAATTTTAAGTATTTTAGAGATTTATCTATTTTTTTAATTATAATGGTGCTCTGACTTTTGTCCTCTATAATCATATGTATCAGTGTTAAAGATGAAGTACCTTGGAAATAAAATAGGGATTTTTGAAAGCCAGTTTTTCTATACTTACACCAAAAAGGAACTAATTAACTGTAATTCATAAATTGCTTCTATGAAATGAAAAAGGTGAAAGATAATTTTTAATAAACCTTAGGGTCTATCATCACCAATATCTTCTAAACAAGGAGCGGGCTTAACTATTGTTAATTGTTAAGCTTTCAAAATAAATGTCACCTAAATTAAATAGCCCAAATATTCCATTCTTTGAAAGACTTAGTCTGATGAAATTATCTATTTGTCGTATCATCTCAAAAACTTCAAATAAACTCATAAATATTCAAGCACATATTTGGGCAATGAAAACAACTTTCAGTCAGTTAGGATGATGACTTCTGGCTTGCCTGTTCTTTCAAATTTTATTTTCATATTTAGAGAATATGAAAGGATGAAGGAAAAGAGTTATACAAAACTTAGTACTGCTTGTAATTTTCTTCATTTCTCTCCTTCATTGTCTGTCACTTGGTTTATTTGCATGAAAACAGGGCCTCTGATTCTCAAGACTTATTTGCATGAACTGGCTCAGCACACGAAATCATAAGCTCCTCATTAGCAACTATAACTGTATCATCACACAACAATAGACTATAAAGGTGAATGGGACCCCAGAGGTAATATAAACTACTCTTTATACAGATGAAGACAGTAAACGCCAGAAAATAAAAGACTTCACCAAGATAACTGTAGTCTTAGCAAAACAGTATTCGGCTCAACTCTTCCTGAATTCCAAATAACTATTTGGATTGCATTCAAAAAAATGTCACTAAAGCATTTACGTGACTGACTTTTAGATCTCAGGATACAAAATCTTTTTGTCATGATGCTTACTGATGATGCTTTGAATGTTATTCATTTTCTCTTATCATTATTATGATGCACTGCACAAAGGATAATAGCTGTAGTTGAGGGATGGTTTGTCTATGCTGGCCTCTTTCTGTTCTAATAATCCCACTTAGGACAAAATGGGAAACACTGTAAAGAAATTTATGAGCAGCCTTTCTTCTAGGTATAGAGTTTTGGAAAGTTTCCTAAAGAATATGAATGATACAATAAATGCTTACCCACTTTTATGTATTATAAATTGCCCCTTGTTTTGTATTAATACATTTCATTTTTTTAGTGAAGGCTTAGGTTTACAAAAAAAAGTAGAAAGTACAGAGGCCTCCATATATCCCCTTTGAACTTCCCATCCTCCCACTAACCATCCCCAAATAATTTCCCCTATTATTAAAATCTTTATTTCCTGTGAAATGTTTGGTATAATTGATGAACCAATATCAATACAATTTTATTAATTAAAGGCCATAGTTTATCTTAAGGTCATGTCTTTGTATTGCATAATTCTGTGGGTTTTGACCAGTGCTTAATGTTCATGTATCTACCACTAACAGTACCATACCATTATGTTACAGTTCCATTGCTCTAAATACCCTCATGCTCTACCTACTCATGCTTCCCCCTGCCCTTCGTCCTCTACCCTGAATCCTTAGACAGCACTAAGATTTTTGTACTATCTCTACAGTTTTGTTTTTTCAGTAATGTCATAGAGTTGGAATCAAACATTCTGTAGCCATGTCAGATTGGCTTCTTTCACTTAGTAATATGGATTTAAGTTTCTTCTCTGTTATTTTCCTGGTTTGATAGCTAATTTTTTTAAATTAATGGGTAATATTCCATTCTAGAGATGTGCCAGTTTGTTTATACATTCACCTCTGAAGATTATTTTGGTTGTCCTTCAACCAAGTTTTAGCAATTATGAATAAAGCTTCTCTAAACTTGCACATGCAGGCTTTTGGGTGGATGTTTTTCAACTCCTCTGGGTTAAATACACTGGAGCATAATTTCTGGATCATATAGTAAGAGTATGTTTAGCCTTGTAAGAAACTACCAAATTGCCTTCAAAAGTAGCTGAAAAAAAAACTCAACAAAGCAGAAATAGAAGGACATTACCTCAATATAATATAATAGGCCATATGGGGCAAGCCCATAGCTAACATATTCAATGACTAAAAACTGTTCCTTCAAATCGGGAACAGGGCAAGGATGTCCACTCTCAACACTTCTATTAAAGACAGTGCTGGACATCCTACTCAGAGCAATGAGTCAAGAAAAAAAAATAATAAATGAAAGACATCCAGGCTTGAAATAGAGACATAGAATTATCTGTGCTTACAAATAGCATGATCTTATACTGTATACAGAAAACACTAAAAACTACACACACAAAAAACCATGTTACAATAAATTAATTTAATACAGTTGCAGGTAACGAAGACAACATACAAAAAAATCACTTGTTGCTACATACTAGCAACTATAGGGAAAGAAAAATTTTAAAATAATAATAAAACACTTTGGAATAAACAGCTAAGGGGATTAAAGACGTACATTTGAAATTAGAAAACATTGATTAAAGAAATTTAAGACAAATAAATGGAGTGACATTCTGTGTTCATGTACTGGAAGAGTTGATATTGTTAAATTGTTCATACTACCCAAAGTGATCTACAGGTTCAATGCAATCCCTACTGAACTGGCAATGGTATTTTTGACAAGAAAAAAATTTAAAACATAGAAAATAGAAAAATAAAAATTGAGAAAAAATTCTAAAATTAAAATGGTCACACAAAGACCTCAAATAACCCAAACAATCTTGAGAAAGAAAATGAAAGCTAGAAGCTTTGTGTCTTCTCTTTTTTTCTTAGAAGTTAGCCTGGCTAGAGGTTTATCAATTTATTTATACTTTTAAAAACACAGCTTTTGATTTTGTTGATTTTCTCTACTGACATTTCTGCATCAGCTACATTGATTTCTGCTCCACTTTTTACTATTTCTTTTCTTCTGCTTAAGTTGGATATATATTCCAGAAGTAGAAACTTAGATGACTTATTTTAGATCTTTCTTCTTTTCTAGTATATATGTATATTCTAGTAAATATATATATTTAATGCTTTAAATTTGTCTGTAAAGATTGCTTTTGCTGCACCCCATAAGTTATATCATTTTTATTTTCAGTTAGTTACTAATGGCTTTTTAAAAATTGTTCTATGATAATACATTTTAGCAATTTTATTCAATAAAGCCAAACTAATATGGTACGTATAAATTATTTGTTGTACCATGCTAATAATCTACAAAAGCAATTGTCATGTTGCAAATTCTCATTTGTAATAAAATGGCATCAAATATTCCTTTTGTTAGGACTGTTAGGTAGAAAGACAGATATGAGCAGCCAGGGAAGGGGAAGATAAGGTTCAAAGAAAAAAACTGCCCAAACTCTGTCCAGGTAGAGGGTCCTACGTGAGGACAACAAAGGCTTTGCAGGGAGATAACTTCTTACCTTTAGGGACCAGGCCAAACCAGCTGCAACCAGGTCCCAACGCAGACACAACTGAACAAAACTAAGAATGACCCAAGTATCTATCAATAGATGAATGGATAAAGATGTGGTACATATACACAACGGAATATTATTCAGCCATAAAAAGAAAAAAATCCCCCCACTTGCAACAACATGAATGGATCTAGAGGGTATTATGCTCAGTGAAATAAACCAGGCAGAGAAAGACAAATACCATATGTTTTCACTTATTTGTGGAATATAAAAACCAAGCAAACCATACCTCCTTGTAATCTCATTAAAATAAAACTGTGGTTTTGCTTCCTGTCATGGGCTTTTCTTTGAGAATTTTGGGAAAAGACATGCACATGAAGAGGAATGGGTGTGTAACTAAAGCTGTTATTCAAATGACCTCACCCTGTCAATCAAAAGAAGTGCCTCACAGCCAGGTGGTGATAACGGACCCTCTCCTAAAAGTTCAGGGCCTTTGTGTACTTTGATTCTGGCCCACTCCTTCCTAGGAGTGTATTCAAATAAAATTTATGGTCTGCTTTGCTCCTGTGTCTCTGCCTTTCAGTTCTTTGTTGTGGTAGGAACAAAAACGAAGGAGAACAAACTCAACCTGTACCACTTTGACTTCTACTTGTCTTCAAGAGACATGCATTAATTGCCTTCCTACTTGCTGAGGTAACAAAGCCTCCAGTACAATTGAAAAATAAATGTTTTTCCTACTTGCTGAGGTACCAAGGCATCTAGTACAATTGAAAAATAAATATTTTATTGTTATTACTACTGTGAAAGTCACCCCCAGCTCTGTACTTTTTTTAAAAATTAAAGTATCATTGATATACAATCTTATGATTGTTTCAAATATACAACACAGAGGTTCAGCAGTTCCTCATATTATTAAATCCTCACTCCTAGTGTAGTTACTATTTATCAACTTAATAAGATGTTTCAGAATCATGGACTATATTCTCCATGCTCTACCACTGTGATTCAAAAAGATATATATGCCCCTATGTTTATCACTGCACTATGGCAATAGTCAAGATATGGAAAAAACCTAAGTATATATCAGTAGATGAATGGGTGAAGACATAGCATATATACACAATGGAATATTATTCAGCCATAAAAAGAAAAAACCCTCCCAGTTGCAACAACATGGATGGAGCTAGATGGTATTATGTTCAATGAAATAAGCCAGACAGAGAAAGACAAATACCATATGATTTCACTTATTCGTGGAATATAAAAACAAAGTAAACCAGAAAGAACAAAATAGTAGACCCACAGACACTGAGAATTGACTAGAGGTTACTAAAAGGAGGGGTTGGGGGGAGGGGTGAAGAGGATAAAGGAGCCCAATAATTCATAATCACAATATGAATTGGTCCCACTGTACTTTTAAGTTGTATGTGATACAAGACAATCTATATAATAACACTTATCTCAACTTTTTTTTAATTTGACTGTCAATAAAGATAATCATATAAGCCTATCAATCTTGTAAATAACTGGAAAATGAATTTTAAAATGGAAGGTACAAAATGTAAAAGCTACAGGGTCAGTCATTAAAGGAGGCCATGACCAAGTTTTTAGGCTTCTTTTTATCTTATAGACTATAAAGGAAAACTTTTATTCACTTAAAGGTAAAGAATTATACTAGAATAAAATAATCAGAAATATTTATAGGAGAAGAACGCTCATAAAAATAAAGTAATATTACAATAACTTAATAAGAAAGTTAAGTTAGATTGTTAGATAGTAAAGAAGGAACCCTTGAACCTTTGGTAACCACGAATCTAAAGCCAGCAATGGCAATAAGTACATATCTTTCGATAATCACCCTAAACGTAAATGGATTGAATGCACCAATCAAAAGACACAGAGTAACAGAATGGATAAAAAAGCAAGACCCATCTCTATTCTGCCTACAAGAAACTCACCTTAAATGCAAAGATATCCCCAGATTAAAAGTGAAGGGATGGAAAAAGATATTTCATGCAAATAACAAGGAGAAAAAAGCAGGTGTTGCAGTTATTGTATCAGACAAAATAGACTTCAAAACGAAGAAAGTAGCAAGAGATAAAGAAGGACATTACGTAATGAAAAAGGGGTCAATCCAACAAGAGGATATAACCATTTAAAATATATATGCACCCAACACAGGAGTGCCAGCATATGTGAAACAAATACTAAGAGAATTAAAGGAGGAAATAGACAGCAATGCATTCATTTTAGGACACTTCAACACACCACTCACTCCAAAGGACAGATCAACCAGACAGAAAATAAGTAAAGACACAGAGGCACTGAACAACACACTAGAACAGATGGACCAAACAGATATCTACAGAACTCTACACCCAAAAGCAACAGGATACACATTCTTCTCAAGTGCACATGGAACATTTTACAGAATAGACCACATACTAGGCCACAAAAAGAACCTCAGTAATGTCAAAAATATTGAAATCCTACCAACCCACTTCTCAGATCACCAAGGTATAAAACTAGAAATAAATTTTAGAAAGAAATCAAAAAGGCTCACAAATACATGGAGACTTAACACTATCCTAATTAATCAATGGGTTAACGACCAAATCAAAACAGAAATCAAAGAGTATATGGAGACAAATGACAACAACAACACAAAGCCACAGTCTATGGGACGCAGCAAAGGCAGTCTAACAGGAAAGTATATTGCAATCCAGGCCTATCTAAAGAAAGAAGAACACTCCCAAATGAATAGTCTAAAGACACAATTACTGCAATTGGAAAAAGAAGAACAAATGAGACCCAAAGCCACGAGAAGGACGGACATAATAAAGATTAGAGAAAAAATAAATAAAATTGAGAAGAACAAAACAATAGAAAAAATAAATGAAACCAAGAGCTGGTTCTTTGAAAAAATAAACAAAATAGATAAACCCCTAGCCAGACTCATTAAGAAAAAAAGAGAATCTACACACATAAACAGAATCAGAAATGAGAAAGGAAAAATCACGACAGATCCCACAGAAATACAAAGAATTATAAGAGATTACTATGAGAATCTATATGCTAACAAGCTGGAAAACATAGAAGAAATGGACAACTTCTTAGAAAAATACAACCTTCCAAAACTGACCAAACAAGAAACCGAAAAACTAAACAGACCAATCACCAGCAATGAAATTGAATCGGTAATCAAAAAACTACCCAAGAACAAAACCCCCGGACCAGATGGACTCACCTCTGAATTCTACCAGACATATTGAGAAGAAATAACACCCATTCTCCTTAAAATTTTCCAAAAAATAGAAGAGGAGGGAATACTTCCAAACTCATTCTATGAATCCAACGTCACTCTAATACCAAAACCGGGCAAAGACCTCACGAAAAAAGAAAATTACAGACCAATATCCCTGATGAACATGGATGCAAAAATACTCAACAAAATATTAGCAAACCGAATTCAAAAATACATCAAGAGGATCATACACCATGATCAAGTGGGATTCATCCCAGGGATGCAAGGATGGTACAACATTCGAAAATCCATCAACATCATTCACCACATCAATAAAAAGCAGAACAAAAACCACATGATCATCTCCATAGATGCTGAAAAAGCATTTGACAAAATTCAGCATCCATTCATGATTAAAACTCTCAACAAAATGGGTATAGAGGGCAAGTACCTCAACATCAAAAAGGCCATATATGACAAACCCACAGCTAACATCATACTGAATGGCGAGAAGCTGAAAGCTTTTTGTCTAAGATCAGGAACAAGACAGGGATGCCCACTCTCTCCACTGTTATTCAACATAGTATTGGAGGTCCTAGCCACGGCAATCAGACAAAACAAAGACATACAAGGCATCCAGATTGGTAAAGAAGAAGTCAAATTGTCACTGTTTCCAGATGACATGATATTGTACATAAAAAACCCTAAAGACTCCACTCCAAAACTACAAGAACTAATATCTGAATTCAGCAAAGTTGCAGGCTACAAATTATCACACAGAAATCTGTTGCTTTCCTATACACTAATGATGAACTAACAGAAAGAGAAATCAGAAAAACAATTCCATTCACAACTGCATCAAAAAGAATAAAATACCTAGGAATAAACCTAATGAAGGAAGTGAAAGACCTGTACTCTGAAAACTACAAGACATTCCTAAGAGAAATTAAAGAGGACACTAACAAGTGGAAGTGCATCCCATGCTCTTGGCTAGGAAGAATAAATATTGTCAAAATGGCTATATTACCCAAAGCAATCTACAGATTCAACATAATCCCTATCAAACTACCAAGAGCTTTCTTCAATGAACTCGAACAAATAATTCTAAAATTCATATGGCACCACAAAAGACCCCGAATAGCCAAAACAATCCTGAGAAGGAGGAATAAAACAGGGAGAATTACGCTCCCTTACTTCAAGCTCTACTACAAAGCCACAGTAATCAAGACAATTTGGTATTGGCACAAAAACAGACCCACAGACCAGTGGAATAGAATAGAAAATCCAAACATCAACCCAAACACATACAGTCAATTAATATTTGATAAGGGAGCCTTGGATATACATTGGGGAGATGACAGCCTCTTCAGCAGCTGGTGTTGGAAAAACTGGACAGTTACATGTAAAAGAATGAAACTGGATTACTGTCTAACCCCATACACAAAGGTAAATTCAAGGTGGATCAAAGACCTGAATGTAAGTCATTAATCCATAAAAGTCTTAGAAAAAAATATAGGCAAAAGGTCTTGGACATAAACATGAGCAACTTCTTCATGAACATATCTCCCTGGGCAAGGGAAACAAAAGTAAAAATGAACAAGTGGGACTATATCAAGCTGAAAAGCTCCTGTACAGCAAAGGACACCATCAGTAGAACAAAAAGACTTCCTACAGTATGGGAGAATATATTCATAAATGACGTATCTGATAAGGAGTTGACATCCAAAATATATAAAGAACTCACACAGCTCAACAAACAAAGAGCAAATAATCCAATTAATAAATGGGCAGAGGACATGAATAGACACTTCTTCAAAGAAGAAATTCAGATGGCCAACAGGCAAATGAAAAGATGCTCCACATCACTAATCATCAGAGAAATGCAGATTAAAACCACAATGAGATACCACCTCACACCACTGAGGATAGCCAACATCCAAAACACAAACAACAACAAATGTTGGCGAGGATGTGGAAAAAAGGGAACCCCCCTACACTGCTGGTGGGAATGCAAATTAGTTCAACCATTGTGGAAAGTAGTATGGAGGTTCCTCAAAAAACTCAAAATAGAAATACCATTTGACCCAGGAATTCCACTCCTAGGAATTTACCCTAGGAATGAAGCAGCCCAGTTTGAAAAAGACAAATGCACCCCTATATTTATTGCAGCACTATTTACAATAGCCAAGAAATGGAAGCAACCTAAGTGTCCATCAGTAGATGAATGGATAAAGAAGAAGTGGTACATATACACAATGGAATATTATTCAGCCATAAGAAGAAAACAAATCCTACCATTTGCAACAACATGGATGGAGCTAGAGGGTATTATGCTCAGTGAAATAAGCCAAGCCGAAAAAGGCAAGTATCAAATGATTTCACTCATATGTGGAGTATAAGAAGAAAGAAAAAAACTGAAGGAACAAAACAGCAGCAGACTCACAGAACCCAAGAACGGACTAATAGTTACCAAAGGGAAAGGGACTGGGGAAGATGGGTGGGAAGGGAGGGATAAGAGGGAAAAAGGGGCATTATGATTGCAGATGTAATGTTGGGGGGCATGGGGAGGGCTGTACAACTCAGAGAAGACAAGTAGTGACTCTATAGCATCTCACTACGCTGATGGACAGTGACTGTAATGGGGTTGGTGGGGGGGACTTGATGAAGGGGGTAGTTTAATAATCATAATATTGCACATGTAATTGTAGATTAATGATCCAAAATAAATTATTTAAAAAAATAATAATAAATAAAGTAATATTAGATAATATTCTTTTTAGTCATTTAGACTCTAAGCTAAAACATTTGAGTTAACAGGTAAATCTACTTAAACATAATCTATATAAAATAATAATATGTGAAGTATTCCATTAAAAAAAGAAAACTGCAATATAATACTGGATAAAGATAGCAAATCTTTAGAGAAGATAGTAAGTGACATGTTTCAAGCCGGTGTTGTTGAAGAAAGGAGTTTTCATATTTATTTAGACTCTAAGAATGAAGCGTAGAATTTTAAGCCCATCCACTAAAAAGAATCCTTTTAGAAAGTATCTTCCAAACTAATATATAGTTAATGGTATACGAAAAGGAAACATTAAAATGTCAAAGGCAAAAAGAAGCCTAAACAGGAGGAAAATAGAGAACAAAAACAAAGATGGTAGAAAAAAACCAAATGTATCAATAAAACCAATTGAAAATAGGCTGAATTCACAAGGTTACAACAGGAATGTGCCATGTCACTAAATTAACTATTTATGTATGTTTGTTTATTGCTATTTGCAGAGATACACCTAATATAGAATACAGAGAAACTAAACATACATTATTGAAAGAAAATGGTGAGTCTTTGTGGATTCGCTGATTAGGGTGGATCTCTTCCCTTTATGCCACAGACCAGCTGTGGTCACACTAGCCACTGTTGTGCGCTAGTCACAAATAAATACCAAACATCTTCCCCAAAGAGATTTTCTGCTGCTTCTTCACAGCAGCTTTAAAAATCTCACACTGTCAAACACCTTTCCCTCTACTCTCCATTCAGCTTTACTGAGAAATGTTGGCCATGAGATAAGAATTGCATTAATTTTCAGAACCAAATTGGTTTTTATACAAATGTGTTTTCTCCTCTCATCCCTTTGAATAAACTCTCTTTTTATTTCCAAAGACTAATTCCTTTACTCCTGATTTGGGTTATATCTGCCTTTAATTGCTACATAAAAAAAACAGTTTATTTTCATTACAATCTTTCCTTTTTACTACCTCTTCATCAGTATTTTAAAATGTTCAAAATCTCCCACATTAAACAACATTCCCATCATCTCACCTATCATTTTGTGAAAAGAAAAATATACTTCATAGCTATAATTTTCTAGTGCTGTGAAGGTAATAAAAACAGAACTCTCTTTGACTCTCATCTATTCTTTAATCATTATTAGGGTCAGTAAAGTCATATTTTTTAAGTCTCTCTTTCTGCTCTTATATCTCTCTTAAGCTATAAAATTGCAAACCCCCAAACCCTGAGAATCTCCGTTTGTCCACACAGACACTTAGATTCTCCCTGTAATGCGCTTCTCTTGCAAAAATCCCCTACCTTGGTAAATACAATCCACCCCATTGTGAAAATTAGGAACTTGCCTGTATTATTTGACTTCTCATTCTCAGCCCAACACTGGATCATCACTAGGCTCTGTTGTTTCCTTAATACCATCTTTTCAGTTTTCTTACTTCTCTTCCTACTCATGCATATGGTCCAAACACCATGATTTATCACTTGGTTTTTGACAACAGTCTCCTAAAAGTTGTCTTTGCTCAACTAAAATCTGTAATTTACAAAGCAACCACAGTGATGTTTCTAAAGTACACAACTGATAGTGCTGGCTAAAAATCTTAACATACTTCAAAGGTTCATTGCCTTCAGGAAAAACCCAAATTTCTTTGTAGCACAGAAATCAGAAACTTCAATTCTTTTGCTATGACTCCAGCATTTCCTAAAGCCTATTTTAAGATTCTCCATATTTTCTCTTTTACCGTTGCCAAACAGAAGCAGAGGGTCCTGCTTGGGTCTGCAGCACTCTAGACAGCGCCTGTGTCTTTGTGAAACCGGGAACCCTCAACTGATTTGTAGTGGTCAATAACACGAGAAAGAAATAAACTGTTTTTGTATTTACTCACTCCATATATTGAGAGGAAATATTGATTACAAGAGTAAAATCTTCAATAGATGGCTAATATAATGGACTAAACAAACAGGATATTTTGGCATAAACATTTAATCATTGAATACTCCTAAAATATAGTACAAAAAGTAGAAATAGATGAAAACTATAAAATAAATATGATTAGTGATTGGAAATTCCAGACATAGTAACATGCGTATAAATTGCTTTCCACAGAAATATAAGAGAATGAAGAGGGGGAAAAAAAAATCACTGGAGAAATTTTAAGAAAAATATTCCCCAAGTTAAGTAAGGCAATGAATTTCCAGCTTTAAGTGCTTGCCAAACAGTAAGCAGGTAAATTAAACTGACTATAACCAGACTTACCCTTGGGAAATATCAGAATTCCAAATATAAATGTATCCTAAATGCTTACAAAAGTGAGAGAAAAAATGAAAAATGTAAAGTTCACTTAGAAGGACCAGTAACTGCACTTTTGCCGGATTTCTTATTAGTTGTACTGATTACAGTAACAGCAATTGCCTTCCAACAGATGAGGGAAAATAATGTTCCCACCAGAAATGTTGTGCTCAAACTGCACACTGTTAGGATAGAAGAAAATATTTTCAGACATGTAAGAACACAGAAAGGTTATTTTTCAATACTTTATGTATTTTATGTATATTTTATGAACAATACTATGGGATAGATTTCAGGAAAATAAAAATGAAAAATAAGAAGGAGAACTACTCAAGATAAAAAAGCTGGAGTAAACCAGGAGGTGGTGAAAGGAAGCCACACCAGGATAGCTCTGAAGAATGCCAAGAGAACTATGTTCAAGATTGTTTTGGAAAATGAAGTACTCCATGTAGTAGGCAGAGTAACAAACAAAGTAAAATTAAGGAAAAGGAAAAGATAAAGATAAATTCTAGCTCTAGAGATTAGACAAAGACATAAAGTCCATCACAATTAGATTTCCCCACAATTCTCGTATTTTTGGTAGACTTACTAGTTGTCTTGAATGAGAAAATACCAGAATTTGAGAAAAAGGAACTTAGGTTTCACCTTTGAATCACCTTTACCTCAAGTAGCACTAGTTCTTTTCCAAAAGACAAAGATAAATGCTGTTTATATACAATCTAAGAAGTGTTTATATATAACGTGCATTAAATTTTAAAACATTTTACTCCAAAAGACAATGGGATGATAAGTTATGTGATTTTACAGACTTGAGAGTGCCTTTTAAAGATATTCCTTCCTTTTTCTTGACACAAAATTTGTTGATAGAATGAACAGAAAAATATGTAGTTTTTGCTATTGACTTTATATTTTCATAGATTTGAAAAGTAAAGCCCCATATATTCAGGACTAAAACTTGTAAGAGAGAAGTGTTTACAAGAGAAAAATGACAGGATTTATCATTAAAATATCATAGTTGCCACTAAAATAGCATCTGCTTACTAAATCTTCCTACTTAGGAAGCTAGTAGGAACTTCAGGTCACTAGATTTATCTGGCATCACTTGTATTAGCTCTGAAACAGAAACTTACTGTTTTTTTATTAACTGTATCTCAGCTAAATATATATAGAAATAAGAACTATAATCTGTGTTTTTTGTTTTTTGGGTTTTTTTTTCTGCCTTTATATTCTGGAGTGATTTGAGTTCGAGTAATAGAAGCAAGTCCTTTGTGTCAACCTACATGTTGGAGTCTCTATCCCTGTACTTCATCTTCCATGGTACAAAAGACCATGAGAGGAATGAGTAAAATGCTTCTGATGATAAAGAAGAGGAAGATGTTCCTTGCTGAATTCAGTACTCTCATACCCTCTTAGCAGCACGTTCTGAAAGGAGATAAGTTGCTAGAGTATTCAGCCTAACGTGGTACTGATCAGCTGCAGGGGAGAAGGGCAAGAAAACAAGAAGCTAATGGAGTGGCAAAGAGAAGAGAAATTCTATTCTGACCATAAGATAAAGCCTAAAGCTAAGGTACAACAGGATTTATAATAGAGAAGTAGAAAATAAATACTATTGTGAGCTTTAAAATACAGAAGAGAATTGAAAAATTAATCATGTCAGTTTGAAAGCTCTGCTCTTTTTATATACAGTAAATACTAAATATTTAAGGTAAAAAGTCCATCATTAGAGGGAATCTCTCTCTGAGGTGCCACTTTTGTACTTTGCACTAATATTGGAGCTGAGAATCTACTCGTAATAGGGAGAGAAATGCTATTATAATTGTTTCAAAGTGACCTCTTAAGTGAAATATACCAAAATATTGACTGTCTATGGACATGTGTTTGTTTGCTTGTTTCTCTTGGAAATCTGGCACAAGAACTCAGTATTGTCCTATTGTACAATGTAGACCATATTCCTCTAGAGCCAACAGTTTTGAGTATATTCTCAGCCCTCAGCCTTCAATTGGTGGCATTCTCTTGCCCCTTCAGAGTTTTAAGAGTATGATGTAAAGTGGTGTAAAATGTATCAAAGAAAATAAAGCGAAGGGGTAAGAAACCAATTGAATTTAGAAATTAGCCTTAGAAAACCAACAGCAGTATAACAAGCATTTGGAAAATGGAGGTGGGGAATAAGCCAGACTGGCTTAGGCTGAGTAGAAAAGAGAATGATAAAAATGAAAATAACAAGTGGAGGCAATTCTTTCCAGCAGCTTGGTGTGAAAAAGAAGCTTAAAGTTAAGGAGAAATGTGTTTAAATTAAAAGGATTAAAAAAAAGGAATAAAGAGAAACTTTTCCTAGGTGGGAAAAAAGGAGGGAAGGATTGATTAATTCCTGTCAAATTTTAGAGTAATTTATGAATAATGTTTTGTAATCAGTTTTTGAAGTTGGAAGTTAACTACATATGCTATGACTAACATTAATAACATTTCACATTAGTGACAACTAATATGTTCATTTTACTCACAATAATCCTATAAGGAAGATAACAATTATTAAACTTTGTTTCATAGATGAGGAAACCCAAACAGAGGAAAGTAACTAACTAGCAGATACCACACACTTAGTAAGTGGTAGAGTTTTGTTCCATGGTCTATATTCTTAATTAGTATATATAACAGGTCACATCAGCAAGCAATGTTAGAGGGCTTAAATATTTTGATGAGTTATAGAGGTACACTTAAAATAATGAAAAAGGACATGTTAAAAGGATTGTAAAAATTTTCTGTTTTGTTTTCAGGGTCCCACTAATATTGGGACTAGAGATTTTGAGTACCATCCATTACATTATTGTCTAAATTTCCTTTTCTTTGTTTTCAGTGAAACCCTGCATTTGATGTACTACAAGAAAAAGTAACCAAGGAAAAGTACTTGGCCAGTGTTAAAACAACAGCAACACAGAATTTAGAAAATATAAAGAACTCAGGCCTTAGTGGTTGGAAATAAAAATTCTTTCTCATCTCCGATTGTATTAGTTTCTAGGACTGTTATAACAGAATACCATAAGACTTAGAACAACAGAAATTTGTTGCCTTACAGTTCTGGAAGCTTGAAGACTGACATCATGTTAGCAGAATCATGCTATCTCTGAAACCTCTAGGGCAAGCCTCCTTCCTTGCCTCTTCTACCTTCTGGTAGCCCCAAACAATCATCTGTGGCTGATTAACTCCAGTCTTCACATGGTGCCAATTGCTCTCTTTTCTCAAATTCTTTTCTGTGCATGTCTGTCTCTGTATGAAATGTCACCTTTTTATAAGGATTCCAGTCATACTGGATTAGGATCCACCTTGACTTCATTTTAACTTAATTATCTCTGTAAGATCTATTTCTAAATAGATTTCAAAATCACATTCTGAAGTACTAGAGACTAGGGCTTCCACAGGGTTTTTTCGGAGAGAGACTTCAACTCATAACATCAGTACTTCTATATAGGAAAAGGTTCTCAACTTAATAACAGTCTAGGGAAATATTAAGAGCATTAAGATCAACCAACTGGGCACAAACCAATGGCTAGCCATCCTGTCTTTGCTATAACTCCTTAAAGAATTATGGTTACCCCTATTAGTACTTCTTGTCTGGTTAAAACTACTTATAGAAAGATTGAGAGTATTGTCCTAATGTACCCAAATACCCATACTTAAGTATATATGGAAATACATATTTATAACAGTTGTGTAGCTTTTTCACTAACTAAAATAAAATGTCCTGAAAATTTAAAAGTTTTTGAGAGAACTTACTGTCAACTTAGAATTTTAAAAAGTGATACTAAGATGAAAGACTTCTGGCACCCAATTTTCTGCATATCAAGAAGCAGAAAGCCAGAAGCCAGCCCAATTACCAAAAGAGAAATATTAATAAAAAATATTTTCAGATACAACCAAGCAGAATAGCTAAAGAATCTTCCAGAAAGCAGAATAATGGACTGCAGAGAAAAATGGAAGAGGGAGCCATGACCAAGAAGCATAAACAAGGCATGTTTCCTAAAGCCAGAGTAGGGACACATGACATTTCTTCAGTGAGATTTTGGACTTGCCACAAGGCACTGATTGCTGTTTCCCTTCTCCAAAAAGAAGGCTTTATTACCATTATCTTTTCCGTTTCAGCATTTTATGGTGGATGTTTGGGAGAAAAATATAACTTGTTTATTTGTATCATAGGTCTTCATTTCAAAAGTAAATACCTGAAGACATGTAAAGCACAAAATCTGGATTTCAAGCTGATGCTGAAATCGGATGAGAGTTTTGGCCAGCATGGAATGGGGCCAGTGAGTCTTGCAGGTAAAAGGGAAGTGAATATGGAAAAGAGAACTGAATACAATAGATGACATAATTATGAAAAAATTCACTCCCTTCCCCTTCAGACCTCAGTGATGAAATGTCCTCCTCCAACCTTCCTCCCATCATCCCTCAACTTTGGGTTTGCCCCCATGATTTACCTTGCCAAACATGACACAGGAAAGGCTTCAGATATTTTCATGGAGCTGGGGTCGTTCTCAGGTACCTCTCCCACTGCCTTCAGAAAGAGTTCCCAGTGTAGCTGTTGCTCCTATGTCCTTAATTCTCTATTTGAACACATTTGAAACAGACCTGAGCCCAGCCTACAGCAGTGAGGAGCCAATACTTGAAGCAGAACTACCCTGTCAGGATCAATCTCTATCAGCTGAGCCCCAGTCCACCCTTATACACACAAATGAGCCCAGCTGAGATAAGAAGAGGTGGACTAGCGGACTGAATGTCATGGCTGGTTGTTGCCCAGATTTGTGTAGCAATGCCTAACCAATACTTTGTCAACTAAAGGAAAAAATGATCATGAGGTATAAAACCTACTCTCTTAGATGAGGTTGTGGGTAAAATTGTAATATTTCCAGAATCTCTCGTCTGGCTTTAGTGCATCTCCATATCAACAGGTATTTCTAAGGGGTAGAGAGAAGTAGTTCATCTCCATATCAGTGGGTAATTACCTGGGCAGCTGAAGGCTTATCTGAACCTGACAGGTTGGGGAAGGTCTTCACTTGCTTATGCTGGAGCAGGAGAGAGACAGCCCCCGGACCACAGTTTGTAAGCAATAAACTGGTTTTAAAGTTTATTTCTCCCTTTGACTGATTTTGGTTTCATTTAGGTATTTTGCCCTGGGATTTCCCCTCCCCAGAGTTACAAGGTATTGAAGAACCAATTTTTTTTGTCTTTTATTCATACAACTTCCTTGGTAATATATATATTTTAACTCACATGAATGTGTTAACAATAGTTGTACTGTTTTACCTGTTTTTTTTAAATCAAATAATAATTCCTCACCTAAAATAACCAAGTTGGTAGTCACTGTTATATTACTGTAGGGAATATGAAAGTTCTTATGGCCAGGATCCTCACCTGACCCTAAACTAATTGATGATGTAATTGGCCTACTGTAGGCTAATGCTTCCACACCCATTGTCAAAGGGCGATTATTGTTGGTATTACCATATAAAGAGCTCTGCCAAGTGCTCTGCCTGGAGGCAGAGATCAAGACAGGCTTCCTGCATGCAGACTGCCCCAGACGTGATTCCAGCACTTGACCTGTCACTGTGAGAATAAAGTTTGGTATAAAATATTTTACCCCTTATATTCCACTGTTGTTATTTGGTCTCACCAAATACAAAGTAAACTTGCCTGTTGACAATTACCTTCTGCTATGTTATTTTAAAATATTATGTTTGAATTTTAATTAGATAATCTCTCCTAACATCCCTTTTTATGTCTTCCACATAACGTCCTAAATTAAGAATAATAAAACTTCCTATGTTTCTTTTACACCTAAATCATCTTTATCACTTGACAGACAGATGCTAGGCAGTACAAAAGCTTTACTCCTTCACCTTATGAAAGGAAGGATGCTAGAAATATTGAGGTTACTTGAAATTCTATTTTTAATTAGCTCTGTCATATTCTAAGAGCTATCCTTCCTATTTTTCAAACACAATAATGTAGGAAATAAGTCAAAAAGACAGAATTACCCTGTCCTAGCTTAATTTTTAAGGTCAAATTTTATTAATATAAATGGATGTTACTAGTTGTTAATTTGTGTTTGGATTAATAGAGCCATATATATATTTGTGTTCAAATGTTGACACAATGACAACTAACAAATGGACTTTCTTAAATATTTCATTCCTATACTCAAACACCCTTTTCTAGCATTGATGCTTATAGTTCACCATATTTCAGGTCAAATTGAAAAGACTTACAGGTTGTCAACACCTTCAGGGTGTATACCTTCTTACATGTAGGATAGCTATTACTTAGTTCCTTCAGCAATACAGAAAACCCCACATATTTACATAATACATACAATGAGAATTAAACTTTTCTCTATTCTGATATTGTCAGTTCTATAATAAATCTACTCAAGAATTAATGGTCTGTTTCCACCCCTGGTTACCAGATCAGGGAAGCTGGATCTGCTGGGAGAAAATCTAGAGTCTCAAACAAAAAAGTATTAGGATTACTGGATAATTTCAGTACATAAATAGGTAATTTTCTTCTGCCAGTAATTTGTAATCTAAGACCTTCAGAATGTGAAACTGATAGGAAAATTTTAATTTTGAATGCTCACTTTGAGATGTTTTGGGTACTATTATTATTATTTTATATTCCAATGGTTTCATATACTCTTTTCATCAGTAGATGCTACACAGGAATCTAAGTTGTTCTGTTCTGTCAAGGCAGGTTATAGTGTACAGATATGGCTCCAGTTGAAAGCAAAAGGTAACTACAAGTTAGCCTGTAAATGATTTTAGCCTATGAGATAGAATGTACTGAGTCAGACTCCCAGTATTAACACAAAATTGTGTAGCCAATACTGTGGGATTAGGCATCTAGTGTGCTGGTGTGATGCTTAATTTTATATGTTAACTTAGCTGGGCCATAGTGCCCAGTTGTTCAGTCAAACAGCAGCCTAGATAGTGCTTTGAAGTTTTTTCTTCTTGTGATTAATATTTAAATCAATAGACTTTGAGTGAAAGTCATAAGGTAGGTGGATCTCATCCAATCAGTTGAAGTCCTTAAGGTAGGTGGATCTCATCCAATCAGTTGAAGTCCTTAAGAGCAATGACTGAAATTTCCCCTAGGAGGAAGGAATCTAAACTTACCACCACAACATAGAAACTTTCCTTATGTTTCCAACCTGCTTGTCCTGCCCTGCAGAATTAGGAATTAAAAATTGCACCTTCAACTCTTATTTGGATTTCCAGCCTGCTCACCTGCCCTGATTTCAGATTTGCCAGCTCCTAGAATTCTGCAAGCTAATTCCGTAAAACTTTTTTCTCTTTCTCTCTGTTTCTATGTCCCTCTGTCTGTCTTTATGTCTTTCTTGGTCTCTGTGCTTCTCTCTCTCTCTTTCTTGATAGATATAGATAGATAGATAGATAGATAGATAGATAGATAGATAGATAGATAGATAGATAGATAGATGATAGACAGATGATAGATACAATATCTCAGTAGACTGTGTGTGTGTCTGCATCCTATTGGTTCTGTTTCTCTGGAGAACTCTAATGCAGCCAGTAACTTGGACAGACTATATTCTCTATTTGGCTCTAAATTTGGTTCTAACAACACTATCACATATAAATAAAAAATTTCTAGGTAAATTCAGAGGAGTACAACAAGCTGTTCAGGTTCAATGTGTCCATTTTTCTGGGCTATATGAATATGGGCTCTTACCACTATATAGTGATTTAGTTAGAATTCTTCATAATTTTAGTATTATTATCCTCTGGTGACAATTGATGCTTTGCATTAATCTACTGGGTTATCAATGAATTCCATTGCTCTTACTAAAGACTTCTAATCATAAATTTACACAACCAGAAGCAATTCAACCAGTGACAATAATAACAGAAAAAATAGCCACCAGGATCCTGCATCACAAACCACAGGACTGTGACAGCAGGAAACACTAATACTGCCATCATATACTATTTTACAGCTATGGTTTTAGATAGTGGGTGTTCATGGAGGAACCCAGAAGAAATAAATACCATCATTATGCTTGTGAGGAGTTTCAGCCTTCCAGCAGCCATCTCTTGTGGCTCTCTCTACATCCATGCCTCAGGAAGGGACCTGTGCATTCAAGATCCAAGATCATCTGTGAAAGGTACTGCTTACTTAAAAAAGAAAAAAAAATCCATTGTAAAGTAAAAGCTGATAAGGAAAATATTTAACATGGTCGACAACATCAGCAGAAAACTCCCGGGCCCCTCCCCTTCTCTCTCATTCCTCCAGGCTCCCCTTTTGCCCTGCTTGCTGCACACGCCGAAATGCCACATACACAGAAGCAAAATAGTATAAATTGCTCCCGTTGCTTGTGCTTGGGGCTCAGACCTTTGGAGATTACTCTCCTCTGAGCCCACCAGTGTGAAATAAACCTCCACCCTCCAAGACCTCCGAGTGCCGCTTGGTTCTTCCATCAGTGATCCAGTCCAGGTTTCCCATAACAAAACAAACTACAAAAGTATAGGTGGATGTTAAGTAAGCACCAGAGTTTACTTCTTCAACGTCTCAACTTTGACATGCACATTCCTTTTCACACTTACACTTAAAACTAATAACAGTAATATAGTCTTACCTAATATAAAGCATGAATTTTTTTAGATTGTCCACTGCTTTTGGTGTGCCTGATATTTTCTAGGAATATTTTCTCATGATCATTTTGAGGTTTTGTGTTTTTATAAAAATACCACAGAGGTAAAGTACTCTTCTCGGTGAATTACATCAAAGGGTACTTTTTGCTGATACGTCTCATTATAGGATATTAAACTTGATCATGTGGTTAAGGTGATGTCTGCCAGGTTTCTCCACTGTGAAGTAATTTTCTTTTTGTAATTAATCAATGTTTTGTAGAAGGCACTTTAAAAGTATGCAATATCTTCTTCCTTCTTAAATTTTTACTCCGTGACTTTTAGCATGACCTCTAGCTCAGAAGACAATGATCATTAACCAAAGATGGCATGCCTTAGTTATAAAATAAATAAATCATGGGCATATAACAGCATGGCAACCGTAGTTGATAATACTGTGTTGCACATTAGAGAGTTGCTGAGAGAGTAGATCTTAAAAGTCCTCATCACAGCCAAAAAACATTTTTAACAATGTATGGTGACAGATGTTAACTAAACATTGGAGTGATCATTTTGCAATAAATACAAATATCAAGTTATTATGGTATACACATGAAGTTAATATAATGTGATATGTCAATTATACCACAGTTTAAAAAGAAAAGAAAACACAGCTTTGTTCCAAAACTCCAATAGCTCACATTGCTATTCTTCTGTGTGGGTTTCCACATGCACCACAGAGCACAACAAACTACTCATACACAGAAAAAGTATTCCATAAAATCCCATATAGTTGGGGCCATAATAATGAAAACTTGTTCAAAATAATTAGAGGTGATTTTCTTGTGTTGTCTTTGTTTTTTCATGTTTTGTGTCATCTGCTGTTATATGTATATTTCTAGTTTTCACTCCACTGTACAGAGAGCCCATTAGTTTCATAAGAATCTAGTTCATAACAGAAATTATTAGAAAGTGCACCAAATCAGAATTGCACAGGTCAACTTACAACACTGGCACTTCTGCCTCAACACCTTTCTACCTTCCTCTCATGACCCATTCTTTCACGGTTAATAACAATAACTGTCTCTGTCACACCCAGTCCTAACCCAAGTGATTTAGTAGTATTCTTGAGCTGTACTTTTGCTGAAGTTGACCTTTCCTATTTCATGATGTTATAGTAATAGATGATTGATTAATGTTCCAGGATCATTGGGATAGAGATAATAAACAATAGATCAGCTGGAATTCAGAACTGAGTGGGTGAGTGAGATATACGTACTCTGCATAAATACTATCTCATTCTAGATTTTTTTATGGGAATATAAAGTATGAGTGTCTTGGTTAAATAACACTGGTTAGTTACCTATCTTCATATTATCTCTCCATTTCCATTTCAATCACCTCATCTTTATTGTCCAAACAATTTAAAAGAAATTTACCCAAATTCCATAGCACAGTTACTACCCAGAATCCATTTTCATCTCCACCTTCTTTGCCCATTGTACCAATGAAAATATGGTGCACTTTCTTTACCTTCCAGCCCTAAATATTGTGGTAGACATTTTTTTTTTGTCTATTGAGTGAACATTTTATTTTGATGGAACCCTCTGTTATGAAAATGGGCTGTAGATGGCTCCTATGTGTTAGCCTAAAAGGGCCCCCATGGTGTTCACATCCTCACAGCAGGCTATGCTGTTAACCGAAAGCTTGCTGGTGCCAAATTCAAATTCTTACACATCCAAATGCTTTAAATATAGTCCAAGTAAGCATATTTTCAACCATTTAGAGTTTACTTATGTACCTCACAAAATTGCATCCAACATTTACTACCCACGGGTAAGACAAACACTGTGAATATAAAAGCTCCAAACTGCTACTGCCCTTTGGAGCTCTGACTAAAGGACTCCCACCTTGTTGCTGAGCTGCATCACCTAGACAGATAAGCCTCCTCTTCAACTTCCTCTTCTCCACCTGCGGTGCTTCATCCTTATCCCCTTCTAGATGGTGGCCTCTCGCTGTCTCTGGAAGGTCTGCTGCTGTAAGGGACTTCTCTCATATAACCCTTTCCAAGTGCTGCCCCCCAAAATTAATCTTGTATTATTATTGGCCTCTTGTGGTCCTGTTTCTTCCTAGATCAATTCTGAAATCCTCTAATTTGCCATATACTCTCAAAATTTACCAAACTCCCAACCAGTATATTATGATATACTTAAAGTATATTATATGACAATATACCTAGCTTATAAGCTTTTGAGGCCATTTTCTCCATTCTCAGCCTCTACAAAAGCTCACAGACCAGGGACAGTCCCTAGCTACCAAGAGCTGATTGAGGGGAATGAGAAGTCTAAAGACAGAGAAATCAAGGGGTACAAGTGAGCTCTGCATCTCCTAGCAGCATGGGGTAAAGTCACTCAGTGTTTGAAAGGTCAGACATGTTGATGGGAATAAGAACACACTGTGTGCATAATAGAGAAACTATGTATAGAATTTAGATAATAGTTACACTGGGCAGACTTTTGTGGAGGAAAAATGTCAGCAGAGAGATAACAATAAACAACACTGGAGAAATGAAAATGTGTCCTGAAGTGCTCCCTATGTTGTTAATTATAAAACCAAAAGTAATTTCTATTTGTGCCAGTGTCTTTTTTTCTGGAGCTGTTGAATCTATGAGTCATGTTCTGAAATTCTCTGCTAGAACAGTGAAAAAAAAAACTAACACAAACACTTTTGCTTCTTTTCTCTAAAGCACTGAAAAGATATAGAAAAAAAAAATGAAATGTTGATTATATAGTAGTACGAGATGAAAGCAGGAAAAGGACGATTTTTATGAGCTCATGTTCTTGCAACCCAATTCATCAGTTTGAAATTCAAACACTTGTCAAACAGGACAAGTTCTGCGTGGTTACAACTTGGAAGCACTATAGCTATTGATTTTTAAATTTAGATTCTTTGTCTTTTTTTATTCCTAGGAATGCACTGAGTTTAGTAAAATTTACTGCAGTTTCAGTGAAAAGAAAATGACACAGTAAATATAAGAATATAACTAAAGAAAAATGCTCAAAAAGTATTTTTCAGAGAATTATCTGTATACATGGGGAAAGCATATATAGCAGATTTTGCAATACAGAGCTGATTATAATATTCTGACATTTTTTGTCAGTGCATTGGGCCACAGTATAATCAGTTAGAAAAATATTGCCAGTATTATGAATTAAATAAAAGAAATGAAAAATGTATTGTCTGAGTAGGGTTTAATTCAGTAATATTTTTAGGAAATGTTAATTGAGCATTTACTAATTTTAGGTATTTTTCTACAAATTAGGTATATCAGAAGATATAAGATAAATGCTCTGTATTTAAAAACTGCAAATGTAAATTCTAATTTTATCTCAAGAGCTATTGATTGTGCTTTTAATCCTACTAGTCATTTTAAAATAATTACATTTTAAATAAATTTCCTCAGAGTATATACAAGATGGAGTTGAAAGCAAAGTTAACTGAAGTGAGTCTTAATTCTGTTAAAAATTTGGGAGCTATAAAAGAAGAATGAATGAATCACATATTTATATTTAATCTCAGTATTAAATGGATTCATTTAAACATAGTGAGGTTTTGGAGAAATTCTAATTTATTTTTAATAGTAACTTGCAAAAATACAATTCCATTACATGAAACTTCATGCAGCAAACCTATGTGTGAAAGTTGATTATTTAGTGTCAATTTACTAGAGTTCCACGCTTTAGTTGTTTGGAGGTTGTGAATTAAAGGCAGCTCCTTAATTATACTCATAATTACTAATTAATTTTTTTAATTGCAGTCTAATTTAGTAAATGTCAAATCAAGTAGACAATAAGATTATAATTCCTTAGTTAAAATTAACTTTTTTCCATAGCGGCTGCAGCGGCTGCACCAACTTACATTCCCATCAACAGTACACAAGGGTTCCCTTTTCTCTACATCCTTGGTAACACTTGTTATTTCTTGTCTAAAAGGAGTATGGAGGTTCCTAACAAATTAAAAATAGAGCTACCATATGCTTCATCAATTCCACTTCTGGGTATTTACCTGAATGAAATAAAGACACTAACTCAAAAGGATAGATACACCCTCCATGTTCATTGTAATTATTATTTATAATAGTCAAAACATGAAAACAACTTAAGAGTCCATCAATGAATAAATGGGTGAAGAAAATGTGGTTTATACATATGTATGTGTGTACTCACAATGGAATTCTATTCAGCCATAAAAGTAAAGGAACTCCTGTCATTTGTGGCAACATGGATAGACCTGGAGGGTACTCTGCTAAGTGAAAGGAGTCAGACAAAGAAATACAAATACTGTATGCTCTCTGATATATGGAATCTAACACAAAAATAAAAAGCAAATAAAAAATGAACTCATAGATACAGAGAATACATTAATGACTGCCAAAGGCTAGTTGTCAAAATAGGTGAAAGTGGTCAAAAGGTACAAACTTCCAGTCATAAAATATATATAAGCCTTTGGGATGTAATGTACAGCATGGTGAGTACAGTTAATAATATTATACTATATATTTGAAAGTTATTAAGAAAGTTGATTTGAAAAGTCCTTAACACATAAAAAAATATTTGTAGCTATGTAGTGATGGATGTTAACTAAACTTACTATGGTGATCATTATGCAACATATACATATGTGGAATCATTATATAGTCTACCTGAAACTAATATAATGTTATTTGTCAATTATATCTCAATTTTGAAAAAAAATAATTAAAAAATTTACAAGTGAACTTATCTCCTATTTGTTTTTGTAACTAAAAAATATATAAAGATGGAGTTTTATTGAAAACCATGTTCTCTTTTAAAGGATTTATCATAGTTTCAAGTACTACAAGTATTTATTTACATAAGTTTTCAACTATTTGGAAGGATACAAGAAGGGAGAGGGAGAGAAAGAGACAGAGGCAGAGACCAAGGTGGAAGATAGAGGAAAATATAATTATACTTTGGTAAACAGTAATATATTTATGGTAGTATTTGCTTTCTCTCTTTATAAATTTAAGTAGTATAAAACAAAAGTACTGACATAATTGTGCATCACTGATACACCAATATTTTAAGAAGATTTTCATATTACTGTTCTCTCTAATGTATAACCAACATTTTAGACAGCAAGTTCTGATTTCTTATACAAGCAATATTTAATCTTCCAAATTCTGTGAAAAATGTGGTACCATCCAAATGGACTATAAGGAAAAGTATTAGTACATTGTTCACCTTCTTTTGTTCAGAAAGGATTTAGGTATCTATGCGCTGTTCTCTCTCTTGTTTACAGCTTGTCTTGTGCCTCTTTGTAGAAATGACCTACCTACCTGGAATGTACTAATAACTGAATCAAGTTTACAACTTATAGCTGAATCAGGTATAATAATGGTTTAAAAACATTTAAAAAAACAGTATTTATGGAAAGGTAATAAACATCACTAACACAGCATTCCATCAATAAATTGTTATTAGCTTGTCCCAAGTTATTCATACTGAGAGAAAAAAATGGCAACTAAAGATATAATGTTTTGTTGTAAATATATTTGTTTTAAATCCCAAATCTTGCAACTATTTCAAATCTCCACTTTCCATCTTCAGAGCTCTTCGCCTTGAATGGACATTCCATTGGTTAGAGTTCTGTATAGAGTTTTCATAAAAAGCATAACTATGAAATGTAAAATTAAATTCCGTTTGCCAATAGGTATCAACTGAATGGGGAATGTAAATCTACTTCACACTGTGCAAGTTGATATCATTAAAATACCAGTTTACCTTGTCTTATTTGTATAATATATTGACCACATTATTGATTTTATTTTAATATTATCCTGAACAAGATATGAAGAATAACATTTATTAGGAAGTTTTTAAAGAACTTTATCCTTTATACTGTAATTGTGTTCTTGAGTAAAACCTAAATTTTTACATAAGATGGATTTTTCAAACATAATTCAAATACAGTATCTAATGCCAATTTGCTTTTTTATAGTCTTAATTGTATATTAGTCTCACTTATTCAGTGTAGCCTAATCAATATTGAACCTCTCAAAATTTTGAAATTAAGTTTCATCTTTTAACAGTTGTGTCCCAGGAGACCTAAACCATAATTCTATAGTAACACAAATGTTTCACACAAATGACAAATGGTGTCAATGAATGCAAAACTTAAATCCATCTTGTAAATTCCAGGCATGCTATCTCATCAGGAGGTATATATACTCAGTACCTAACACAGCCTTTGCATATATTAAGCACAAAATAAATACCTACTCAATGGGCAAAACCTCCTAAAAGCCAAATTAGAACAGTGTTACAGCAGTGAGGACATCATATCTTAGAAGCTGTTGCCACATGTTAGTATAAACAACTCCCAGATGAGAATAAGAAGACTTTGATTCTGTTCGTTCTGCCACTTCCAGGGTATACAATCCTGGGTGAATCACTTAACCAATTAAGGCTGCAGTGCCCTCATGTAAATTAAGAAGTTACTCTAAGAGGTGACACACAGAGGATTCTTCCACTCTAAAATTCTGTGGCTTCTGAAATTTCTGACACTTTAAATCTACATAGTGTTATTTACAAGCATGATAAATTTGAGCCACGTGACTTTTAAATAGTAAAAAATTTCATGCTTAATTGACTATGAATGGTCACAAAGCTCGCAATTCAATAATTCAGTAGTTAGTTGGATTGTATATTCCAATACAACCCTACCTTCACTATGAAAAAAAAAAGCTTTGATTTTATTATTTTTGACTACAAGAAGTCTCTCCATTTTAATTAAATATATGAGTATAAAAACTCATTACTGTTAGTGTCATAAATATAGAAATTTTTTAATTATCTAAGATCTCTGTAAGTTTTGTTAACTAAAAATGTCATAATAAAAACTAAAGAAGAAGAAATCCTGCTAATTCAAGTCAGGCACATTGTTAGAAAATAATCTCAGCCCAAAGAGAAGATTGACAGTAGTTATGTTGGAAGGAAAATGGAACTGCCAAGAATAACTCAGTTAACACTGACATTCTAAGCAGAACTATTTAAAGTATTTCAAATTCTTGTTCATATATGATAAGGTGGTTAAAAATAAAGAGATGCCCAAATAAGGCTCAGAATTGTGATTTACACATAAAAATGTAATGGATTTTAAATTTAATACCATCTATATAATTAATCCAGAAACCAAATATAGCTGTATAAATTAACTGAAGCTTTTGTAAGCAGTAAAACTTGCTTGTAATTTTAATTGCAGAGTAGAAGGTGGCATTTGAAAATTTCTCATAGAAATCTTAGGATTTATTTTCAGAATGATATTAAATTAAATTGACATGTTTCATTTATTTCTTCAAATCTACATTTTAAACAAAGTTTTTATGAAGCCTGAAAAAGTGAATTAAAATAGGTATATTCAATCAGAAGACAGGCAACAACGGTGTGAGCTGCCCGGAAAGGAAATGGGGTTCTGGCAACATAAAAAGGGAATGTCACAGAACCAGGTACAGCAAAGTAAACAGCTCAACTAATACTCCAGGCAATGACACCTGAACTCTGTATTAATAGAGATAACCTAATCCCCTAAAAGTTCAATAATAGAAAAGATCAGGGAATTTCTCCTCATTTTATAAATGAATTAAGAATAACTCAGGGGGTTAGGTAAAGTCCCTGAGGTCATTAAATAATTAATGCAAAGTCCAAACTATATTCCACCTTTCAAATTTCAGCCTAATCTTCTTTTCCACTTTGCCATATCTCATTTTTTAAAGATAGTATCTAATACATAGCTTTTTACAAATTACTAAACCCTTTACTACATGCTTCTTATAGTAGTTTATGAAGGTGATGCCAGTGATTTCATCTCAAGCTATTATATCCTTTAATAATATTAACTAATTTCATAAGTTATGAAGAAATGTGAAAAATATTCAATTTATTAATAAATTAAAATTAGTTGTAGCTATAACATTATATATCTGATATGTAAAATAAGTATGGCAGATCAAACATGCCTGAAATTTTTGGCAATAAAACAGGAAAAGTTTGAATCTTTGACTTGGTGAAATAATGTTTATATTTCTTTCTATATCTGTCCTAAAACATCTGACACCAAAGAATATATTTTAAACTGTACTCAAGTACATAGATGTGCCTTGATTAATAAGTGGAGAAAAGATAAATAAAGTCATCAAAATACTGCCTTGTCTTTCTTGTTACCCTAGGGAATTAGATGTACCACAGGCAATCCCTTTTGTTAAAATCCTATTACCATCTTCTATGCCAGTACTTTTCAAACTTCAGTTACATCAGAATCATCTGGCTAAAAGAAAGCTGTTTGTCCCACCTCTCGACATTCAGATTCAGTAAATATGAGACTTGGCTTGAGAATTAGCATTTCTAACCAATTCCTTGGTGACGCAAATGCTACTGGTCTTGTGAACTTTAAGAATCACTGTTACACTCTACGTAGTTCATTTGCAATTTAATATATACAATCTGACTTTATTATGTAAAAATATCCATTAATGTAACTCTCAACATATATTTTTATTTAGGCTTTCCCCCCCACCCCTAACTTGAGGAAAAAAAACTTGCTCTGGATTAATTTTCATATCCATACCCTCTCATTGTTTAAAAACACAATGGGCTTCAACCTATTCAAATAATTGTTACATCTCAATTTCATATGATTTTTATCTATATTTCTCACTTTAGAATGAGGCTATTTCTTTTTTTAAATACACCTTTAAATGGGAAATAGTTGTGTGCTTTGCTTTATAACAATTATATATTTAATGATTGATATTAAATAGATAATTGATCTCTCTTCAAATATTCCCTAATGAGCAAACGCTAATTGCAAGTTTTGATGGAAAAGTACAAAATGGGTGAGTTATGAAATATAGGCTGCCAGGGAGATACTAAATCACCTTAGTTTTTCATCTATAGCCTGAATTACCCACTCATTTGTTTTCCCTTCAACTTCTCCAAAATCTCACCTGTTAAATTGCTCTCCCTTTGACCCTACCTTGCTTGCATTTCACAATCCGATTGAGATGTGAAACCAAAAAATGGATTCTCAAAGAGCTAAATAGAGTTTGAGTATGTACATTCACTCAAACATATATAGTTCAAAGCATTTGTGTGTGTATGTTTATCTAGCTTCTGTATAGCTCTTGTGAAGGTAATGATTTCCTCACCGATATTACTCTTCCTAAAAAGTAGTCCTGACTTCTTATTAGATAAAATCATTGAGCATTTAATATTATACAATGGTCTATCAAAGACTGAATTATTAGAAAATGTCATTAAGTATTTGCAGACATGGCAAAACTCTTACAGAGCTTTCATAATAGCTGAGACACTGGAAATAAATTTCATGATAAAGGTAGTGAAATGGGCATTTCTGAGTTCCTGGGTCTTTGACAAGCAAAGAAAACTAGTATTTTTTAGAGCATTGTGAAACTTCCTGGAGAATTTAAGTCAATTGCGATTATCATAAATATGTAGGGGTGTTTGGATTGTACTCAATATAAATCATTCTTAGTGACCTTAGAGAACTCAGGATAATGTTGTGTTCTGTAAAATCCTAAAATATAAAGCTTCTATACTAAAGCACACACACAAAAACATCACAATTGGAACTGGAATTTTCTAAGAATTAGGCATAGGATTAGTTGCATGAAGGCTCTTATTCTTGAGTTCAACAAAATGAAAATACAAATAAAATGCATTTCTTCTGCAAACCTAGAAAGTAGAGTTCAGATATTGCCAGGAACATGAAAATCAACTCTGCAATATCTGATAGGGTACACTCTAGGCCATGAAAATCTCAAGAAGCATCAATGTGAACAGATATGTCCCACACTTATGCCCTTGGGCTTGCATTGCTCCTGTGATTCTAAGAACTTTGTTACTGGAATTTTAAAAACATTCTTCATGTTTTGCACTATAATTATCAAATAATGTGGAAAAATTTCCAATGCCCCATTTGGAAACAAAGGCTAGTCATTATAACCTTGTTATAAGTTAAACAAACATTATGTATATTATGGTTATTTCTCCAGTTAAGGTAATAACTTATAAAGAAAAAAAACAGAATGAATATTTGACATACATTATATAGGAAAAACAAAAACTTAATAAGGCTTACAGAGAAATTTTAGCCATGAGAAAAAAAGTCCGTGAACAGGAAAACCTTTCATATACCCATTACCAATTACCCACATTACCAATTACCAACCTGGGCCTTCTTTCTTAAATGTATTTTGTATTATCCAGCTTAAAAGATTAGAAGAAGAAGAAAAAAAAAACTCCCTATGCTCTTGCTATACTAAAGAAATACAAAGAATTATCAAAGATGCTGTTTGATATCACAAATCTGCTTTTGCCTCCCTGCCTTTAAAGTTTGCATTTCCGCTTAGGATAAAAGAATACTCCTCTGCACACAGGCCAAAACTCATAGTGTTCATTTATGATCTGATTCAAAGACACATACACTATGTATTTAGGACTGATTTGTTACCTTTATATTTAAAAATATTTAAAAATTTTTTATGATAAAGTTTTATTGTGTTGAAAATGAACAACTTCAACTGGACTGACATTTAATTTTCATGGTCTTGGCAGTTTTGGGGACTTGAATGTAATGACTTAAATTAATACATTTTTTAAAGTAAATATATTTCCTTCGTACCAAGAAGAGCATTGTATTTCAATAATGTAAAGGCTTGCATAATTGCTCTCTACTAATTATGGATTTTAAAAAGATTGGTTTATTTTACATTTTTTATTTAAATTATATTCTTTATATTGGGGGAGGTAATGGATAAACAGAGTACATATTTCAAAAGATAAAGAAAGGGGATTTAAATGTAAGTTTCCTTTCCCTCACTTGATCCCTGTTTCCCAGATTTCTTTCTCAGCAATAAGTATAGTTTCCAATTTCTCATATATCCATTTGAGATATTTTATGCAAATATAAGAAGTATTAAAAAGATTTTAAAACAGATATTCTGTCATGCCAAGGAAAGGAAATATATTTTAATAGCATATAGACTTCCATAATTATTTTTTTCTTCCAAACATGTGTTTTAAATATTTGTTTTATTTGAAATGTAGTGCATGACAAATTTTTTAATCTTAGCTTTCTTACATATTGTTGAAATTGTAAGGATATTTATTGTAACAAATAAATATATTCTAAAATGTTTCGAGTTTTATATTTTTACTACTGTGCTACTTTTTTTTTCAGTAAGTAGTTCTATTAAGAAGTTACAGCTCAGATTTTTTTCTTTTTATTTGCTTAAGAGTGAAAGCACTATAACTTTAACTTACCTGTACATTTTGTTGTTGTGTGGTATCATAACATTTATTCATTTATCATTGACTCTTAGAATCATGGTAGTTGTTATATATCTGTTTGTACAAAAGAGTTAATTTAACATATGCTGCACCTATAGAATCATCTTCATTTCTATTTTTTAAACATTTAGAGAATTAAGAATTGGAGAAATGGGCTGAGAATTAAAATATCAGTTGTCATTGTGGTTCAAAATCATTGAAAATCAGTGTTAATTGGATTCTATTACATAAAATTGTACAATATTCTGTAATTTAAAATCTATGAATTAAACACACTGTCTAGAGTTCCGGGAAGATGGCGGTATGAGCAGGGTGGCAGAAATCGCCTCCCAAAACTATATAAATCTATGAAAATACAGCAAATACAACTACTCCTAAAAGACAGACCAGAATTTACAGCACAGCGCACACCCTGCATCGGCACCTGAGAGGACTCAGCACCCCACGAGGCAGGTAAGATACAGAACCGCGTCCCCGCAGAACCCGAGCACTCCCTCACCCCAGTGCACCAGCGGGAGGAGAGGATTCAGAGCCGGAGGGAGTGGAAGAAAAGACCCGCAAAATAACCAGCCCCAGTGATCTGCGCTGGGAGCACTGACACACATCGCGGTGCATCGGATATTGGAGAGGCAGAAGGTGCAGGTTTTGAGCTGGGAACGCCCCCGGGTCTGTGCAGCCGGCACCCCGGGACAAGAGAAAAGCCGCGCTGTTTTTAGCAGTCTTGGAGAGGCAGGGGGCCCAGCGAGGGAACACAATCGCCCCGGCATGCTCAGCCCAGCGGGCTGGGAGTCCTGAGGAATTTTGGACCCCTTGGCTGGCGACTGGGAAAAGGTAGCCACACTGAAACTTTACATAGAAGACAACAGCCTCCCATTTGTTCCGCCCTGGCCAGAGCTACAAAGAGCGGTGCAGCCGCGGCTGCGGAATAGTGGAGCAACAGCACCACCTACAGCATCCTTACAGAATCACTCCGGGTGGGCGTTTTTTGTTGTTGTTTGTTTGTTTTTTTCTTTCCCTTTCTTTTCTTTCTTTCTTTTTTTCTCTTTTCTTTCTCTTCCTTCTCTTTTTTTTTTGTTTTTTCTTGTTTTTTTTTAAGTCTTAAAGAGCCCAGCTGACATACATGGCACCTACCAACAACCACTTCTATCACCATGAAAAGACAGAGGAATATGGTACAGACAAAGATCACCCAGACCCAGACAACACCTGAGAGGGAAACTGAAGGGATGGAAATGCAGAATCTTCCTGAAAAAGAATTCAGAATAAAAGTCATAACCATGCTGATGGATCTACAGAGAAATATGCAAGAGCTGAGGGTGGAAGTGAGGGAAGACAGGAAAGACAATGCAGAAATGAGACAAGCCATCGATGGGCTTAGCAGCAGACTGGACGAGACACAAGAGACTGTTAATGGAATAGAAATCAGAGAAAAGGAATACAGAGAAGCTGAGGCAGAGAGAGATAAAAGGATTTCTAGGAATGAAAGAATATTAAGAGAACTGTGTGACCAATCCAAACGGAACAATATTCACATTATAGGAGTACCAGAGGAAGAAGAGAGAGAAAAAGGGATAGAAAGTGTCATTGAAGAAATAATTGCTGAAAACGTCCCCATACTGGGGAAGGAAATAGTCTCGCAGCCACAGAAGCCCACAGATCTCCCAACACAAGGGACCCAAGGAAGACAACACCAAGACACATAATAATTAAGATGGCAAAGATCAAAGATAAAGACAGAGTATTAAAGGCAGCTAGAGAGAGAAAAAAGATCACCTACAAAGGAAAACCCATTAGACTATCATCAGACTTCTCAACAGAAACCATACAGGCCAGAAGAGAATGGCATGATATATTTAATGTAATGAAACAGAAGGGCCTCAAACCAAGAATATTGTATCCAGTGTGATTATCATTTAAATATGATGGAGGGATTAAACAATTTCCAGACAAGCAAAAGCTGAGAGAGTTTGCCTCCCATAAATCACCAATAAAGGACATCTTAAAGGACCTGCTCTACAGGGAAGCACTCCTAAGGCTAAAAAGATGTCACCACAGAAAATAAAATCAAAGCAGACCATCCAAATACTAACAAAAGGCAAAGAATAAAACACCTAGTATACAAAGTATGGAGGAGGAAGAATAAGAAGGGAGAGAAATAAAGAAACATCAGACAGTGTTTACAAATACTTAAGAAGAAAGTTAAGTTAGATTGTTAGGTAGTAAAGAAGCAACCCTTGAACCTTTGGTAACCACGAATCTAAACCCAGCAATGCAATAAGTAAATATCTATCGATAATCACCCTAAATGTAAATGGACTGAATGCACCAATCAAAAGACACAGAGTAACAGAACGGGTAAAAAAGAAAGACCCACCTATATGCTGCCTACAAGAAATTTACCTCAAACCCAAAGATATACACAGACTAAAAGTGAAGGGATGGAAAAAGATATTTCATGCAAACAACAAGGAGAAAAAAGCAGGTGTTGCACTACTTGTATCAGATAAAATATACTTCAAAATGAAGAAAGTAGCAAGAGATAAAGAAGGACATTACATAATGATAAAGGGGTCAATCCCACAAGAGGATATAACAATTATCAACATATATGCACCCAATACGGGAGCACCGGCATATGTGAAACAAATACTAACAGGATTAAAGGAGGAAATAGACAGCAATGTATTCATTTTAGGAGACTTCAACACACCACTCACTCCAAAGGACAGATCAACCAGACAGAGAATAAGTAAAGACACAGAGGCACTGAACAACACACTAGAACAGATGGACCTAACAGACATCTACAGAACTCTACACCCAAAAGCAACAGGATACACATTCTTCTCAAGTTCACATGGAACATTTTCCAGAATAGACCACATACTAGGCCACAAAAAGAACCTCAGTAAAGTCAAAAATATTGAAATTCTACCAACGAACTTCTCAGATCATAAAGGTATAAACTAGAATTAAATTTTAGAAAGAAAACAAAAAGGCTCACAAATACATGGAGACTTTAACAACATTCTCCTAATTAATCAATGGGTTAACAACCAAATCAACACAGAAATCAAAGAATATATGGAGACTAATGACAACAACAACACAAAGCCACAACTTCAATGGGACACAGCAAAGGCAGTTCTAAGAGGAAAGTATATTGCAATCCAAGCCTATCTAAAGAAGGAAGACATTCCCAAATGAATAGTCTAAAGACACAATTACTGAAATTGGAAAAAGAAGAACAAATGCGGCCCAAAGTCACCAGAAGGAGGGACATAATAAAGATCAGAGAAGAAATAAATAAAATTGAGAAGAAAAAAACATAGGCAAAAATCTCTTGGACATAAACATGAACGATTTCTTCATGAACGTATCTCCCCGGGCAAGTGAAACAAAAGCAAAAATGAACAAGCGGGACAATATCAAGCTCAAAAGTTTCTGTACAGCAACAGACACCATCAGTAGAAAAAAAAAGACATCCTACTGTATGGGAGAATATATTCATAAATGACGTATCTGATAAGGGGTTGACATCCAAAATGTATAAAGAACTCATGCACCTCAACAAACAAAAAGCAAATAATCCAATTAAGAAATGGGCAGAGGACATGAATAGACACTTCTCCCTAAAAAGAAATTCATATGGCCAACAGGCACATGAAAAGATGCTCCACATTGCTAATCATCAGAGAATGCAGATTAAAACCACAATGAGATATCACCTCACACCAGTGAGGATGGCCAACATCCAAAACGCAAACAACAACAAATGTTGACAAGGATGTGGAGAAAAGGGAACCCTACACTGCTGGTGGGAATGCAAATTAGTTCAACCATTTGAAATACTGTTTGGATCCTTTGAAAAAGTTAAGAATATATGAAGGTATTAGTAATAAGAATAAATATTGATAAAAATATTGTTTCTCTTATTTCTCTATGTTAAGTGATTTGACCTAATAATTTTATTTTTTGAAACATTTTCTTCTTTCATGTAATATGAATGCCGATATTTAAAGGTAGATCCATGTGGTTTTCTTTTGTGTTTCCTGTTTATTGCTAAGCTATTAACTCTTAAGGTTATTTGTAATTTGGATTTACATATAAGCTGTTAAATATATATAAACTGTTAAATGGAATGCAAGTTTTCAAAAGCCTGGGTCTAAATATAATGATTGGTTTATTGTTCTACAAGCCCAGTCCATCTTTTTCTGTGTAAATCATAAACAATAAACAGGATATACTCAGTGTTCATTTCTAATAAAAAAAAAAAAAGTATGGAGATTCCTCAGAAAACTCAAAATAGAAATACCATTTGACCCAGGAATCCCACTCCTAGGAATTTACCCTAAGAATGCAGCAGCACAGTTTGAAAAAGACATATGCTCCTATGTTTATCGCAGCACTATTTACAATAGCCAAGAAATGGAGGCAACCAAAGTGTCCATCAGCAGATGAATGGATAAAGAAGAGGTGGTACATATACACAATGGAATATTATACAGCCATAAGAAGAAAACAAATCCTACCATTTGCAACAACATGGATGGAGCTAGAGAGTATTAGCTCAGTGAAATAAGCCAAGCCGAAAAAGACAAGTACCAAATGATTTCACTCATATGTGGAGTATAAGAACAAAGAAAAAAACTGAAGGAACAAAACAGCAGCAGATTCACAGAACCCAAGAACGGACTAACAGTTACCAAAGGGAAAGGGACTGGGGAAGATGGGTAGGAAGGGAGGGACAAGGGGGAAAAAGGGGCATTACGATTAGCAAATGTAATGTTGGGGGGGCATGGGGAGGGCTGTACAACTCAGAGAAGACAAGTAATGATTCTATAGCATCTCACTACGCTGAAGGACAGTGATTGTAATGGGGTTGGTGGGGGGGACCTGATGAAGGGGGTAGTTTAATCACCATAATATTGCACATGTAATTGTAGATCAATGATACCAAAATAAACTATTAAAAAGTTAAAATAAAAATAAAATAAACACACTGTCTAGAAGGAGGGGAAGATGGATGAGTAGGAAGATCTGAGCTCACCTCCTCCCATGGACACACCAAGTCCACAACTATTTTTGGAGCAACTCCCTCTGTGAAGACTAGCAGAACAGCTCTTCCACAGTAAAGATATAAAGCAAAACCACACGAGAAGGGTAAAATGGACAGAGATACTGTACGGCTGGGAGCTAATCCCCTGACATGGCAACCCACAGCAGGAGGACTACCATGGGCATGGAGGTCCTTCTGGCGAAGCAAGGGGTCCAAGGCGTCTATCAGGCAACCCCACCCTGGTGATCTGCACCAAGAAGATAAGCCCCCATTATATCTGTCTTTGGAAATCAGTAGGGCTTAACACCAGAGGAGCAGGAAGGCTCTAGGAAACTGAGATTTTGCTCTTAAAGGGACACCCACTCCAAGACCCAGAACAGAAGTAGCAGTTTGAAAAGCACCTGAGCCATATGTGAAAGATTTATTGACTAATTTTAGGGCATGTGCTAGAGGGGCAGTGGTCTGTATGAACTTTCTCCAGAAACGGAAGTACTGGTGCGCACCATTTTTCTTGCCCTCCTTCCGCGTAGCTGACCTAAGGCTGCTGGGTGCCAGTTCAGACCCTCTCCACCTATGTTGATAGCACCACTGGCCTTGCCACACCATTCCCTTGTAGACCTGCCTCTCCCATCCCACCCATACTGGCAGGTAACCCTATTGGCTCCTGTTCTGTCATACCTGACAGGCAGCTTCAGCTGACACTAAAGTCCCTATAAAGCAACTCCTGTCCCAGAGAAGGGTGGGCCCAGCCACACACATCAACATGCCTACAACACTAATGGCCAGACTTCCAGTAAGCCACACCACGGGCTAACCTCACCTAACAGCATGCCTGCAACAACCACAGCTGAGACTTTCAGCTGGGCCTCTCAGCCAGGCACATTAGGGGCCTGCCCTACCCACCAGTACAACTGCAGCACTAACAGCCCTGTCACAACAGAAGGGCAAATGCAGCCCACAGAAGGGACACCCCTGGGGTACCTGGTTCTGGTGACCTGGGAGGAGTGCAGTTCTTGGTCCCACAGGATACCTTCTACTGAGGCCACTAAATTAAAGTCCAGGAGATATACTCGGCCTACAAAATACAGAGAAACAAACACATAGTTAATCAAAATGAGGAGACAGAGAAATATGATCCAAGTGAAAAAATAAAACAAAATCTCAGGAAATGAACTAAATGAAATAAAGATAAGCAATCTAGCAGATAAAGAGTTCAAAGTAATTATCATAAAGATGCTTACTGAACTTAGGAGGAGAATGGATGAGCTCAGTGAGAAGTACAACAAAGATAGAAAATATAAAAAAGAACAATTCAAAGCTGAAATACAATAACTGAAATGAAAAATACATTAGAGGGATTAATCAATAGCAGATTAGGGGATGAAAAAGAATGGATTGGTGATCAGAAAGATAGAAGAGTAGAAATCATTGAGCTGACAACAAAAAGGAAAAAGAATTTAAAACAATCAGAATACGTAAGGGACCTTTAGACAACATCAAATATACTAGCATTCAAATTACAGGGGTCCCAGAAAAAGGAGAGAGAGAAGAAAATGTAATACCAAAAAATGTAATAACTAAAAGTCCCTTAACCTGGGGAGAGAATCAGATATCCAGGTCCAGAAAGCACAGAAAGCCCCAAACAGAATGAACTTAAAGAGGTCCCCAACAAGACACATAATAATTAAAATGTCAAAAACTAAAGGTAAGGAGAGAATCTTAAAAGCAGCAAGAGAAAAGCAACTCATTACATACAAGGGAACACCCACCCATAGGACTAGAAGCTGATTTTTCAGCAGAAACTTAGCAGGCCAAAAAAGAGTAGCGTGATATATTCAAAGTGCTGAAAAGAAAAACCCAACCAAGAATACTCTACCCATCAAGGTTATCATTCAGAATTGCAGGAGAGATAAAGAGTTTTCTAGACAAGCAAAAGTTAAAAGAGTTTATTACCAGCAAACCAGCCTTATAAGAAGCAAAAAGCATAGGCAATGAACTCTTGGACATCAGTCTTAGCAGTGTTTCTTTGGACCTGTCTCCTCAGGCAAGGACAACAAAAGCAAAAATAAACAATTGGGATGACATCAAACTTAAGAGCTTTTGCACAGTCATGGAAGCCAACAAGAAAATGAAAAAACAACCTACAGAATGGGGGAAGATATTTGCAAATGATATATATGATAAGGAGGTAATATCCAAAATATACAAAGAACTGAAGCAACTTAACACCAAAAAATAAAAACCAATAAAAAAATGGGCAGAGTACCTGAATAGGCATTTTTCCAAAGAGACATACAGATGGCAATCAGAAGCATGAAAAGATGCTCAACATCACTTACATTCAGAGAAATGCAAATCAAAGCACAATGAGATATCACCTCACACCTGTAATAATTGCTGTTATCAAAAAGACAAGAAATAGCAAGCATGTGTGAAGATGTGGAGAGAAGGGAACCCTCCTACACTGTTGGTGGGAATGTAAATTGGCACAGCTACTATGGAAACCAGTATGGTGATTCCTCAAAAAATTAACAATAGAAATACCATATGATCCAGCTGTTCCACTTCTGGATATTTACCCAAAGAAAACAAAAACACTAATTCCAAAGGATATCTACACTCCTATGTTCATTGCAGCATTATTTATAATATGCAAGATATGGAGGCAACCAAAGTGTCCATTGATAGATGGATGTGTAAAGAACATATGATTTACATATAAATGGAATATCACTCAGACTTAAGAAAGCAATAAATCTTGTGATTTTTGACAACATGGAGAAACCTACAGAGTGTTATGCTATGTTACATAAGTCAGAAAGAGAAAGACAAATACTATATGGTTTCACTTATATGTGGAATCTAAAAAACAAAACAAATGAACAAACAAGACAACAGAAACAGATTCATGAATGTAGAGAACAAACTTGTGGTTGCCAAAGGGGAGGGATGTGGAGGATGGACAAAATAGGCAAAGGGGATTAATAGATATAAACTTTTTTGTTGTAAAACAGATAGGTCATGGGGATGTAAAATAACGCATAGGGAATATAATTAACAATATTGTAATAACTTTACATGATGACAGATGGAAACTAAACTTATAGTGAGCATTGTATAGTGTATATAAAGGCCAAATCACTATGTTGTACACCTAAAAACAATATAATATTGTATGTCAATTTTACTACATTTTAAAAAGTAATTTAAAAATGAACATACCATCTATAGAGTTTTCATAGTTAATATACTATCTTTACCTGTCTAATGTGTTTCCTTTCTTTAAACATATACAACAGATAGATTCTGAAATCTTTAAGCAAACACCAGTCTATACCAAATACTGAAAAATATAATTTCATGTTTTTGCCAATATAGAAATTACCTCATGAATATTAAATATTTGAGTGCTTTAGTACAAATAATCTAAAAACATAAATTGCCTTTCAAGTATCATCTAAATTATTGCCACTCTGGCTTTGTTTCTGATATTAGTGCTGACATCTGCATATTGTATTTAGATATAAATTCTCTAAGGAGATCATATCACTTTAGTTCAGCCTCCCGCTGAAAATAGGGTAGACCCATAGAGCTCACTCTGAGTCCATTAAGAGTTTTTATTTGTTCTGTTTTAATTTTAAAAGTTTAGAAACAATGGTAACTGTTAGTCCATTCTTGGGTTCTGTGAGTCTGCTGCTGTTATGTTCCTTCAGTTTTTGCTTTGTTCTTATACTCCACAGATGAGTGAAATCACTTGTCTTTCTCCGCCTGGCTTATTTCACTGAGCATAATACCCTCTAGATCCAACCATGTTGTTGCAAATGGTAGGTCTTGTTTTCTTCTTATGGCTGAATAATATTCCATTGTGTATATGTACCACCTCTTCTTTATCCATTCATCTACTGATGGACACTTAGGTTGCTTCCATTTCTTGGCTATTGTAAATAGTGCTGCAATAAACATAGAGGTGCATATGTCTTTTTCAAACTGCACTGCTGCATTCTTAGGATAAATTCCTAGGAGTGGAATTTCTGGGTCAAATGGTATTTCTATTTTTGGCTTTTTGAGGAACCTTGATATTGCTTTCCACAATGGTTGAACTAGTTTACATTCCCACCAGCAGTGTAGGAGGGTTCCCCTTTATCCACATCCTCACCAACATATGTTGTTGTTTGTCTTTTGGATGTTGGCCATCCTTACTGGTGTGAGGTGATATCTCATTGTGGTTTTAATTTGCATTTCTCTGATGATTAGGGATGTGGAGCATCTTTTCATGTGCCTGTTGGCCATCTGAAAAGGGAAAGGGATTGGGGAGGATGGGTGGGAAGGGAGGGATAAGAGGGAAAAAGGGTCATTATGATTAGCACATATAATGAGGGGAGGGGACATGGGGAAGGCAGTATAACAGAGAAAACAAATAGTGATTCTATAGCATCTTACTACACTGATGGACAGTAACTGTAATGGGGTATGTGGTGGGGACTTGCTAATGGGGGGACTCTATTAACTATAATGTTGTTCATGTAATTGTACATTAATGATAGCAAAATAAAAAATAATAATAAAAAATAAATAAAAATAAAAATAAACTAATGACAGCACTTTGCTGAGAGCCAGTCATATAATCTGGGCCTAATAAATATTTTGTTGTTGACAATGTCTATTCAAAAGTTTATTAACTAAGGAGATTTTCCCATGTGTTTTTAGGTAGAATGCCAGTGTGAAGGTTTTCTTGAAAAGAATAAAGATACTGTTTTTGAAGAACAAATTAAAGTTCTTAAATCAAGCAAGGTAACCATGTATAGGTTGATATATTCAATAAAATGTATCCAGTGAGGATATATCCAATGAAAAAAAAGAAAAAAAGTTTAGAAACAATGAATTTCTCTAAGTGGTGGATTTCCTTTTTATTCTCTGCATACTTTCATCTGATTCTAAGTCAACATACTATTTCAGGAAGGAAACAGTCTGTGGTGTAAATGTGGGATGCTAAGCAAGAAGATAGATAAATGTAGAATGGTGATAAACAGATAATAAATAAATAGAGGCAGATAGAAATATTGAGATATACACACACAAACTAAATACTGAAATCTATCTACATCTATCATCTAACTGGAGAAATCTCACATTCAGGAATCGCAGATGGATAGGACTGAGTTATTTGTATTCCATCGTTGGACATTACCACCATCATCGTCTTGTTCATTGTTGTTCCAATGTTTTCTCCTTAATCTCCTGCTCCAATTTTCTTCCTGACATTGACACTCACTCTCATGGATTTACTAAATTCATGTCTCAGTGATATATATGTTTATGTAAATATATGTTATTTGGAGGTTATTTTTATAAATTTTGATGTTTTTTGTCATTTCTGGTTCAATATCTTTTAGGCAAGGTTTCCCAAATACAGTTTGTTCTCTTTATAACTGCTAAAAAATTAATTCATATTGTAATTAATTTATATTGTACCTAAGTTAATTTATATTGTATTTAAAATGTATTACTTATAACATTACTGAAGGAAAACCAAGATATATTCAATACATTACTGTCATAAGTAATGTAGCCTAAGCTTTATGTGCTGCACTAATCATTCATTGGGCTACCTGTGGTCTCAGCTACAGCTGTCACTGAAAAGTTCCCATGTGAAGTACAGACTTTCTGCTTCCTCAGTTAGACGTCAAGAGACTTCAGCTATTGTCATCCACAGACGTTACTAGCTCCATAAAACATACTTCACTGCTTTTGCTTCCTTCCCTGTAAATCTTCCCAATCATTTTTCCAGATTCCTTGGATCTCTTCCCAAATGAATCAGCTTCACTGCAGTCCTTGTCACAGAATTTGAGAGTAATCAAATGAAGGCATGTGATGACAGGCATTCCTGTATATGATTCCTGATGAATTATATTGGATTGAGGGTGTAGGATACGAATATAGTGAATGTCAAATATTGGATTCTTGTACCCAGTTCTTTACTGCTCTCTGTAGCAGATTTATATACTCATATCCACGACCATGCAATCTTGCAGTGCCTTCTGCTACACTGGATATTTTTTTTATGTGATTGATGTTAGAACTGGTCATGTAAATAGAAAGCCTAATGGGAGTTTAAGGGCCAAGATGGAAGCAGAGGTTTAACTGTGCTCACATGATTTTTCTTGATTTCTTGTGCTCCTAAGATATACTCTGAGAAGAGCATGTCTCAGACAGCAGCTGTTTCTTCAGCCCAAGCCCCAGAATCATAACATGTGGAGTTGACATAAACCCAGCTAGAAGTTGGAGAATAGCTAGACCCAGCTAAACCCACCCTACATCAACCAAATTGCAGCAGAGCTGCAGATATATGGACAAAATTAGAAATAGTTTGTGTGCCTATGAAATTTTTGAGGTTGACTTTTACCCAGCAAAAACCTGATACCTAATTAGTTTTACTAATAAAGTTGTTTAACGAAATAGCTGCTTAATTAATTATACCATTGACTGTTGTTACTCAATATTCTAACATTTGATTTGTTGGGTGTAAGGTGTTATTTCATTGAGGCTTTAATTTGTATTTTTCTCTGCCTACTGGTGAAGTTGTATATCTTTCCATATTTTTAACCATATGAGTTTCCACTTATAAAACATGATTATTCATTTTCTTGAAGCTATCAGTTAGGTCTACTTTGAAGAAATTCACTTATATTCTATATATTTATATTCTTTTGTGCTATTGTTTTTCAATATTGCAATGAATTGCCCCAAAGAATTACCTCTCTATTAATTTAGTCAACATATTTCAGTGATGAGAAATTATTTTAATTTAGTTATATGTAATTTAATTTGGGGCTTTGAGAATCTTGTGATTTTATTTTTTTTTACTTCCATAGTCAAAGCAATATAGACTTTTGTTTCATATGGTTGGAGATAGACTGCTAACTTTATTTATCTTTATCAGTTCTTTTCCATTCATACATGACATCATAGTCCCACCTACACCAAGATACCAAACTACAGTTTTTCTGGGCTCTTTACTATGTTCCAACAGGCTGGCTGTCCCTGTATCAACACTGCAACAGTGTAATTGCCACAGGTCTGTAGTGTTCTCAAACACCTGGTGGAGCAGGCTTCCCTCCCCTTCTCCTGTCCCATGATATGTCTTAGCAGCTCATGGACTTTAATTATTGTATATTAACTTTAGAACCATTTTTCCAGGATCCTTTTAAAACTTTGCTTGTTTATTGAGTGGACTTTCTATAGAGTTTTGTAATAATTTGTAGTATGCATCCCTACAACATTAAATCTCCATTCCAATATGATAACATTTTCAGCATATTTAGATCTCTTTAATATTATTTTGGATGGAGTTTTTAAAAGCTAGCAAAGTCCCTAATAATTCCTTACTCCAACTCAAAGAGCCTTTGTATATGCTGTCTCTCCGCTGGGATGAGCACTTGGCATACTTTGCCCAGCTAGTTTCTACTCTTCAGATGCCCCTCATTTTCAGTCTTATTTTCCTCAGGGACACCTTTGCTTTAGAACTAACTGTAAAATGTCCCTAATCTAATTCAGTAAGAACCACATATTCAGATATTGCTACCAGACCACTGCTATCCCAAGGGCTCTCATTACTAACAAACTATGTAGAGATAGTGTAAAATCATTAATTTAATTTGACTTTGTTTCTTTTTTAGCCTACAAATTCTCTCAAAAACAGACATAAAGAGGTAGATACTCTGATATGTAATATACAATCTCAGAAAAAACATAATATAAAGACTGCATAATATGTGCCAGGCAATTGAGCTAAAATTTATATATTTTTTATATAATATGCAAACATGTATAATGACAAACAAAATTATGTAGTTCTCACTTTCCAGGCACTAAACTAGGAGCTTTATATTTATTAATTAATTCAATCATTATAACAACTCTATGAGGTAGGTTCTATTATTATCATCCCCATTTATAAAACCTGAGTGATAAAAGAGAGAAATTACCAAACTCACACAGCCAAAAAGTGGTGAAGCTAATATTTAAATCCACCAGTGTGCTTTGGAGTCCACAGTCTTAAGCACTAGGTGATTATGTCTTTGTTTATAAGTTCCATGTTATTTGACCTTCATAATAACCTGAAACTGTAAGTAATTATATTGAATCCATTATCTAAATGAGGAACTTAAGAATTCAAGAAGTTCAGTAACTTGCAATGGGTGCACACTGAAGCGAGTACTTGGAGTTGTATAACTTTATATTCTATATGTTTAACAGTTATTAGCTAAATGAAAGGAGCGCTACACTATATTAGGTATTATATCATACAGAAAACAGTCATGTTTATGATACTAAAAGCACAGCAATTTCCTTAATTTTTATATACTTTCAAAATAAATTATTTAAGCATTGTCCATTTTATTATATGCATTTTCTTATTTGAAAACCAGGATCAAAAAGGTATTTTCAAAGAATTCTGTTATGAAGCAATGCAGGTTATCTTAAACAGAAAATAACAATAAAAAAAAAACAGATAAAATTTCAGGACTTATTTTTAGCAATCTTCATTAATTGTGTTTACTCTCACAATGATCATAGGGTTACAAAGGGAGTAAAGGGGTCACTTAAGTGAGTAATTGAATATTATATTCCCTAGATATGCTCTGAATAGTAAAGATAGTAAAAGATTATATAAAATTTAAAATTATTTTAAATGTGCTGAGCACAAAGTGACTTTCTTAGGCAACCAAAGAGAGCTGTCTAAAGCCCAGAGTATTTTGCTCATGTCTATTCTGAAGTACAGGAATTTAGGGAAAATAATACCATTAAGGATTACATTAAAATTTAATAAAGTATTGGTCTTTTATCAGCATGGATTTGCTTTGAAGTACAAATATTTCATGTGGCCCAAAACATTGCCACAAAATCATTATTAAACCAGTCTTTGAAGTTCCAGATACTTGTAATTCTTGAAACTATACTTTGACATGATATAGGACAAGTCATTTTAAGAATTTACTGTAAATTCTCAAATTTCATTTAGAAACAAAAAAAGTACAACTTTCCATCTATCTTATATATTCATTTTAGACTTTCAGGCAGAAAAACACATTGGATATTAATTGTGGACAAACACATAATTAACACCAAAACCTTAGTTTACTAAGCAATGTCAGAAGATATGGCAGCAAATAAAACAAAAACATTATATTCATATTGAAAAGAAAAAACATAAGTAATTAAAAAATATATTTTTAATTTAATACAAGGAAATGTATATATACCTAGTTTTAAATGTATTATACCTCATTTTAGTATTCTTGACTAATTATGTTTTCTCAACAGAAGTTAATTTTATTCCTAAGTGTAATTTTAACATTTTATTTTTTACCAAATGTGTAACTATGAAAACTTCCAAACATATAGAGAAGATAAAAGAATCACTCAGTGAATATACCATATGGCTACTACCTCTTCTACAACTTGATATGCTTGCTTTGTGATCTGTCTATTCATCCTCAAACATATTCTTTAATGAATTTTATATACTTTCTTCCCCAATACTTCAGAATACATACGTTAAATTGAGTTTAATGTTTTGGGGAGTGAAATTTACGTTAGTGATATGTGCAAAACATAAGTGAATCTAAATAGAATTTTAAGGCACCTTAGTCTGTCTTTTTGCTCTTTTATGTCCTTATTCTACAGCAGATGTCCCTGTTTCACTATGATTCATATATTCTAAATGTCAAAAATCACAAAGAATCCTGTTGTTCCCTTAGCCAATATGCTGCTTATTCTCATCGGGATACTAATATGTCATTTAGCTTTGTATTAGGCTGTTCTCTGTCACATTCTTACAAGAATATTGAACCAAAGCAGGCAGACATCAGCATTTAGCAGTAAGGGAGGAAAATAGAAACAAACACAAAAATGCCAAAGCATAAGATAATTAATCACTAAATGAAAGGTCATTTGTAATTTAGGTATACAAAAGTGACATTACTAAAATTAATAATCAGGACTTTGTGCACAGGATCTATTTTCCTGACAAAAGGTAGCCTATAACTACCTTGGTTATATTAATATATGCTATTAAAAGCAATGTTGTTAGCCTAAAGGCATGGTACATTGCTAATGCAAAATGTTGCCTTGAGGTTTACAAGTGATAACACTTGATTGTTAACAGTCCACATTATAAAATCAATTACCTCTGCTCTAAATAAGATTTTAGTACCTTTATAAATAATTTAAACTAGGGTCTATATAGTACTAGAAAATTTCCATAGACCTCAAGAATAATTTTGTCATTGTAGTCTTATGTCTTCATTAAAGGGCATTTTTCATAGAGTTAAAAAGTGCTAAAATACAGTGCATAAAATTTTAATATCTATAAAACACATGGCTTCTTTATTCTCTAGATGATCTTATATTCAGACAATATTAACATAACTTGGGCCTCAAATGATGCTACCCCAATTCTTTCCATGGGTTTAAGGAGCTCACATAAATATGAAAAATACTGCTATCACACTAAATGTAAGGACAGTGTTCTAGGACATCAGAGTGAATCAAACTCTTAGTGAATATGAAACACTGTTAGGTGAAACTGTAATTTATTTATATGTCCAATATGAGCTGAATCATAATATAAGTATGATGATCCATCCTTATACATTGTCAACAGGTGAATGATGCCAAAAGAGGTTAGACAAGTACCATTTATGAGTAAAGTACTAAGCATAACATTTTATTAGTTAATCTCAAAAGGGAATACCCCAGGATTTAAAAGTTTAATACTTGGTTTGTTATTAATTCTCATCCCACCAACCATTTTTCTTTACAACCCTTAACTTTTCACCATAGTACAAACATTTTTGCAAATACTAAAGGTAAATCAGTCTAGACCATGAGATTGAGTTCCAGTGTTGAGTTTCAGATGAGCTTGTCATAATCAGCCCAGCATATTAAGAATGCAATCTCTTTCCCTGTAACAAAATCTAAGGGTCATTATTATACTCTTGCTATGAAAGTTATACATTTCAAAACTATTAAAATCAAGCAATCTGCATTTTGTTAAATAATACTATAATTTGGGGGGTAAAGTGATGCCAAATAAAGAGTGAAGAACTTTGGAGGGGAAGAGACAAAACAGATTTTAAAAAATAACAATTGTTCATATATTCATAGTTTTATTCCAGTTTGGATTAACTGTAGTGCTTTTATTTAAAAGTAAGTTAGGAAGATAAAACTTCTTTATCAGCTATTACCATTTTTTCCTAAAATAATAAGATAGAATATTCACTAGCAAATAATTGAAATGTGTTCTTCCAGAAAATGTCCAGCAAAACATTTTATATTGACTATTACCTAAAACTATGCAACAGCTTTTTTCCTTTTAACTTTATGATGTTTATTCAGCAATGGTCTTCTAAGCAATGTGGCATTTTGTTTTTAAGGAACATCAGGAAGAGTTGTAGGGGGTGAAGCTATATATGTTAATAGGAACTTTGAAGTAGACCAGAAATAAAAATGCTGCTTATTCATCCATTTATTCCTTTATCCTTGACGGTCTGTTGATCTAGTTTGTAAATGAATTTTGTGATATATGCCAAGACAAACTACCCTACCCCAGTAGTTTATTTATTCATGAACCACACTTACAGATATGGGTTGGACAAATTCAGCCTGGGAAGAACAGTGCACATCTGGATGGAAGTGGCATTTGCCTTTCAGCCAACACTCAGAAAACAATCTGACCCTTAATATACCCTCCCCTCTTCCATCTTCTCTGTTCTGAAAAAACTCCTTCTGATTTTGACTCTTTTTGGTTAGCATTCATAATTGATAGATTACTATCTTATAGTGCTCTTGGGAATATCTGTAAGCCAAAAATACAGTATTAGGCTATTTTGATTTGAAATACCAAGAAGAAGGAAGTGTAACTTAATAATTAAACAAATTGCTCTAGAATCAACTGACTGGGTTAATCCTACCTCTACCATTTGCTATCAGATGACTTTAAAGGACCTTTTTACTTTCCCACCTGCAAAACAATAGATATAATGATAGTGCCTGTCTCACAAAGCCATTTAAGAAGTAAATAAAATATTGTATTTTAGATATTTAGGAGAGAGCCGGGCCCATAGTATGCATTCACTCTTCATTATTTTATTGATGCAATAGATTCTTAAAAAGAAAAAGATAAGTGGTAACTGAGAACAGTCATTCAATTGTATAACTTAGTATAAAGCAAAACTGCATACAAGTTTTGTTCTTGTATTGCAATATAGTGGACATGACCTCATGCAATTTTGTCTTTCTCTCTCCTGAACTTTCAAGAGAATGTGTTTGTTCAGGGAGCTCTTAAAGAATGATTTTCTTCAAAATAGGCCTCAAGTTCAGAAGAGGATATATAACTTTTTTAAACCTTATGTCTCTGAAAACCTGAGGTTTCAGGTATGGGCAAAAGAGGCCTATATTTGGATTTTATGACTGATGAATAAATTAATAAACATATTTATTCATACCAAATTAAATATTCATTTAGTGCCTTGTCCTCCAGGAGCTTAAATCCTAGTGAGAGCCAGAGAACAAAGTAAACACTAGAAAATAATTTGATATTGCTACAATGGAAGTATTAGGCTCTTTGGAAGACATTAGAAAGGTCCCCAACTGAATCACAAGCACCCAGGGAGAAGGGTGAACGGTGTTAAGCAGGCAAAATGTAAAGAAAAGAGCACATTAGGCAGGGAAACTGCATATGCAAAGCAAAGGATTTAGGATACCTAAAAAATAGAGTGCAAGACTGAAAAGAAAGCTGGAGTAATAGGCCTAGAGCAGGAAATAGAAAAGAATCAAGCATAAATCTATGACCCCACAATGATCAAAGTGAGACATGATGAGGATCAAAACATGAAAAGAGACTTCTGCAGATATTTCATTGCAGACATCTGTGAGAGGCCATTAGCATGTGATCTGGCACAAAGGGGAGAGTCTGAGGAGACAAAACCAAGACATGTATTTTGATATAAAGAGAAGAGTTGAAAACAGTTGAAGGAAAGTAAAAGAATATTTAACATTAAACATCTAAATGGAGGGATGGAGAGTGCATCAAATAAAACGCTTCAGCCTGAATATTAACAATAAGAAAAAAGAAATATTCAAACTGTAATAATGGATGTATGTAAGGAAATGGTAGAATATAAAGTAGAAGGATAAAATGGGTGAGATTTTTTTTTTGCCAAGATAATAAGTTGAACAATATTCTTAAAACAATACAAAAGATTTCAGGTTTTTAAACAAGGATTATGTATGATTTCATTTTCCTTAAAAACATCTCTCTCTAGAAGCCATATGGAAGACGTAAGAAGAGGCTTTGAGGCCAGTTTTGTGGTTATGCCACGAATCTGGTGAGAAATAATGAGAGACTGAGTGAACTCACACAGCATTGATACATTTTTAGATATGGTGAATTGATTATATTATAGTAGGATCTTTAGACTATTTAAACTCCATGTACCCTTTTGCACTAACCATGTTCACTGTCACTGATATTCATGAATGCACTTTTGAGTTGTAATATCTATTTCAAAAGGAGTAAAGAAACATGGTTGACCCTTGAGTCAAGAGGAAAAATAATGACAATAGAGAGGATGGCATGATTTGAGTGTAATAATGACCAGAACAGTCTCATACTCGTTCATTTGTGGTTTCAGATGTGGCTTCCTTGAGATGCAGGTGAATGAGACTAGAGGTAAGAGTGCCATTGCGCACTCAGCCCCAGCCGAGTTCTGGCCCCTGAAGATTGATGTCAAACTCACTGGCCTGTTGCACATTTCTAGCAGGACAGATACAGAGTAAGGATTCAAGAAACCCAACGAACAATAAATTCCAACTGAAAGAGGAGGAAGAAAAGACCAATTCCTCACAGTAAATGCAGCACAGACTGCTAAAATTCATATATTTTTTTAACAAAAGAACAAACACACATAGTTTAATGATTAAATCAAACAGAAATTACAATTCAAAAGCAGTTCCTTCCTTTCTTTTTCCGCCCTCAAGTCCTGTTTGCAAGAGGGTATCATCATTCATTTTTTCAGCCTTTTCATTAGGAATTCTGCACTTCTGAACAATATGCTTATATTGTTATTTCATGGTTTATCAATTTTAGAAGTATTATATTGACTTCTTTATAGAGAATTTGGCTTCTTTTATTTTCTATTGCCCTCCCCCATCCTTCCTGTTAACTTATTTATTTTGCTGAAAGAATCAATGTTTACATTTCTCACAGTTTCTAAAAATATTGTTCACTGCTGCGCCAAGCAGTTTGCTATTATTACATTTTCTTTCATGTACTCCTTGTCATTTTTTCTAAAAATAATCAGCTTGTTTTTCTTACCCTAGTTGCTATCAGCACAGCTGTAATTGTTTATATGCTCTGTCACATTATGTATTCCATTGCCCTTTCCTCTTTACATTTCTTTCATGAAAGAGCAACAGTGGTGACTGGTTGAATCATAAATCACGTCTGCCTTACGTAAATCACTGTATTTAAGTATGCTCTCTGCCAGTTGGAAATATAAGGGTCTTCAGTAAGCTACTACACTGTTCTTCACAAGCTGTCTTCAAAGGCAGATGGTGATACCTTTGAGTTCTATGTGTGCTTATTTTAACACTGTTTGCTGTTTATTCACCAATGGTGGTGAATAAAGTATTCCATTATACTTAGAATATATACATATGTAATTTTTATCTGTATAATATATATTATAAAGATAAAAAATAAAAAATATTTTTGTAAAATCTTTTATTAAAATTAAAAAAAAAACTCTAAGAAGTTGATTCACATGATTACGGAGGCTGAGGTGTCCCAAGATCTGCAGATCTGTAGTCAGCAAGCTGGAGATCCCAGGAAAGTTGATGTGCACTTCCAGTCCCAATACAAAGGCCAAAGAACAGGAATGTCAATTGTGTAAAAACCCACTGAGAACTAGCAAGCTTGAGATCCAAAGGAGCCAGTGTTTCAGTTTAAGTGTGAAGGTCAGAACAGACCTATGCTCCAGCTCAGAGCAGTTGGGCAGGAGGAGTGTCCTCTTACGTGTGGAAGGTCAGCCTTTTTGTTCTATTCAGGCCTTTATGTGAGTAGATGAGACCCAGGTTAGAGAGAGTGATCTGCTTTACTCCGTCTACCTATTCGAATCTTAATCTTGTCCAAAAATACCCTCATAGATAAACCTAGAATGATGTTTGACCAAATATCTGGGCACTGTATATACTAAGAAGTTGACACACAAAATTAACCATCATACATGGTTTTTATAGAGTAAAATTCACTGCTATGGTGATCCTTGCAAATTGATATGGAGTCTTGGCTTTCAACAGAGGTGATTTTTCCCCCATGGGGATATTTGACAATGTCAGGAGAAATTTTTTATTTTGCAACAAAGAGGGATGCTATTGGCATCTGGTACTAGGGGCCAGAGATGTAGCTAAACATCCCCAAATGCACAGGACAGCCCCACACAAAAAAAGAATAAGTTAGTCCAAAATGCCAACAGTGTTGAGGTTGAGATCCACCAGTTTAAAGAAAAATGTATGTCATGGAATTACTTTGTCCCAGTTGTCAGAGGCTGTGGGGCTATATTCCAGTAAATATACATCATTTAGAACATCAGCTACAATTGATGTAATCTCTGATTAAGTTTATGATAATCCTCTGTATTCTTCAACATCTGTTTGCTTTCTTCAGAGACCCTAAAGCAAGTCAACTGGCCATGTGATTGGAATCACCACTCTTATGCTATTTGTTTGATTTGCACTCTCAGTAAGGGAGGGAGAGTTCTAGGGTCTTTTATTTGACTCTCTTTACCATAATAGGGACAGCAAGCCCTACTTGTTGATTATTATATCTATCTCCCATTCTGGAATGGGGCAAATAGACAGCAAGGGGCAAATAGACAAGCAATGCCTGTCAACCCAGTGCATTTGCTGACCTTCGAATTTGGGCCAAAATGGTACTTTTAATTTGACACTTGTAAATCCCCATCTTCACTGGTGGACCCCAGTGTCATTCAGGGTGGCTGATAATTAAGTTTAATTTACATTAAATGTCTAGTAATCCCCCAAATGATTACATTTTCTTTTCTTATGCAGGTATCTTAGATGTTGGCTATATTTACCCTTGGGAAAGGATTGGAGGAATAATTACAATACTTACTCATGTCAGCATTGTAGCATTATTTTTCAAGGATGCCTCCATTCATGGGTATTTGTACTGTCTGAGGTCTGAAACCTGGATAAAGAAACCACTGACTTGTCTTAGTGGCAACATAAATGGATTTTTGCCCACTAGACCTAGAGGTTTCCCTGCTATAGATCAAGTAATATTTTAATTCATTTCATTTATTTTATTCCTCGGTACAAACTGATCAATTAAGCCATGCTATTAGACTATGAAGGTAGGAAGTTTATGGTAACTCGAGTCATTGAAGAGGCAAATACTGAAATGAGATAGTCACTGTTAGCTACTATGGCTCCATACTCAAAAGTAAAGAACCACAGGTCATACTCAAGCTTGAACCAACTTAAAACATCAAAGAAGAAGGGAAATCAAGGTGAATGTCAGGTTGCTTGAGATAAAGACATAAATCTAAATTTTGTATTTTGAATTTATAGAATAAAACACAAAAACAGAAAGCTTGATTGAAGGAAAGCTTTCTTGGTTATTAACATTTAATGAAAGGAAAGAAAATATTGTAATTGAAGCTAAGGAGAAAATGTATGAAGGTAATGTTCAGACTAAGAATGAACAAAGAAACATTTTACCACTTGGTCCAAAGGAAATACTGGAGTAAGTCACCAGTTACAAGCAGAGCTGGGATGCAGGCTGTGTTCAAAGATCCCAAACAATTTAAGTCAGGGGCCAGATGGCTTATTCAGGACTAAACACTTAAGCTAACTGTGGTCTTTGGTTGTTTTATTGAGCTACAAGGACATGAAGTGGGTGAGAAGTGTTGTTCTGGGTAAGACTTGGCATCTGGAATCTCATTTGTTGTTTAGTACAATGGCTTCATTCAGTTACACACTGTGTTGCAGTGAATTTAGCAAATGAAGACATCAGTCTTAGACTTGGCCAGAACTCATTTCAAAATAGCTGTCCTAGAGTTAACAATACAGCAACACTACAATAAACAAAGATGGCCAAATTATATTAGATTGAGGACCAGATTACCTGTGCATCTTCAGCTTTCTTCAATAGAGTTTTTCTACCATCATATGGTTCCTACAGTTTGTCCTCATGGATGAACGATGCCTCCAGGAATGTTCACTTTTTAATAAGATAGGTGGAAGAAAGCCCCATTCAGGTGAAAAATACAAATATTTACCCATAGCCATCCCATCTATTTGATTTGCTGTTCTTGGCTTTCCCCAGTCCAGAATGTAGAGACTATTATTAGGACCATGAGTGAAAGATTTCAATATTACAGGGATAAACACAGATTAAAAGTGACCTACTTTGTAGGTACAACTGAGAAGTTGTAAGAACTGTGTTTAAAGAAACACTGCCTTATAATATTTCCCTCCCCAGTTTAAAACTGGAAATCCAACCTTGTGTAAGAAAAGATCGTGAAAGTGGAAACATTCTGGAAGCAGCACAAATTATAGAGAGTCTGAGGTCCCAATTGATAACAAGAGATTACAGATGCTCTGGTAAATGCTCCTATTTATGGATAATGCACCAAACTTTGACTTATAATTAGCCTGACTTGTCTAGAACCAGACCAAGGAGTATTAACTCACAGCAGTTTATAGCCCCTGAGATTCATAAAAGTATATTAGGGAAACATTTGATGCCCTCTATCCCTGAGTTGGACCTTATTTACATAGATAGCCAGGTATTTCAAAAAATTATTCACTTGCGTATTATTTCATTACTATTTTTGAGATGTAATCAGATCATATGTGTAAATTTCCCATAAGTTTGAAATGCCACACTAGACATGTACTGTTCTTTCTAAAATTTTTATTGTTTTTACATCTGACATATTTGCAAATTTAAAGTTAGACTGCCAGCACAGTGTATTAGTAGTAAATACAGAAAAATTAGAGCTTAGGAAGAGTAAAGTCCAGGAACAATGTCAACAGAACCAATACAGGCAAACATGAGGACCAGAGTTTGAGGGACTCTGATGACATGCAGAACCAGCAAGGAGAGACTGATAATAAAGTCTGGTGAGTTAAATCAGAAAGCAGACATCAAATGTGTATGAGATGTCATGCAGGGACAATATCCTACACAGCAGGCCTTTTCTGACAACCTGCCAGAAGTGATATTCAAAATATGATGAGACTACACCAAAAAGAGAAAAAAAAAACAAAAAACAAAGAAAAAGTAAAGGTAATTATGAGAGGTAACCGATGTGTGAATTAACTTCATTTTGGTAATCATTTCACAATGAATATGTATATCAAACCATCACATTGTCCACCTTAAATATATATAATTTTATTTGCCAATTATACCTCAGTAAAGCTGGGGGAAAAACATGATAAGACCAAACTGTCATAACAGGGGGAAGGCAGGAGTGGTAGGGGGTGCTGAGAGAACTCAAGGATGTGAATTTTCCAACTTTAAAAAATGGTTATGGCTGTACTGTGTATACCATTTAAATGGCAGCTTTGTCCGCACAATCCTCACTGGATCTGATAAAGGATTTAAGATTTAAGAGTGGTATAAAAAATTGAGGGACTAGTTGCTATGTCAGTCTGCCCAGAAAATGCCTGCTCTGTTTCCAGAATGCCCCCTCTGTACTGGTTGAAATGTCTTCATGCCCTTGAGTTTTTTGAAGTGCGGATTGCTGTCCCATCATGCTTTCCTGACCACACAGGGATTTCCTGGGCCTAGGTGTTCACTCCCTCTTCCGTATGCAAGGTTTCAGAACCTTAATCCAGATTGGCCTGATCTCCTGAAGAGATCATCAGGCAAAATCTCAAGAGTATTTCTCTTTCTCTCTCTTTCTACACACACATTCAAACATACACAAACACATGTTAGAAAAAAATATGATTTTCAGTATTAAGAGTAGTATATGACTTTTGAAATAATGCAATCTAAATAATCCAAAATAATGGTAGCCATTAGACTCAAACTTGTTTGCTTAAACTAAAAAATAATAAGTCGTACAATTAGCTGACATATTACATAAGCTGGTTAGATATAAACCTATATGATACAAATATAGGCTTCAGGAGGAAGAGCTAATGTATTTAAACAAATGACCAATAAAATTTAAAAAATGATTGTTCATCTCTTATAAAATAGAAATTGAACTAGAGGAAAGAAGTAAATGGCTTGTTATGTGGCCTTTCCTCTAGAAACCTGAGAATTTAATCCTTGATTAAATATCCCTTTAATACTAATTCAAAACATTTTTAGGAAATTACCCATGCCAGTTTCAAGATACATGAGAGTCCATCTGAACACTATAAGGTTGACTAAATTCTTACATTTATTGTTGAAATTGTTTATAGAGCAATACGGGCCCAATGTCAATGAGCTGCAGGAGCATCAAAGAATGGAAAGTCTCATGTACACCTTTGGGAGGCTACATAGGTAACTGTGGATCGATGAAAAGAGACTATGGAGTTGCTCTCCTAAGCTGAGGTTGCATCACATGTTTAGCACTCCTTGTTGACAATGAATGTCTGTAGCGCCAGAGGACTGACACTTTCAAGGATGTGCCTGGAAGTCATAAGACCTTCTTTATGCTTTAGACGGGAATGCTCTGTAGGTTCTCTCCAGAGACTTTCCTAAAAGCTAAACCAATTTTGTTTAGCTCAAAGTTTGCTGTGTCTTTTGGGTTGATTATAAATCTGAAATCAAGATCACAGATCCTAACAAAGTAGCCATAAGAACTAGAGAATTAAAAAGCATTCAACAAATATTCTACCGTGTCTGGCCAAAATGGATCACGTTTTTGACATTGCTGTTTCTAGTAATAAATCCTTTGTGTTTAGTCATCCCTACTTCACACCTGGGAGGCATTTTGACTTATGGCTCTCTAATCCATCCATACTGAAACAGTCACCAAATCACAGTCATTTGTTTATCTGCCAGGTGACTCTCACACCTGTTTCTCCTTAGTTATCTCCCTGCAAACAATCTGAGATGAGCATTATCCTGCCAGAATTTGCACTACTAATATAATTGCCTGTTTGTTTTTCCTTTAGGCACTTCTTTATTTCTTCACTCAAAATAAAAAGCAATATTTATTTTAAAAAACTCTCTTAGCACCATGAGCCTAAAAGAGATTCATAATTTAATGAAAAGCTTAATTCAAAAACCTAGCATTTCATTGAAACACCAAGGCCAACACACTTAAGTTATAAACATTGGGTGTCAGTTTTTCTAATTAACTTTAAACAAAGTCTATCTGGATGTGCCTTACAGGATAGTAAATGAAACAAATGAGATATAACAAGCCTGCCAAATGTTTTACTTTTAATTGTAGGCACAGCTTTCTCCTTGTTTTACATTTAAAAAATATATAGTAATTTTACATTAAAAAATACACCTACTTCCTTATGTAAGTTTCTGTTAAAAAATACTGAAGCTGAAAATTCCAAAAACAAATCTTGATTTCTATATGCTATGAGTTTTATTAATAATCATAATTATTTAAGCTATCATTTTCTAAGTACTTGATATGTGCAAGGCACCGATCTGTACACTTTACATGAATTGCTTCATTCTATATTTGCAAAAACCTTTAGGTAGTTACTGTTGTTATGCTGTTTTAGCCATGAGGAAATGAAAGACTAATTCATTTACCCAAGTCCATACTCTAGGAAGTGTTATGGTTAGACTTAAAAACTATGCATGCTGAACTAATGACAGTTTCTAAGATTGCTAAAATATAAATATATTCAGTCTCTTAAGGTTATTTTAACTGAACTGATAATCAAGATTAATTCCAGTGCCCCAAAACATTTTCCCTGAAATATCAGTATTTTCCTTTTGCTCTTCCCACTCCTTCAAATATGTAACTTTCACTGAGAAACATATATATTTATGAGTCCTAGGTTACCTATGCAATATATCTTTCAAAGTTGCTGATATTTTCTTGGAAACTATTCTCTTCTTCTATGGTCTCCAAATTGCTGTAATCTAACTGTGAACTGCTGCTGGACCAACCTGATTGTATTAGCTGGCTTTGTAGTAGAAGGCCCTTCCTGCTCCTACAGGGAATCCATTCCAGCTTTATCCCCAAGGTCTACCTGTCCCTAACATCATTCATCTGGCCTTTTGTGCTAGTGCGAAGCAGAACCCTTTATTAGGTCAAACCAATCTATGCACTGCTCTCAAATCACCTTTATTTTTCTAGTGCATTGCTCTCAAATCACCTTTATTTTTCTAGTGCATTCTGCTTCCTATAATGATTTCCTCATTTCTCACTGTTTATCACAACAATCCCATTTTCCTGGATCTCACAATTTCTCTGATGTTTTTGAAATTCACTACAGTAACATCTTCAGGTATTTTTCATCAGTCCAATGCCATTTAGATTTTTTATACCAAGTTCTTGTTGTGAAGGTTATGTAAATGCATCATACTTGATTGCCATTTATTTCTGTTCTGCTGTTTGAGATCAAAAACCAAACTTTAACTATCTTAGATATAACCTCAATCATCTAATTCACATGTTCTTAATTCCATAATCTCCTGAATCATTGTTGTTCAAATATAAAAGAGAATATTTGTTTTGTCTTTAATACTATTACTGTTTTCAACTCTATCTGTCACTCATCTTGGTAGATAACTTTTTTTAGCACTATTGAAGAAATTTGTCCCAGATACAATAGGTCAAGAGGTAGCTGTAAGCATGGACCAAGTTCTTAGAACAAATGATTGCAATCTGCACTGCAACTTTATACTTCATATGGTGGCCTCTGAGGGGAAAAATGGCAAAAAAGAGATGGACAAGTGTCTTGCCAATGGGTTTTAGCTTCAGGCAAGTTCACTATGGATTCAATGTGACCAAAGAAATTGACAGCACAACGTTCTTTGGGATGAAAGGGTTTATTACCCAGCTTGTTCTCCTAGTGGTAGGTCGAGCCACTAGCGTCTCTGCCTCCGCCCAGAGCACTAGGCCAAGCTCTCTCTATACTGCAATAATAGCTTATTGCCTAAAGGTGTGGAAGTGGTAGCCTAGCAACAGGCCAGTTACATCATCAGATGGTTCAAGTTCAGTGAGGATCCTGGCCATAGGAACCCCAACTTCCCCACACTCCACCCCTCCAGGATTCTTGCCTTACAGTCTACATGCTTTCAATCTTCTGCAATGGTCCCTGTGTGAGAAAGCTGGAGCACTCTAACCAGATTCCACACAGCAACAGAGGATAACAACAACTTAGAGATAATAAAAATTAAAATACAGCAAGATTTTGATACAGGTAACAAAAATTATAATAATCCTCAAGCCAGAGGAGGTTCCTAATAACAAAAATTATAATAATCCTCAACTCAGAGGAAGTTCCCAATCCACAAAGACTTTAGGGCTGATAAGCACATGTTTTAATGCCACCAACATAGGCAAATCTTGCCCATCAGGTAGGATGCATGCAAGAGAGTGGTCCTGTGATAGGACTGTAGCAGGAATGGGGTCCCTTCCAGGTCTAGTATACCATACTTTTACTCCATTCCCAGTAGGGGTTACTGAAGGTTCAATATATAGTGCTACTGGAGGTGCATGCACTGGCCATAATGATAAAACAAAACTCCCCACTAAGATGCTCCTACCTTCTGGCCGTTCAGGATATACTACTGTGATCTTTGGCAGACACTCTGCTGTTATTCCAGGAATATACAGGAGGCCAACTTCCAGGTCTTGCCCCCAAGGTGCCAGGAGAGCCAGCCATCGTTGGTCCATGTGTCAAAAGGTCCAAGGCCATGTCCACTCAATGGAGTCTCTGGGGTTCAGTGCAGTTGGTGCTGGCAGCAAGATGTTATTCTGGTGGCCAAACCTTGCCTTCAGTGATTCTTCCTTGGTTTATACTTGCAGTTGCATAGGGGAGGCAGCCATATGTGTGAACATGTCTACAGGGCTCAGGGCTACCTTTTGGGGTCTCTCGTTTAAACACCGTAGCATGGTGCATAAGTAGACTGACTATCCCCGCAGACTATTGGTATCTGACTTTAGTCCAGATTTTAACAAGCCATTTTGCCTCTCTATCATGCCTGCTGCAGTAGGATTGTATGGCACATGAAACTTCCATTTGATTCCCAGCTGTCACACCCATTCTTGAAGTGTATGCCCAGTAAAATGGGTGCCCTGATCACTCTCAATTACCTGTGGACGGCCATAGACAACAAAGAGACGCTCCAGGCCTGTTTTGGTCATCTGCTGGTCTGCACAACAGGTAGGAAAAGCAACCAGAAGTCTACTAGCTGTGTCCACACAACTCATGGCCTATTGATATCCTTCTGACACAGGTAGAGGCCCAATATGGTCTATCTGCCACCTGACAACAGGCATAGGCCCCTTAGCTATTGTCCCATGCTGCTGTGGAACTCAGTGTAAGTCCCTTTTGGAGCATACGACACACTCCTGCTGGGCTCTACTAACTTCTTTGAAGGTCAAAGGCAAGCCCCACCGACGGGCTACAGCCCACATTGTCTTTTGCCCTCATGCAACAAACGCTGATGTAGCCATTGGGCTACATCAGAGGCAGGCTTTCCTTCTAACCAACATATCTGGGCCAATTTATCTGCTTCATCATTTCCTGAGGATGCCAGTGGCAATTGACCTGTCACATGGTATACTGTAATTATTTTAGCCTGACCACAGGCCCATAAGTCTTGCCACAATTCTTGCCCCCAAAGGGGTCAGTGACAAACCAGCCAGTTGGCATGGTACCAGGTTGGTAGCCACAGAGTCAAGCCCCGATAGACAGCCCAGCTGTCAGTGCAGACAACTATAGGGGAGGGCTCCTGGCTGATCACAAGCCACATGGCCTGCAACTCTGCCCATTGGCTGCTCTTCCCCTCACCATCTTCCATCCATATTGTCTCATTCTTAGGATGGAAAGCTATGGCCTTCCATTTTGGGGGCTGCCCACTGCTGGAGCCATCTGTGTACCATGGATCTTCAGGTATAGGGACTCTTCCTTCCCAGTAGGGACTCTCTGTTACTAATAGTTTAAAAGCAAGTTCTTCCTGCTTTTCACCAGTATATGTCACCAGCCCCAACAAGCGTTGCAGTTCTTCACTCAAGGGGCTACTAGAGAGGGCACTGTAGGTAAGCACCCCACTTGGCTAGTGTGGGTGTTTGTGCCACACCACTCCTTGGCTTTTGGGTCCAGTCTTGTACCCACCCCAAGATGGGATAGGTGGTTATTACCTTTATTAGGGCCATTCCAGTGATGGGTTCTGTAGCCAGCAAGGCATGATACACAGCAGCCAGTTGTTTTTCTATCAAAGTGTATCATACCTCTGCCCTTTTCCGGAGTTGTGACCAGAATCCAACGGGTTGGCGAGTTTGTTCAAGCCACTGCCAGAGACCCCAGCCATAACTGTCTTCAGTCACATGAACGTCCAGCTCACAGGGCCTTGATGGGTTTATCACCCTCAAGGCCTGCACGGCCTTGACTGCCTGTTTTGCTGTAGTAAAGGCAGATGCACATGTCTCATCCCAGTCCCACCTGATCCCCTTTCGTACCAACTGGTACAAGGGCTTCAGAATTTGTGTCAAGTGCGGAATAAACACTCTCCAGTAGCCTAGAAGACCCAGAAACTCCTGTAGCAATGCTACAATTGTGGGGGTAGGAAAGGCCTGGACTTAATCTATAATTGCTTCCAGTATATAACTTTAGTCTTACCCGACCAGACGACCCCCAAGAATTTGACCGACAAACCAGGTCCTTGAATCTTGGTGCTGTTCACAGCCCATCCTTTCTCCTGTAAATGTTGCAGCAGTCTAGGTGCTGCACCTTCTAGATCTGAAAGAGAATCCGATGTGAGCATGACATTAACAATATAATGGTACAGCCGCACTGTTGGCGGTTTCTCCTATGTAGTCAAGTCCTGGGCTACAAGTCCATGACAGATGGTGGGGCTGTGGAGGTATCTCTGTGGGAGGATGGGGAAAGTCCATTGCCATCCTTCCCACGTGAAGGCAAACTATTCCTGACTTTCCTGCTCAATGTCAATGGAAAAGAAGGCATTAGCAAGATCTACCACATAATGATATGTTCCTAGGTCATGGCTGAGGGTATCCATCAAGCCTGCAATACAGGGGACAGCAACCTGCATAGGGGCTATGACTTTATTCAGTTCTCTGCAATCCACAGTCATACCCCAGGAGCCATCTGGCTTTTTTACTGGGCACACTGGGGAATTGAAAGGACTATGGGTGGGCTTTATAATATCTACCTTTTCCAGCTCCTGGAGAGTTTCTCCAATCTCTTTATGCCCTCCATGCAGTTTGTACTGTTTCGTATTAGTCACCCGCCGAGGCATAGGCAAAGCTATGGGTGGGTGCCTAGCATGTCCCCCCAGAACTTCCTTCACCACACATATTCTCAGTCTGAACTCACCTGCAGTGGTCTGCAACCATAGACCCTGCAGGATATCAATCCCCAAAATATACTCAGGGATAGGAGATATATACACAGTATACTCTTCTGGGGGTAGACGCCCTATTCCCAAAGGGATGTGGACTTTTTTTCACTCTGATAGCCTACCCCCTGTATCCATCTAGGATAGTGGGGATCCCAGGGAACCATTCAGGGTTACCATGAATCAGTGAACATTCAGCCCCAGTGTCCACCAGAGCCAAGACACATTGTATGCTCACTGGGGACCAATGGATAGCAATTTCAACATGTGGCCTCCAGTCCCCTCCGTCAAACCATGTTCTCCAATCACCTTCCTGTGTGGGCTCAAGTGAGGTTGGCTCACTGTCCAGAAGGATGTCTTGCAAACACACAGGCTGGACTTACGGCTCTGTCTCTGACCTCTGCCTCTTTGGTCTTAATGGCTGGAACTGCTGCTCTGGTTTCAGCTGTTGCCCCATAGCTCTAGTAAGATCCTATTTGACTTCCCATCTAATTTCCTTCCATCTGCTCCTGCCCGTATTAAATCAACCCACATCTGGGTCCTCGTAACCTTCATGGGGCCCTGTAGGGGCCATGTGACAGGTCTTATTTCTTTCTGAGTTCTCATTGCTTCAGCCTCTCCTAAGTCTGCTACTGTATGTGTCACTTCACTTATGGGATGCCCTAAGTAAGGGGAAAGAATGGCCACTAGAGACCCAAAGAAGGATGTAGGAGCCATTTGAAGTACAATATTTCTCACCCCAGTAGTGAAAATCTCTTCATCTGCGCCATAATTCTCTGGACTACAGATGGCATTTCTTATGCCTAGCTCTTAACACCTGTTGGAGCTCAGCATATGTCTGCCATCTAACAGGAAAGGATGGTAGATCACCCAGACTGGGCCACACAGCACAAAGTGCAGCCATAAGCCAACTGAGGAGGGAATGACTCCCTGGGGTCTGATGTGTATTTTGTAATCGCTGCCTCAAGGCAGGCTACACTGTCAGGGAAGACAGCTTTCCCATCTCTGATCCTATCCTGACAGAACAATTCCATCCACCCCTAAGTCCCACAGAAGCAGGAGCCAAGCTGATATTGAGTCCGAGGGCTTCTGCCTAAACCAGGAGCCCAAGTCCACCGGCTCAGCCTGAGTATAGGGGCGGACCATAGAGTGCTCCACGACCTGGGGAGGGGGCTGCTCCTCTCCTTGGGGAACCTGCAGCTGCTGGGTCTTTATTTTCTTTACCACCACTGTGCGTGCTTTCAATACAGGAGGGGTCAGTGCCTCTGGCACCATCCCTTCATCCTTCACCAGCTCCTCCATTTCTGGGGCTGATGGCATCTTTCTCTCCTCTCTCCCAAGTGCCTCCTCTGCTACAACCTTTATCTTTTCTACTGTGCCTTGTAGCAATGCTACCACAGTCTTCAGAAGGTCTCTTACCTTCACCTCAATGATTTGCAGCTGATGTTCTCCTGTTACCTCTGCCTATGCTTCCCTCAGGAGTACCTTTTTCCTTGAAGGCCTTTTCGTCCTTCAGAACACCTGGAAGTGCTGCCATCTCGTTCTGTAAAGAATTGTTTACCTCTCCAATTGCATCTTGTTGCTGGCATTCTCGTGTCATCTCCTCTCTCATCAATGCTATTTCTCTCTTCGGGGAATCCACAGATGTTTGCAGCTCACATTCTTGTGCCGCCTCTCATATCAATGTCATTTCTTTTTTCAGGGAATCCATAGAAGTTTGCAGCTCATGTTCTTGTGCTGCCATTTCTTGGGTCTCTTCTATAGACCTTTTTAGTACTGTGAGAATCAGCCAACCCCCAGTCCCCACTGCCTCATGGACACTCTGTTTCCCAAAGGATTTACTTACTATACCAAGGGCCACCCCTACACCCTCAGGTGTCACCTCCACTTGCCTCCAGTCCTGGGGTGGGGCTCAGTCCTCTAGGCGGCAAGCCATCTCAGGCCACATACAAATTGGGGGACAATCCACTGTCTCCCCATTCACAGGGGCAGCCTGCTTAAGTACCCCTCCCATAAGGGCAGCCTGTTTTTTTCCTTAGTCAATGATGAATACTGCCGACAATGCCAATTGTCTTGCCAATGGGTTTCAGCCGCCGGCAAGTTCAATGTGACCAAAGAAATTGACAGCAAAACGTTCTTTGGGGTGAAAGGGTTGATTACCCAGCTTGTTCTCCTGGCAGTATAGGTCGAGCACTAGCGTCTCTGCCTCCACCTAGAGCACTGGGCCCAGCTCTCTATATAGCGCAATAATAGCTTATTGCCTAAAAATGTGGAAGCAGTAGCCTAGCAACAGGCTTGTTACATCATCAGGTGGTTTAAGTTCAGTGAGGATCCTGGCCATAGGAACCTCAACTTCCCTACAACAATGTAGAATAGGTTTTATTTTCTCCAGTATATTTGATAGTCTTTTGACTTTTCTGTCCACAGAATGATGACTGGATCCTCTTTTTCAATTCCTTAATAAATGTTATAATTCCACAAATTTGTCTCAAAATAGCAAATCTGTTTTGCCCAGATATAGCTCAGTTCTCCTGAAAAGAAGTCAATAGTCTTAGAAAATTATAGTGCCCAGTATTATTGGTGATCAGAGAGAATTAGTTAAGACAGTGCTTCTTTATTAAAGAAAGTAAAGTGAATCAAAACTAGTAACAATTGAATTTCCTACAATAATGACTTTTCCTTACTTTTCATGATTTCTTGTCTTTGTTCTTTAATTTCCTTGGCTACTGTCAAAACTAGAAACATTAGGTGGATAATTATCAGTGTTGTCAAATACTTGCTCTTTTATTATGAACTCTCATTTTCATCCCTGTTTTATAAGGAATGATGGAGGACATAATCAAAAAAGGTTTGCATATCTAAGAGAGACTGTCTTAAAAATTAATTACTGGGCTTTCCTAAAAGCATTTCTGCTGAATTAATCCTTTCAGATCTACTCAAATTGTTGAAAGTTAGTAATGGAATTTCCTCATGACATTACAATAAGGTCACTTTCTGTTCCACATGAATAGTTTTAGAATTATTCAGGTACATTTTCTCCTGTGTCTGCTAATGTTTTTGACAAGTGGACCATAAAAAAATTGGATGTCTTTTTTGGTCTAATGGTTGCTTCTTTCCTGTATTCCCTAGGTGCATTTTCCCAGATTTCTTTTTCTTCCTTCACAGGGGAATACTTGGTTGTCTAAGCTAGGCTTCAAATGATGAAATTTTCTGAAACATGGTAAATTACATGCCAATTTGTAGACATAAAGTTTTTATTATGCTAAATAAAAATCAACTTATGGATCTCTCAGTAGGAAAATAAGAGAATAAGAGAAAAGATTTAATTAACTACCATCTATATAAAGTAGAACAGCTCAAGCCTAAAACATCAGATCATCTTAAGTTGTACCAAATATATAATCAACATTTACTGAACACCAGCTATTTGAAAAATAAAGTACTAATTGTATGGGACAGCAATAAACTTGTGAGCTTTTGTTCTTACACTGTAAGAACTGAATATACAGTTGGATAGATGATATTAAGTACATGAACATTTATGAAATATTATTGGAATTAAACAAAGAAATCAAAACTAACAATCCATGAAGAATTGGCTCATTTGAAATTTTAGGTCATGGACTATATTTATGTCTAATTTAGACATTATAAATTTGGTAAACCATAAAAATCCATTCTAAATTCTAATCACAGCTCCATTAGAAGGCAGACAAATCACCCAAATAAAATATCTGATTCATTCAGTAAGAATACATAATCTCATTTAATTCAGTTCATAATTAATACTTCCTACAAAATTTATATAACACAAAGAATATGTTAAAAATTTATATATAAATTTCTTTCCTTCATGTAGACTATATCACTGGGGAGAAATTATGAACATGCATAAAACTAATTAAATATTAGATAGTAGAAAGAATAAGACCACTGTTTTGTACCTTACCAAGCCCTAAATCTGGCACATAAAGGTTTCAGTAAAATGTATTGAATGATTGAATGAGTAGATGGACATGAACTTGAAACTTCAAAATCCATTAATGACATACAACTAATAGAGAGGATAAATAAAAGTGACTATATGCTTTATATATGATTTAAAGGAACTAACTGTAAGTATATATGGGCCTATCCTCTATAAACTCAATAATCTAAGAGAGTACCAGATATTCTCTACAGAATACATACGAGGCAGTGGTCCTAAGGCATATACATTTCTAAACTGTTTATAATATTATATGTTCTATTACATTACCAGTACACTTAAAAACATAGTTTAATTAAAAATAAAACATTTTATCTTCAAATACATAGCTGCATCATTTATAAAATACCTCAAAATATGCCTTAATTTTCATGAGCCATAAAAAATAATCCTCCACCTTTTATTTCTTTATCAAAGGCCCGTAGTCTCCACCTGATTTTACAAAAGAAATACTGTAAAAGTCTTATTTTTAACATATTTAAAAACTACTAAATATGGAAAAATACAGCAAGTATTACAATGACTTTCAATAAAGACCAACTCCTATAATATTTGGAAATCATTATTTGATAATGGGCTAATATCTAAAATTTATTTTAAAAATAATATAACTCAATAGCAAAAAAGCAAACAGTCCATTTAAAAATTAGGTAGCATATCTGAATAGATATTTTTCCAAAGAAGACATACAGATGGCCAACAGGTCCATGAAAAGAGACTCAACATCACTACTCATCAGGGAAAAGCAAATCCCAATCAAAACCACAATGACCCTACCTCACATTTGTCAGAATGACTGATATCAAAAAGACAAGAAATAGCAGGAGTTGGCAAGGATATGGAGAAAAGGGACCCTCATGCACCATTGGTGGGGCTGTAAATTGGTGAAACAATATGGAAATCAGTATAGAGTTTCCTCAAAAGATTAAAAATAGAACTACCATATGATCCAGCAATTACACTTCTGGGTATTTATCTGAAGAACACTAAAACACTAATTTGAAAAGATATGTTCACCCCCTGTTCATTGAATCCCTGATTATTTTCTCAGAATAAATTTCTAAAAGTAGAATTACAACTGTTTCATTTACAAACTTCTAAATCTTTAAAACAAGTAACTGTTTGAAAAGTGTTCTCTTTTACTATGTATGCATGCAGATTTAATGCTCTGCTGCATCAAATACATAATCATGTGAACATAGTGGTCACTGAACTGCATTTATATGTGCAGGCATTTTCAATAATTCAAAAATATATTTGAAAAATATATAACAAGCACTGAAATGTTACATTAGAAAATATTAATTTAATTCAAATGAAATCCATAAAGGAGAAATAGAACAAAGAAAAAGCTGAGATACAGAAAACAATTTGTAAAATATCTGATATAAATCCAACTATATCAATATTAATATTGAGTGTGAATGGATTCAACAATATAACCAAAAGGCAAGTATTGTCCAACTGAAGAAAACAAAATCTAACTAATTGCTTGCTATCTGTAGGAAACATATTTTAAATTCAGAGATAAAAAAGAGTTGAATGTAACAGGATGAAATAAGCTCTATCATGTAAAGAGCAACCATAATAAAGGTGTAGCTATACTAATATACAAAATAGAATTTAACCAGAGTTATTAGAGAAAAAGAGAGATTTTAAATGACAAAGCAGCTAAGCCATCAGAAACATATAATGAATACAAACATATACAACAAAAAAATAGAGGCCTGAAATACATTAAGCAAAAATTTATATTTAAAGAGAATTCAACAATAACAGTTCAGAGATGTCAATGTCACCCTTTCAATAAAAAAACAGAATAAGCAGGCAGAATATCAACAAGAAAACAGAACATTTGAGCAGCACTAAAAATCAAAAAGATCTAACATGTACATAGAGAATACTCCACCCAGCAACAGAAAAATACATATTCTTCTTAAGTGCCCATGGAAAATTCTCCAAGAGAGATCATATGCTAAGAAATAAAGCAAGCCTAAATATATTTAAATGGTTGAAATATTGCAAAGTCTGTCCTCTAACCACATGGAATTAAATCAGAAGTCAACAACAGAAGGTAATTGGGAATATTCTCAAATATATGGTAATTAAACCACACACCTAAATAACTTGTAGGTCAAGAAGAAATCAGAAGATAAACTGTAAAATATGTTGGCACGAATGAAATGCAAATGAAAATCCTGAAACTTATGGGAAGCAGATAGGACAAAGCTCCAAGAGAAACTGATAGCTTTAAATGCCTGTATTAATAAAGAACACTTCAAATCAGTAATCTAACCTTCACCTGAAGACACTGAAAAAATAAGAGTAAATTAAAGCAAACTAAGCAGAAAAACAGGAAATAATAAATATTAAAATGGAAATAAATGAAAACAGAGTAGAAAAACAACAGGAAAAAATCAATTAAACCAAAAGTTGGTTCTCCAATAAGATCAACAGAATTGATAAGCCTTTAGGTAGACTGACCAAGAAAATGAAGAGAGAAAACTCAAAAATTACCAATCTCAAGAATCAAAGAGGGGATACCACTACTTACCTTACAGAACTGAAAAGAACTTTTCAAGATTACAATGAACAACTATTTGCCAACAAATTAAATAACTTAAATGAAGTGTTTAATTTCCTAGAAAATACAAACAACCAAAACTGACTCATGAAGGAGTTGACCACAGAATAGATTTACGAGAAAGAGATTGAATTAGTAATCAAAGAATTAACCACACAAAAAAATAAGACTCACTGATGAATCCTGCTCAGCAGAAAAGAATTGATACTAATCCTTCGCAAACTCTTCCAAAAACTAGAATAGGAGGTAATATTTTCCCACTCATTCTATGAAACCAGTATTGCACTGATACTAAAATCAGGCAGAGTTATCATATGTCTAGTGCACAATGCACACAGAGTAAGTATGGCAGGCATATTTTTTCAAGGACATTTAGGTTTATAACTAGAAGAAAGTAGAATGTGCATAGGTAGGCATAGACACAGATGTCCATTACTTTTGGATAAGTGGCTTACTCTTCTAATCTCGAATTTTCTCATCTGTAAAACATGAAGTATGATTGGGTGTTAACAATCTCAACCTCAATGTGTTGTGAGGACTAAGATGATTGAGTTTAGTGTTTACTATAGTACCTGCTGCATGGTATTTCTCAGAACTGTTAACTACCATTTTCATGTGTTCAGATAAAAAGTATAGGAAAAATATTTAGCAATTTTAATGTTATGAAATGTATTTTAAACTTATATTAACTCTTTGCCTTTACTAAAACTTTTTTATGACTACTGAGTGACTTGATATAGTTTCATACTTCTAGAAAATACCTTACTCTTGGTCATGTAATGTAGTGCACACAATTCACCATTACATGGTATTTTTGTTGTTGTTTACTTGGACATATTATTTACACTGGCAACTGTGAAAAAATATAAACTAGAAAGAAACAAAGGTACTTCCTCTATGTACAAAAATAAGCTTTAAAAAATTGATTTATTAGTATGAATTCTATTCACCTTTCTCAAGCTTTGGCACCAAGGGATGTAATTATTTTCTCTGCTGACAGTCTTGAGGGCCCAGGGTGGTTGTATTAATAATAAAAATCTCTTTGGGAACATGCTGTAGTGAGAGAAGTGGCTCATTCCTCCCTCAGCGCTCTTTCCCATCCCTAGATTTTAGGAACCTGTTACACTACCGTTTCATCAGTGGAGCTGGAACACTCTCCCTGATAGCACCATGCCTGTATGCATATCAACTTTTCTTAATTCCTTCTTCTCTCTAGCATCACATACTTTCTCTCCCATTAATTACATTTCATGGCTACATTAAATTATATTGTGATTCTGTAGCTTCAGGCAAGTTATAATTAAGTAGTCACCCACTATTCAGTTGTCAAAAAGCCACCTGGTCATGCCTCTGTACCCCATGTTATGGCTTACTCTAAATTTTAGAGGCCTCTGTCTGACTGAAAAGATGTTTTCAGGATTAGACAGCTCCAACTCATTCTATCCCACACCCTGCAGGAGCCGTATTCTATGTATCATATTTCATTGTAAATTCATGTGCTGCTTATGTTCACCTTCTCCCCCATCCTCTACTCTTCTTTTGTGTGTGTTTCCAGATAGCCTTTTTCTTTGGCTTACTAATTTACACATAATTAGTTTGTAATTTAATTCATCTAACTTTCCATGGTAAGCTTCAACAACTTCCTGTACACTTTCAACTCTGTATTTATGTCCTAAAAAATATTAGATTTCCATATAAAATGTTAACCCAGCCTTCAGGAAGCTCATTAATAGTGCTCCAGAGGGAAAACATATGAATCCAATCTGTCAGTATCCTTTTCAGATTTCCATTGTTTAAAATATAAACTTATTTTATTTAAAAAAAAATTCTTCCTTGGGCTTAAGCAAGTTGGAATTGTTTTCTGTGCTTTGCAACCAAAAGACATCCACTTACTTTCCCATAACAGATGTAGCTTTTATCACCCACCAATATGATAACTTAGAAATTCAATCATTTTCTTACTCTTGAGAATTAAAGAAGCCACCAAGTAAGACAGAAATGATACTGAGAAAGACGGCATTCTTTAGATAATGCCAATTGTAATATCTTCTCAAAATATACTGAATTATGTTTAAGCCCTAAAACAGCAAAATTTATACATCAATTCCACCCTAAGTTATTATATGTTTATTTCTGGTCCTTAATGTTGCTGCTAGAAATCAAAAATTGCTTGCAAAGTAGTCTCAGCCCAGGTGCTCTGTTACCACTGTGAGATATGGGACCCTAAAAGCTCTCCCTCACTCTTTTCGGTATTTTCCCTGCCCTAATTACAAGTAGGAAAGCAGTCTCTGCTCCCACTTGTTGTCTCACTGTTCCAGAATTATACTGGACTTAGATGATAATATCCTTCCTATTACCTCATTGTAGAACGTGCAACTGAATCTGAAAGAGAGCAAGGAAAATATCTATGAAAGCATCCTACTTATAATTAGATAATTCAAAACATCCAGCAGTGTCCCAAACTGCTTAGAACACATAGTAACTGAGGGTGTTCCCTCTGAGATACAGAAAGACAAAGAATGAAGAGATGTCAGTGTTCTAATTAAAACAACAACAAAAGTAAGGCATGCCGTCAGGCAAGAAGGGATTTTAATATACAAACAGTGACTGCATGTGTTTGACATACACAGTGACAGTTTGAAAGGCTTTTTACATTCACCACATTTTCATTAAAATTGAATATGTAAAAATAGACATTCTATTACCAGATCATAAAACCAATATATCCTTGGTTGTTTCTTAAAACGAGATTTTCACAAATTTGCAACTGTAAGAATGTAACCTTGTGAAAGGTTCTGAGGGGCCAATCAAAAGTTAATACAAAAATGTGCTCAGGAAAATATTTTGTCACTTAAAAAAAAGTTGTTTTGTTCTCCAAACAATGTTATTCAAGAGAAATAAGACACCTAAATTTGCTTGAAGCTAGATAATAATATTTATTCTGAGTATCTGTCATATTTAAATAATAATACATTAAAACTTTAGTTTATAATAATGCCAGTATGTAGAAGGAAACTATTCTTTTAATAGGCTTTCAGGAAAAAGATAAATCAATCCAAAAATAGTAACAAATGTCAGAATAAATTTAGTTAGATTCTAAGTTTACATCCATGATATGGATCCTGTCTCTCATTTAGCACTCTCTCTTCCACTTCCACATTCGATCTGTCCTGCTTGTTTACCTCATTTTTTTTTTCATTCAATCAGCAACATGGTGGTCCCCTCCTTAGGTAGGTATTTCTGTAGATTTCATTAACAAAAGTTGGTATTTGAAAATATTTTAGTTTAACTTTCTTCACAATAAAAATTACTTTTGAGGTGTCCATTTTTACTTAAAAATTAAATGAAGGCAGTATGAAGGACAGAAAGCTAACATAATTGCATTACACACTGTCTAAGATGGTGCTTTCGACAGTTGCTTTGATGTCAAGGGAAGTTTACTTCCTTTGTAACTATAGAAACAAATTGTATCCTGGATTAGATCCATTTTATCTATTAGAGATTGCTGATAAGGAATATATCTGATGTGTTATAATGAACACTAATTATGCCAGCTGTGTAGCCATAGATTTCCAATGATATGCTCCTTTTGGGCAGTCACATTTGCATAGTAAATTGAACTCTCCTGTACTCCTGAAAGTATTCTCTTTCACTGGTTTCCTAACAAATATTCATTAGGCATCCAAGCTGGTCCAACAACTAGTTAATTACTATACAGCGTTAATAGAAATAATAGTAGTAGAATAACATAAGCTGGAGAAGACCTATGAGAGCTAGAATTTGGGTCAGTAAAGGGGAAATAAGGGAATTCCAAGGAACCGAGCCAGAAATGAGACAATTTTGAATCCTAAAACGGATCCAAGGAGACAGAGACAGCCTTATTAGGAAAGCAGCAGACCTTCCCTGATAACTGGAGGGCATTCTAAAGAAGTCACTGTGCCAACAAGAATTCTCCATCATAATATCAGCTGAGCATGGGGATGGCAGCACACCACGGAGAGCATGGCCCATGGTTTGGTGACACCTTCCTATGTTGACAGATAGTAACCTCACTAGTCGGGGTGAGGATTTACTCATGTGGGGAGCTGATGGCCACTGTGTTGCCTATTTGAAACCAATGTAAGATTGGATATCAATGATACTTCAGTAAAAGTTTAAAAAAAAATGAGGATAGTTAGAGAATTCTGGTAGCCAAACAAGCAAGCAAAAAAAAAAAAAAAGAAAGAAAAAGAATTTACTATGCCAAACATCTATGTAGATATTTTAAATCCCATTATTCAGATGACATATGGAGTTACTTCTACAGTTATAGCCCTCTACCTAAAACCTCTTAAGGTAACACTCTCTGGGTGGTAGCACCCTAATATTTTAAATTTTGGGGATCTTAACAATTATCTGAAAGTTCATGACAGCACTTATTATAGAATGGAGAGTAGAAAAGACTAGAAGAGGAGAAGCATTGAAATAGGAGAACAAAGTGAAATGATGAATTTTACCTACTTCACCACTTAAGTCCGGAAGGCCAAATATGGGCGCAAGAAACACTGCACCCCCAACCTCCCAAGCCTGGCAGCCAAGGCTGCTTGACCAAAGGCTTCTTTTCCATCAAACTGAGATGCATTAACCCCCAGCATTCTTGAGCCACTAGTTCAAAATGAGTTGAGACCTATTTGATTGACTTAATACTTCCCAGATAACAAGAAACAGAAAAAAATATCACTTAAATCAAGAGTACATTATTATCAGAGATGATCAGACCAGAAATAGAACAGAATGATACAGAACTAGAAAAATAATAGTTTTGTTAATACCAAACCTTGTGTGCAGCAGCAACAAACACACAGATATGCCCCAGGTGTCATGGAGAGTAAGTGATAGAGGCTCAGACACTTCTACTTACATGCATAAAGCATGCTAGTTTCATCCCCGACCTGGAGCCTAAAATGTAAAAGATTTGCATTTACTTATTTATTTATTTATTGGTTAAATGAGTAAAATAACAAGTGTATCACTGTATTTCCAAGCTTCTATACATATCTGACACACATACATATAAAATTAATATATGTAATGAGACTGAATGAATGAGGAAACAACCTGAATCCAATCTGAAAAATGCAAAACATCAGCCAGCAAGCTTTAGACACCAGTAGCAAAATAGATACAAAGATAATTGCCACAATTTTAGCTTTAGTGCATGCATAGTTAGTCTTTCCTTGATCACCATACTAAAAGAATGCAGTATTAGGGTATGACAGCAGTTCTAGCCACTTTCTCCTCATCCATGTATGATTGAAATGGTACTCTGTCATACATCATTTTCTTCAGCTCTTTCTTATAGGCAAATAACTCATTTATGAAAAATAGTATTTTCATTTTTCATTATTAAGGGATTCATATATTTAGACACATAAAAAAATCTCCTGGCATCCTCTCCACCTCTTGCTTTACCCTATGAGAATGGGTGAGGTCTCACTTTATCATAGACTGTATCAAGCTGGTGGTCATCTATAGTAGACTCCTTGTGCTTCTTAAACAGAACTAGAACTTAGGGGAATATCCAAGAGAGTGGCTAGGACTCTGGACTCTTGCATGTAGTTGCAGGATTTGAGAGAAGCTTTCTGAGACTGTTTCCAGATAGTAAAAATAAATAGGTATCCAAAACATAGCTGGGAAGGAAGGAAACTGATTCATTTAGCTTGTAAAATGTGTTCCCTTTGGACCCAGAGTGCAGCCATGTGCTTAAGTAACAGAAACAGAGAAAGGTTTCTGATCAGCCCAAATGCCACAATACCTGCACAATATAAGATTAGTAGATTTTTGCCTCTTGTATTTTTAGTGAGTGTGTGTGTGTGTGTTTGCTTCTCATTTTCTATTTAGAAACTTCATTTAGAAAACTCCAGTCATTTCCACAGTGCTTAGGAGGAATAAAGAGAAAGGTTGCTTTCATCTTTCTCAGGCCAAAGTTTTCAAGAAGGAAGACCATCCTCAAAGAACTAGTAATGTGGTAACAGTGGCCGTTTTTTATGAGTGAACCTCCAGTGGAAGGTGAAAGAGCAAAACAAACACTATAAAACATAGCAGCTAAGAACATAAGCTTTGGAATCAAGCAGGGCAGCATTCAAATTTTGCTTCTCTTATTTGTGATAAGATGTGGACAAATTATGCAATTTAATATCCCCAGTTTCTACAAGTGCAAAGTACTGCTAACATACCCCCTAATTAGGTTATTGTAGGATAAATAAATTAATATATGCAGAGGGCTTAGCATAGAACTTAGCACACAGTAAGACCTATGTTACAGGAAGTCATTCTTAATATCATTCATGGATATAAATATCTACCATCTCCTCTAAAATTTTGGAGTAAAAAGGACTGTATTATGTTTCCAAAATGAATATTTCACTTACCTACACACACACACAAACACACACATATATATAGATATAGATATATATAGATATATATCAACATAACCATATTTCAACATGATAGTGATTTGCATGTAGAAAATTATCAGAAGTATGTACTCAGAGATAGCTATAAATACATATCAGATTATGATATCAAGTACCTATAGAAGAATGACAAAAAAATTAGAATCATTTTTTAAAAATAATTTTTCTTGGCAGTCTCAATTTTCTTTTCTTTGTTGTTTCTGTTTTGTTTTAAGGTCTGTGACTTCAACAGACTTCACTGCTTGATTTTTAAGGTTGTTATTTGTTAGAGCTCCTTCACTATTCCTTCAAAAAATAATTTCATTTTACTCATAACCTGAATCAATCATTTTTAATGCTCTTATGGCATGATTATTATAATTTTTATATCCTAGCAAAAGAGAGAGAGGTCTGTATAATAAATCTTAATGAAGTTATAGTGCCTACATAGACCATAGTGCTTCAGCAACGTTAGTTTTAATCACATGAATATAAAATCAGCTGGAAAGCTTGAAGTGCAACAGTCATGAGAGAGTTGAGAGGAAAAGAAGTGGAAAGAAGTGAGCTTTGCTGTGGCGATTGTTTCCCATGGACAAGTTGTAAGAAAACAAAGAAACCCAGGCCAGGCTCTGATTGCCATATAAGCATTGGATTAAAATTGTGCACAATGGAATAAAGCTATTAACAAAGCTGTTGATGAGGATAAATGCTTGGCTTCATCCATCTGCTGCCTTGTGGGAGAGGGGCAATCTTCTCAATCACTAGATGTTTGCTTTGATCCATGGCTTCTTTTCCTGAGTAATCACAGGAATCAAGCCAGGCTTCAACCTCAACTCACTCCCCATTTAAGTCCAGGATACTCAGTGCATTTCATTTTGACCTACTGATGCTGGGTAACTTGGGAGGTGAGTATCCCATCCAGTATTATTAAGTATTTATTGATAATAATCCAATAAACACAAGTCTAATAATCAGTCACCCTCTTCTGACTTTATACTCAAAATGTTTACTCTCTTATACCCTACTTCTAAAATAATCTATTCCTCATACAATTAAATGGAAATACAGAATTCTTTTTAAGAACTCAAAGCTTACATCCCAAAATATTATGGGTGGTGACGTTTTGTTAAATATATATTCCTAAACCTCAAAGCTGGAGATTTAGTTCATTTCACTTCTGGAAAGTATCTGTCATGTAGGTGAGTTGACAAAGCTCATCCACACCATCATGTTAATCAACCAAATCAGAAGTAATTTATTCCAAACCATCTAACTTTATTTTTTAATTCTAAAAAATAAGTTAAGTATCCTATGAAAACCTTCTAAATTCTAAGTTTAAAACAGAAAAAAAAAAACCATGCCAACCTCCTCAGGACGCTTCACTGTCTCTATTTTCCATGGATCTCAGCTTTAGCATCAGTGTATTCCTACGGCACCTTCGTCTCCCTGAGGGACTCGTACCTGGGACAACACATCATAGTGAGATGCCAATAGCAAACATGACTTCCTTTGCAAAAACAGGAGAAAAATAGCTGTGAAAGGGTAGGTGAAATCAATGGTTAATAGAATCTTAGTCCCACCAATTTTGGAAAAATCTACCTATGGAATTGCAGAACTGAAAGTGCTATCCATGCCTCCAGCTAATCATCTGGGAAGTCTTCCTTTTCTGCAATCTGAAGATTATGACTGAAGTCTTCTACCTTGTTTCTCTCTACAGTCTTTGTTAAATTTTTATTGTGATCATGTAAAATCACTGAGATGCAAAATGTTTGGAGACAAGATGTGTTATCTAGATATTTTTTATTAAAGAAAGGGTGGAAGTAAATTCTGAAAATTACTATGTCTGAATTCAACAACTCACAAAATTTTTGACAAAATTGTTAGATAATTAATTTAGGAGGCTTAGCAAACTGGTAGTAATGGTGGAGCCATACCCTTCCACATCAATTACAGGAAGAAATCATCAACTACAGGTTCCAACAGGGAAACATGTACGTTGCTCCTCCTACAAGAAGTTGACTACCTCTGCAACTCAGCCAGGGAGGACCCTGAACTCTTGATTTTTTCCAGTGGACTTGCATTCAAAACAACCCCTCTCAGCTTCCTCCTTCTTTTTTATAAAATAAGGGTTCCTCTCCTTTGTTTGTGGGACTTGCCTGTGGTTAGCCATAGCTTGCAAGTCCCAGATTGCAATTCTTTGTTATTCCTGAACACATTTTTGCTCATAAATAAATGTTTTCTTTTTAAGGTTAGTACCTAAATAACTTTCCCTTATATGAGGTTATTTTCCTTCCCCATCTTACTCTCTATTCTCCCCAACTCCTATTCTCTGGGATAATATAATGAACCAACTTCACGCAAGACCTTGTTTCAAGCTGTGCATTCAAAGGAACACAAACTAAAGTATTATTCATAACAGTGACCCTAACAAGTAGACCCTCAGGATTCTAGAGTTGTTTCACTCACTGAACACAGTGAAAAAGAAAAAAGCCCTGCCTGCTGGTGGGAAATGATATTATGATGATCCCTGGCATAATCATTAAAACACTCATTTATAGTGACTGGGATATAGTATGGGTGGCAGAATATTCTTAGAGCATGCACTTGAACCATTTTGTGTTTGCCTTGCTTAGTTAACTGTTTGGTTAACTTTGTTAATTGCTTCGCTATTAGCTGATTTGTTAACTTCCTTTAGAAGTCATAAATAAAGAGAAGTGACAAGCTCGGTTCAATCAAGTGTCAACTCAGGGAATAGAATGAAAGCCGAAAGTTCTGCATAGCAGTGTTTAAAACAAATCTTTGTCTTGATGGTTTGGTGTAGACTGGGACATACCAGATCACCAATATCTGGAAAGGGATTGCTGTACTGTACAACCCCACTCAGGGATATTCTGAGTTATGAGTGGTATATTAGTTGTTTTATTTTGTATAGAAAGAGGATTAGCCCAAAGTAAAAATATACATAAATGTCTTATCAGAGACAAATGACTTGAATGCTTAATCAGGGGCCTTAGAAGATATGATAAAAGGTCAGAGAAAGGGAATATGAATGGACTTACAAAAGTGCACATAAGACATGTATATTTTTGTGTCTCATGTGAATGCCTACCAGAGATCATTCACTGCACAGGAAGCAATTAACCAACCAGGTGGTCTAGACAATCTTTACTTTAAAGAAAAGTTCACCACTTTTCATCCTTCCCATTGCTTGTGTAATGAGCCCTTTAAAGGTGAATCCGTTGTAAAAGGGAGAAAGTCTTTGCATTGGTCCAACAGCTTAGGCTCCTTGTAACCAAAGCCTGTCTCACTACTGATGCTGCTGAATATTCCAATCTGTCATCAGTAAATATCAACTGATAAGTCACTTGCCCTTGTTATTAAGCAAATAGAATAAAAAATGTAATAGTATGATAGGTAGGGATTAGTGTTACAAAGAAAAATAAGACAAGGCATGAGTATAGGATTTGAGGGAGATGGGTATCTTTTTGTACAGATTAAGAGGATTGCATTTTAGATAAGGTGAGATTCAAATATATATCTAAAAGAAAAGAGGGAAAAAGGAATATGGATACCTAGGGAAAGAACATTTCAGGAAGTGACAAATTTAAGTTCAAAATTCCTGGGGCTGAAGCAGGCTTGGTGTGATGGAAAAATAACCAGGAGGCCATGTGGCTGGAGTATCTGAAAGAAGAGACTATTAAGACATGAGGTCTAAAACATAGAGGAAGGGATGATTATAGATCATTTATAAAATTCTAAGCTTATGAACATTTTTCTGAGTGAAAAGAGAAGACACTGGAGAATTTGAGAAGAGGAATCAGATGATCCAATGATTTACAAGGATCTCTGAGAGCAGTGTCTCCTTCAAGGGCTAATAGTAATACCAGAGATGTTATATAGGAAGTTACTTTAAGATTCTCATAGAGAGACAATCACAGATTAGACTAGGTTAGTATAGGAAAAGGTGGAGAGAAGTGGTTGAACTCTGGATGTATACATACACACACACACACTCAGGCACACATAGGTAAAGGGGTTGACTAATTTAGAGGGGACATTAAGAAGGATGGACTCAAAAGTAACTTCTAACTCTCAGATTCCTTGTTTGCATGTCAGACATTAATCAGGGAGATATATTTTGTTTCTCTGTATATTTGTAACTCTTTAATTTGAATTAAGTACACATATACATATACACAAACATATGAATATGCAAAAAATGTGTATTTCCTAACTAGACTCATGATTCATAGTCCTTCTCTCTTTTGATTATATGTAAGTATCTGGATAAATTTGATTTGTGACATGGATGTTTCTTTTCACACGTCTCAGAGATTCCTTGTAATCTCACATACAGCTTTGCGATAATATTTCTTCTATGTTTATATCTAATGGGCATATACTTTTATCAGTTTGGGTTTTTATTCTGTTACCAGTCTTTTTACATTTCTTCAAAAGGAAATATGGGAAAGGAGGTTTTTTTAAACCTTAAAAATCACTGTTTTAAAAACAGACAATCTTACTGTGACTTTTGGGAGAGATGGTTGTACGTCATGATTTCAACTGATGAGCTTTCAGAATGCCTGTGACCTGGATCCATCATTCTGATGCACAAGTTTTTGCAGTTGAGATGTGATTTGTTTCCACATAGACACACTGTGTCAACTTTTACGATAAAGTTTATTGAAAAATGCATTGGTTAAAAAGACCAACTTTCTTCCCGCAATAATCTTTTTTTCCCCTTTGATGTTAACATTTACAGCTGTTTGCATTGACTTTCTATTAGTTTTTTAAATTAACATTGGAAATGACTTCCCTACAGATAAGAGCCAGGAGCCAGGAATACTCATCTCTGTTCACCTTAGGGAGAGCTCTGGCATGCCAGGTCTAGTTTTCTGCTGGAATCTACAAACTCCTGATCTCTAAAACCTCTGAGATTTCTACCATCCCAAGCTCTCCCTGGTGTTTTATTCCAGCCCTCCTCTAGTAGCCGCCGTTTACATGTTTTCTATCACTTCATGGCTTAGCAGATGGAGAAATTACAAAATAATGCATTTGTAGAGTCGAACTCATCACAGTAATGAAGTTTCACATAAATGCTTCTTTCACCAAAATACAGTATGCTTAGTTGGCACAATGATTGTGCAGTTAAAGCAAAGAAGAAGCAGTCAGTCTTCAGTTCTATATGTATTATCTCAAGATATTCAAATAACATTTTGCAAGTCGTTTAACCTTTTTTTTTCTTTATATGTATGAGTTGGGTGTATTTTCATACAGAATGTATAAGGATGCCTTTTGGGGTAAGGTGAGATTAGAGCAGGGACCAAAAGAAATAAGGAAAATATCTGGAAAAAGATCATTTCAGGAAGTGGGAAACCAAGTTCAGAACTCCTGAGGCTGAAGCAGGCTCAGTGCCTGTGTAGGGTTGTATAAATTGTATAATCTTCAATTAGCAAATCTGTTTCTCTGGTCACCTATTTTGTCATAGAAAAATATATTTTTTAGATGGGAAGAAATAATAGATAGCATCCAAATTTAAGGCTCAATTATAGATGAGAAAAACAAAGTCCAGGGAGGTGAAATGACCTATCCAAGGAGAGATGGCTGATTGCTTGGGATTAGAACCCAGATCCCTTGGCTTTCAATTAAGTATAAGTATCTTTCAACTACAACATCACAAGTACTGATTGATTAGGATGTTCAAAGACTTGAAAAATAATAGTTTGTGGAAAACATGTACAATTTAGAAGAATAATTAGATGAAAACATCTAAAACTGACTTTCAGAAAAAATACACAGCATACTTATAAGTTCTTGAGTTATGAACAAAACTGATCACCTCAGTAGTACCTTCATATCAGAACTAGTAAATCATATGTAATTCTATTTCATCTGTTTAAATAGGATTTACTTGAGAGAGATAGGCTCAATTTTGCAGAGGAGCTGATAGGATATTTAAGGTCAGTATTCTCCCTCAGGCTAGCATTGTATCTGCTAGGCAACCTTCAAGGCTTTTCTCAAACTTCAGAAATGAGGAATGTGAATTATTGCCCAGATGGAGAATGATTCTTCACTACATCCACCCAGCCCCCAAAACAAGGTGTCCCTCTGGATAAGACATAAATATGAATAAAAGCTTTTGTTGAGGCATCAATGCTGAGACTGGAGGAGTGAGAAGAATGCTCTGCAGCTGAGTTAGCCTCAGGAGAGACAAGCACCTGGGTTGTGCTGGATCACCAGCGTAATCACGAAGGGGGTGGCAGATCTCAGTAAGAATCAAGGAATCAAGTAGAACCATTTATAAAGGAAATTCCACCGATGGCAATGGGAAAAGCGAGAACATTTGTCTTTGAGTGCCATAAAAATGAGGCTTAAAACTAAAGAAATAGTCCAAACACACATTTTTCATAAGACTAAAGAACAAGGAAAATGAAAAATAGGTCCACTGAGAAACATTCAGAAAGGACACCGAGCAAAGTGTCTCCATCAACCATGTGCATTCCTACTCCCTTTATTTTTAGTTTAAAGGAGACCCTTATTTCAGAATTTTAGTATGATGAAAAGATAATATAAAGTCCAGAAATAAGGATCTTTGAATTTTATGTGGACACATCATCCTTTTCTTGAATAACTGGTGAAGTATTGTTCATTTGTTGCCTTAGGAAACATGGCAACCATGGACCTCTCTCCTGTGTTCTTAGAGGGGCCTAATGTTTGAAATAAATATGCTGCTTAATTTCTATATAACTTGCATTAGGTGACTTTGAAACAACTTTAAATTCTAAACCACTCAATTACCCTCTTCTGAATCTGGAAGGGTTGGACACATATTAAAATTGCCCTTCAGATTCATGTCATAAATAGTTAGATAACCCACCCTTTAGTGAAATATTTTAAGTACTTTTGCATGAATTCTGTTTCCATGGTTAAATGGCCAATTTGAAAACATTGGTTGATTGGTATAGAAAATCATTAAAGTGTGTGTTAAATTTCCTTAAACTGTTTAACAAACATATCCAATATGTGCATACTGGTAAGTGGAAAACATAGCCCATAATTATAGCAGAGCAACATATGAGTAACCATGACATGCTGGCTTAGGATCTGCATTATGAGTCGCACCCTTGCATCCATACCCTGATTTTGCTCATGTATCAGACACAAGTCTTAAGTAAAATCACCGAGGTTCTGTTTTGGTATGAATGCTGCCGTGAAAATACTGCACAAGTTCCTGAGAAGTTTTCTTTTCAAATATTTTGGATTGTCTTTTTTTTTAAGTTTGATTGAAAAACAAACTTTAAAAAGTCGCGTGTGAGTTATTAGAATTGCTTATGTTAACAATACTAGACCTATAGTAAGTGTGCAGTAAGTGCTATTAAAAAAAAGAATGAAACTTTTGGGCAACACTCATTTCTTAGAAAAGCATATTCATTGACTGTAAGCCATTAATTAGCAAGCAGCTAGATTATTGGTGGGAAAAGGAGAGTTCTTCAAAAATGACTATGCTAAAAAGGAGATGATTCAGAGTCTGTAATTGCTGGATAGAGGACAGAACTCTTCATAGTTTCTGAGCCACAAGGTAAAGGAGTAAAAACGCAAGCATTAAGAGACTAAAAACACAGTTCCATAACATTAACAGGAAATATTACTCTGGCTCAAGCCTTCCTACTAAATTAACTATATCCTGCTTTCAAATGCCTCCCAGAGAATTCTGGGACTTCTCAGGAGGCAGTTCACCTGTGCTCATTGGAGGACACCTATTGGAATCCAGTTAGCACGCCAACCACCTCCACTGCCACTCCACATATTCCTAGCACAGTTTATTAATCCTTTCTCCTGGGCATTCTGCAAGCTCTGAGACTGATGGTGCTTCATGCGAAGGATGCCAATGTCTGCCTAGAGGCATTGTTTCATGCCATTGCCAAAGCACCTGGCAGTGACTTTATTGCTGTAGAAGCTGCTGACACCAGTACCATAGTTGCTTTGTGTTCTCCATGTCCCAAGATGTTTAAGTTTCACTCAATTGTTAATTATAGGCCTTAAAGAATCACACATAAATCCACAAGGGACCAGGGGAAGAAAAAGCTAAAATATAATTTTAAAGCTGTATATATAATTTAAAAGGTAAAATATAATTTTTTCCTAAATACTGGTTTAGATACATAGAAATGTAGATACATAAATACATGAATGGATAGCCCATAAGTGTTCCTATGTTGTGTTTTCATTATAATTCCATTTTAATTATTTTATAGTTTACTTTGCTTGTAATTGAATCTATGGATTATTTAGAGTTATTTAACTTTATTCTCCCATATTTGGGATGCTTTAGATACATTTTTGTATTGATTTCAAATTTAACTCAGTTATGTATTCAGAGAATATATTCTCTATGATTTAAATCCTTTGAAATGTATTTAGACATATTTTAGGGTCTTCATAGTATCCATCTCATTTAGTTTTTCCATGTGTTAGGAAAACCAAGTCTATTCTGCAGAAGTTGACTATAGTGTTTTATGATTGTATATAGTGCTGTTAATTAGGTCAAAGTAGTTGATAATGTCAGAACTGTTATATTCTTGCCAAGTTTTGTCTTCTTATTCTAATTACTGAGAGAGGAGTGTTTAAATGTTAATTTTTACTTGTGGTTTTGTTCCATTAATTCTGTCAACATTTTCTTTATGTATGTTGAATCTCTGTTGTTAGTGGATAAAAATCAAGGTCTATTATCTTTTCTTGATGAATTGGCCCTCTTATCATTGTGAAATGTCATTTTTTTCCTCTGGTAATATTCCTTGTCCTGAAATCTACATTATCTGATATTTACATAGAAACATTCTTATGATAGTGTTTGCATATTTTCCATCCTGTTCATTTTATATATTAAAGCTTTTCTTTTACAATAAGCATATACATGAGCCTTGCTTTTTTATCCAATTTTACAATCTCTGTTTTTATTTCAAATGTTTAGTTAATTTACATTTTTTTGTTAATATTAGATTAGGCTTAAGTCAACCATCTTGCTATTTGATATTGTTTGCCATGATTTCTTTGTCTTGTCCCATCTTTACGGCATTATTCTGGATTAATAAGGCATTTTTTTGGTATCTCATTTCATCTATAGATTTTTTTGCTATAACTCTTTGTTTTCTTTATTTAGTACTTTCTTAATGGATTTTAGCTTGCATTTTTAATTTATTATACATCAAACTATTATTAAGTTCTTGTTTTGAAGAACTCTATGACAGCATGTATTTATTTAACTCCTCCCACTCCTTAGAGTTATTGTTCTTCATAAATATATATATATATCCTACATATATACATATATAACAAGAGTACATGTTATTATTTAAGCATTAAGTAGGCAATTATTTTTTCAAGATGGAGAAAAACTCATTTTTTACATATTTTTACCATTTCTGAAACTCCAACTCCTTCCTGTCGTTCTGACTTCCAATGGTATTTCCCTTCATTATGAAGAAATTTCTTTTGCATTTCTTGTAATGTGACAGGGCTAGTAACAAATTATTTCAGCAAAAACTGTCTTGTTTTCACCTCTGTTTATACCAAACACACAAATACACATTCATATTTTTGAAGGAAACAAAATTCTGTATTGGTCATTTTGCCTCTAGTTCTTTAAAGATATCATTCCATTATCTTCAGGTATGCAAGTTTTCTGAGGCAGTATCAGCACCCACTTCTTCTATATCCACTCTACATATTATTCACTTTGTTTTTTCTTTTAAGATTTGTGCTTTCTGCCTGCATTTTTACTATATTGAACTGGGTTTTTAGGTATTTTTCATACTTAAGAGTTTCCTGAGAGTCCTGGATATATATGAGTTAGTTTTACCTCAAATTAAAAAGAAAGAAATTGGCTTTTTTCTATGCACACAAAAATACTCTGACCCATTTTTGGAATTCTAACTTCACAATAATGGAACACCCGATGTTATTGACATCCCATAGGCCCTCGAGCCTTTAACAATTTCTTACCTTGCTCTTCTCTCTGATTCAGTAGCTGTCTTTTTATTTAATATCTATGATATTAAATTTTATTACAATGAATATATTTTTTACTGTTCTAAATTCCTTTCAGTTCTTTCATTCAATGTTAATTCTCTTATTGAATGATCTGTTTGCTTCGATTAACTATGTTTTCTCTCGATTAGCACTCCAGTTTCCCTGCTTTCTTGCACTTCATATGCATTTGTTATTATACTCTATATACTCTGTGTAAAAGGATAGTAGTGAATAACTCACATTTTTATTCTATTCTTATGGTTATTTCCCAGAGAGTAAAAGTTGTTTCCTCTATCTGTGGGTTCAAAAGATAAGGAGGAATGTTTATTATCTGTCTGTGTTAACAAACTTATTTATAATGCAGCCATTTACCAACATTTGAATTCCATCTAATTTTTATATTTTAAAGATTTGGCCATTAATCAACATTATTTTAGTAATCCCAAACTTAATAATCCTACTTTATGTTACTCTTGATTCACCGATGCTAATCAACCAATACACAACATGGATTCTATTTATGAAAGGAGATCACTTGACCTCTTTTCACCTATTCTTCTATGCCTTGAGTTTGAGGATGTTTCAAAAATCTTTAGAGCAAAATCTGTATGGAGTTTTGTGGAATGGTATTAATACTGGAGTCTAGAGGTGCTAGTATTTGGAAATATATCTGCCTATTTCATTTATTGACTTACATGGAACACAGAAAGAAGAACTTGGAGTTAAGGAATAAATAACTAATCATGGAAAAATTTTTTCTTTTCAAAGCAATTAACTGACTATATATTCTAATAGACTCTATAGATGAAAACAAATAGCTACATAAAAATAAAATAAATGTATCTTTGATCCAGTAAAAAGAAAAGAATATTTGGAGGCCAAACATTTATGAGATATTCTAAAGTGTTTACCTTAAAACTTAGCATTAGTTAAGCAGAAAAACATTTCCCTGGCAAGTTATAAACAGAAATTCACCCTATTTGGTGTTCTTAAAGACTCTAAGCTACAAATAAAAGCATAAACTTTCTTCCACCATGGTCTTAGAATATTTCCATAGAAATTATTTCAAGAATGATGAATCCATAATTGAAAAGCAAAAACACATACAATACACCATAATGAGAGCCAGGAAAGTTAAATGGGAGCAGAATTAGACATGCAAACATTTTAGATATCTGAATTCCTAGACTAAGAATATATAATTATGTGTAAAATTATAAAAATAAAATTAGGATAAAACTATTAGTAAAAGGCAAGAAACTTTAAAAATAAACATACAAATGTTTAGATGAACTAAAGTGAGATTTACTAAACTGAAAGATATTTTTTAAAAAGTTATCCAGAATTTAATATTGAGAGATAGAGAAATAATAAATGCAGAACAGTTAGTATATAGTTCCAGAAATAGAGGGGAAAGAAGGAATATGAAAAATTCAGTATTGAAGACATATGAGTGTAATTAAGAGCAGTTAGAAACTGGGAAAATTCAACCCATGTGAGAAGGGAGCCATATTAGATATGTTAACACTTTTACTTGGTTTTTACCTTAATAAGTTACTACTTAGCTTAAGGCACTTAGAAAATAGGGTTTAATAAGAAAGATGAAGTCTTACTGATGTGGGGGATCAGAAGGCAGGATTTTAGGTGCCAGAACAGTTAGAAAATAAAAAGGAGGGATTATTCTGTCAAGGAGGAAACCATGGAGTGGGGCCTTCCAAATATGTTTGCACATTTTCCTCAGTTTGAACAGCTTAAGAGTACTATGAGAGCCCCAATCAGGGGGAAAGAACAGAAGGGAGGTTTTAAAAGCTGATTGAAGTTGTTGTTTAATATTTGAAATCTAGATTTTATAGCTCAATTCTTGAGAATTTATAACTGTTTGCTTTAATCATTCAATTGACCCACTGGATATGTCACATTTTAGTAATAAAAACATACCCTAAGGCAGAGGTTTTCATCCTGGGAATATGCAAAATTTACATCTACCCTCCCTAACAAAACTTAAAATCAAGCTTCTACAAGATCAATGTTATCAGCAAGCAATTTAATGCAACTCAACATTCTACAGAGAAAGTTAATAGAATCTGGATTATCCACAAATATCATCTATACTGTCCACTAAGCAACAACAAAAATTACTAGAAATTAAATAAATAAATAAATAAATAACCTATAGTCAACAGAGAGGAAAGAAAATCAATAGAAACAGACTAACAGATAGTCCAAATGTTAGAATTAGCAGACACAAACTTTGAAGTAATAATAATAAATATACTAAAGATATTGTGGGGAAAAAAGGGAAAAATTGGAGAGATTTGAAAGACATATAAAATCTCTTAAAATGAACCAAATGAAAATCCTAAAGTTAAAAATTACAATATTTGAATTTTAACATTAATTGAATGGGATTAACATTATTGGCAACACCAGAAAAAAAGGATTAGTAAAATAGGAGATAAGTCAATATAAATTATCCAAACCAAAATTTATTGAAGAAAATGAACAAAGCATTAATGATCTGTGAGTATCAAGTAGGCAAACATATATAAAATTGGAATCCCAGAAAGAAAGGAGAGAGAAAATAGGGCTGAAGAAATTCAGATATATTGTTAATTAAAACTATTTTTTAAATTAAAGCTATCAAACAGATCTGAGGACCTCAGCAAACTCTAAGCAGAATGAACATAAAGAAACCAGATCAAAATACATCAGTCGGCCTACTAAAAATTAATCATAAAAAGAAAATCTTTAAAATACCAAATAAAAAAATATATTACATGCCAGGAAATAATAAGAATGACAGTTAATTTCCAAATGAGAGCATAAGAAAATGGAAGTGTTACCTATAATTCCATAACTAGCAAAATATCTTTCCAAAAATGTTTTTGTAAATTTTAAGAGAAATTAGCTAAGAGAAAATTTGCCAGAGAAAGAGAACACTAAAAAAAATACTAAAGGAAGTTTTTTAGGTTGAGTGAGATTTTTTGTGATAGAAAACTACAGAAAGGATTGAAGAAAGCTAAAATGGTAAAAATGTGTAAATGTAACAGGCTAATTTTCTGCTAAACAAACAAACAAAAAAAGTAGAAAATAAATAAATAAATAAATAACCTATAGTAAACAGAGGGGAAAGAAAATCAATAGAATAAGACTAACAGATAATCCAAATGTTGGAATTAGCAGACAAGCAGACACAATAATCATTATCTTACTATACATCGATCTACTAAAAGCAAGCCAACAAAACAAACAGAAAGATTGAAAAAGTATCATATGACTTGAAATTCTGATTATGTTTCTAGAGGTAATACATGCTTAGTAAAATAATTTGAAGCTCTATTTTTACATTATTCCATTATTCCATAATTAGTTACATTGAAAGTTAATTTAAAATAAAATCTCAGAATAGGGACTATAAATGATCATGACTAGGATATCACTAACAACTAACACTTCATTTATAGGTTAAGGACATATTTAGAATTTAAATATCCCAACATAATCATATAATAGGTTAATCCACATTCCCTTATGTGTTTTATAACATACAATATTATGAAATATAGTTATGTGTATAAAAGATACAATTGCTTTTGGTTATCTGATGGTTATTCTTACCTTGGTTTTAAGTATTGTCTAACCTACAAAGTAGTTACCATCTAGCAAACAATGCAGACAGTTGGAACTACTTCAGATATACTAAGACCACTATTTCTATCATTGATTCAGGTAGAAGAAATGATAATATGCTCATTAAGTTTCTATATCATAGTAAACTTAAAATCATTACTGCCGAAACTTTATAATGGGAAATGACTGTACTAAAATATCAATGTGTAAAACACTGTAATTTAGAATAAATATGGAACACGTAAAGGTACAAGTGAGTTTATATGCTTTCTCTTAACCTCAAGTAAAGAATTTTGGTGGTGAGACATAAATAACAATCAGGACTGTCATCTGTGCATCTAAATAAATGAAAATTTGTGAACATTAAGCCACTTTAATCCAAAAAAGAAATTTAAAAAATTAAAATATTACGAACATATGCTCATCTATTTTTTTATTCTATCTTCTCAAAATCCAATTCTGCCAAAGCAGAATATGTATATGTAATATATATGCAAAAAAATAAAGATCTTAAGATACTTAAAAATACTATTATGCATTCAATGAAATATTAATGAAACTGGGACAATTTAGTATCATAAATATCTAAAATATTCCAATAATCAGTTTCAGCTTTACAGTTATTGTAAGAAAAATAAAATTAACCAACAGACATTTGGGCTGTACATAGTAAGTAGAATAACAAGTTGTAATAGATGTAAAAGTTGTTGCAATGAATATCTGAGTTTTTGTTAACTGACACTATTCTAAATAGTTTAGTTTATTTCATTGCTAGAATATCATTATAAGATACATGATTTTATTTTTCTCATTTAATATATAAAAAATTTAAGCAGAGAAAGTTTAAGTAACCTGCCCATGATAACAGTAAATGTTAGGTTGAATCTACAGACCAAGCTGTGAACCACAGTGGTTGGGAGGAGATGATTTGGACTTTCCTCCAATCACAAACATTTTTACTTGAATGTATTATACTTTTACCTTCTTTAAAACATACAGTTCAACCTAGGATTTATCAAATGCCTTCTCTGTCCAGGGAAATGTACAATTTGATTTAGAAAGGGTTTTGATTGATCTTGTGTTATTCATCAATCCTCCATATCAAAAGGGAAACAAAACCCAATTGGAAGTATCAAATAGGACAAAGTTTGTGTATAGCCTACAGGGTCTTCACATAATCATTTCTACTCTCTTGTGGAAGTAATATATCCCTGAGAAAGTAGTTGGAAGTATAATATAAAAACTAATGTTTGGAGGATCTGGAAGATATAAAACTCTTAAAGTAGCACACTTGGATTTTAACCTACATAAATGTTATCTACACCTGAGGCAATAAAGGTCAATATGAGGCTGTGTACAACATTCCTTTTAGAGCTCAGATGTCTTAGTCACTCCAAACTCTGTAACAGAATACCATTGTTAAAACAAACAAACATGTATTTCTCACCATTCTGGAGGTTGGGAAGTCCAAGAGCAAGGCATGGGCAGATGTGGGGTCTGCTGTGGACACTCCTCCTGGTTTGCAGATGGCTGTCTTCTAGTTGTATCTTCACGTGGCTGAAAGAGCAACCATCTGTCTCATAGCTCTACTCATGAGGCCACTCACTAATCCCATTCATGAGGGCTCACTATCATGATCTAATTTTCTCTTAAAGGCCCTGCCTCCAAATTCCATCAGGTTGGGGCTTAGGAGTTCAACATATGAATTGAGGGGACACAAACCTTCAGTTTATAATAGACCTGTAATTAAACCCTAGTCCATCCATTTACTGGATAGATATCAAGGACAATTCTCTTAATTCTACATTTCCTTTATCTCATGTATACTGGAAATAACACTAATTTATGGCTGATAGTGTTATGAGGATTAAAGGAAAAAATGTAATTTTTTGACAAATAATAATAAACAGTATATAACATTATTATTATTTTATAAACATAATAAGCACAAATCAAATATAGACATTAGAGTAGTCTTTATAGGCAAGGCTGAGATGTTTGAAGAAATCAACTTTCTTGATGTTTATATCATCAGAAAGAAGGATGGCAGCCTTTGTGTATGGTCACAGAGTCTGTAGCAAATTTTGTCACCCTCAATAGTTCTAAACTTGTGAGCTTCATTAATTTTCTTCACAATCAACATATTAAGAAACATTTCGGAGTCAGGTAGGACTCTATTTGTTAATTCTGTCGCAAATTGAAAGTGGCTTCAAGCTACATTCACTCAGGCAATCCTTGTCTTCTAATAATTGCATAAATAACTGCTGAGCTGAAAAAAACTGATGACAAATCTAATCTTTTATAACAGTCTGAGTCCATGTGATTCTTCAAAGGCATTACTCGACAGTTTAGCTGCTAATGTAATAATTAGAAGATATGTAGGTGTAATCTGCCATATTTAGGTTTGTTTAACAGTCAAGCAAATGAGCACAGATCACTCCATAAGAAAACATACAACAGATGTTTTACATTTTTATGGGTGTTGCATCATTGCATTCTTATCCTTTGTATTTTCTTGAAGGCTGAGACCACACTTTACTTGTCTTTTTGTCTACTACACTTTAGCAACACAATAAATGTGTTCTCATTTCAATAAGAATTAATAAATTAATATTCACTTTATGGGAAATGTCTACAATTTTAAATGATATAACCATCCTAGATAATGAGCAGAGATATAAAGCAAGATATAGCTTACATATTTAGATTTAATTGTAATTCTACTTGTTTTATGGCAAAAATAAACAGTTCTATTTCTTTAAAATTTATATAGAAATAATCAAGTCACACTATTTCCTTAAGGAAGTTAGGATTACACATAATTGCTTAACATAATTTCATACTTAATAAAACTTGTGTTCCCATAAGAAGTTCTAAGAATCCTTTTGTCATTGTTGTTATACACTGTTATATACAGTCATCATTATCATATACTGTTCTTCACCTCTTCTACTACTTCTCTCATATGCATCTTGTTTTCAACAGATATTACAGAAAGTAGGAAGGGTCCAGTTTTAAGTTGAGTAGGTTAATGAATTTTTAGTAAATTCACACTGAAGGACTAACTAGTTAGCAACCTTATTCTCACGCCCACAACAATTTAGTTTCCATTTATTTAAATTATTTGGAGACGTCAACTCTTGATAGTATGACTGACAAAACAGCAGGCAGTTAAAGGTTGGGAGGTAAGAGCAGTGGGAGAGGGGAAAGAGAAGGAACGTAGAGAATAAAAAAGTACTTTATGTTTGTTTATTAGGAAAACAAAAGAAAGGTATAACAGATTTGAACCTTTTCCAATCTTGTCTATTGGATTCAATAGTTCCTAAGTACTTATTTTTTTGACATTTTTGTCCTTTCCAAATATTGTCACTATTTTGACAAATGTGAGTTTATAAGTAAAATTCAATGCATGAACTCTCAGCATAAAACAGTGAGCAAATACATTCAAACCTTGTCATTGCTTATAAAACCTTCAAACTCAGAGGTTTTATTAACCAGGAAAAGAGGAACTGAATTTAATTGCCTTCTAAAGTGAAATAAAATGCTTCTTTTCTAGGACATTTCAGTTTTGTGTGTTGGTAGGCAGTAGTGGGAGGAAGGTGGACCATTGCTAAATTAATAACTACTACTGGGAAAGTTTTCTTAGGATTAAGAGTATAATGAGTCAGTCAACAAACATTTGTTGTGAGTTACCCACCAGTACTAAACTCGATGTGCCTCCTAGGTTTAATGTTCCATTAACTTTATTTTGCATTAACTTCAAAACCATTACTGAGTCACGGGTCCATCTGCAAATATCCTTGTTTATGCCAGCATTTATTTGTGAGATTCTTCTGATTGCATTGAATTTCCTGTGCTGCCTTCCAATAACGACATGTTTCAGCTGTGAGAACTTATTAGGAAATATATGATGCTTGCAGTTTTGCAGAAGTTGATTCCCCCCTGTGGAATAATCTCCATTCTAATTTGACTGTAAAATTCCTATAAATTATTTCAATCTCATTTTAGACTGGGACATATTTCATTGATTGGTAATAGCCTTAAATTACTTTTTATTATGACTGTAATGCTTTCTTGTCAAATAGCAGGAAACAGTAAATTACAGAGTAATTTAACAGGTGGAAATATAGTCAAGCAAAAATTGTTAGAAACAAAGATAAACCATTAGAACAAATTGCAGTCTGCACATACCTAATCCATTCTTTCATGTCTATGGATTAAGAAATCAGCTCTTCTTTCCACAGAGTTTAATTAATCTGGAATCCTGAACTAGTGTGTAAAACAAAACCTATATATTTGGGAACCTGGAATCATAAAATTAGAATGCAACAAAATATATCAGATGGCATTTATTTGGGGAAAAGAATGCTTTAATTTTATACCAAAAGCTCCATATTGAAAGACAAATACTAAACTATAAAACAGCAAATATTCCTTTGCATTAAATGAGCTTTTCCACCGCACACTTCGATAGAATAATGGTATCACTCTTAATAAGAGTGGTTTGTACACAAGAAATATAATTGCATTTGAGAGCATTGTAAGCATAAGGCTTTCATGGAATTTGTGTGCACACTTCAGATGGAAGCCCTCAGGGATTGCTAACAGGCTCTAATTGGAAGTGAAAATTTTTTAAAATCAGTTTTCTTTCATAGGAAGGCTGAATCTGCAAACCTTTCAGTCATCTGGGCAGCATTGTTATTTAATCTACAATGAATACTCTATTTCTAAACCTACATTAGACCCACTTTAGTGTCCTTCAAAGATACTCTGACTTTTCCAGAATTCAGTGACATAACTAAAGGAAAACATCACCTTGGAGATTTTCAACAACCACGTAGTCATAGACTTATCTTTTGAAAATTTTAAATCATTACAATTTGCTAAGTTGATTGATGAAACTGGTGATAGTTGGTTCCTGCATAACCAAATCAGTTAAGAAATGCACAAACTCAAAACAAGGATATGTCAAGTAATAAATTACATTTTATTTTGGAAAATGTAGAATGCTTGTCTGTGAATTGCATATGTGACTGTATTTGTATATCTTAAAAAGTAAAATTTCAATTATTCTGTTACATTTAATATTATATTTTAACTTCTAGAGTAGTATATAACATACTGGCATTAATAGAAATTGAAATAAATATACTGTATGATTGTCTCAAGGAGGTAATGGAATATGGTAACAAAAAACATGAGTTTATGAGCCAAAAAGGCCTAGATTCAATCCCTGGTTCTAGTATATACTTTTTAATACTTGTTCATAGAATTGTTTTCTACATAAATATAAAATGAGTAGTATAAGACCTATTTTGAATAAGCATAAAAAAGATCTATTTTGACTTACGGCATGAAAATTAAATGCAACATTTACAGTTGCCTTAAATCCTTCCTAAAATACGTTAATAATGGCATACATTGTCTAGCATAGACTAGATGCCAATAAATTTTAACTAAATTTTAAATTCGATTTTATAGAATCTAAGCTACCAATTTCTAAGACACAACATTATGTCCTGCTAAAAAAGGGCAAATAAACAATCATACTAATATTTCAAAGTAGTCCAATATGGCATATGATCTGGTCTCGGTAGCTCCTACTGACTTTCAAATATCTTCCCTCTCTTCTAAGAAATTTGAAATTTCTATGCTTTCAATTTCATTTCAGTAACAAGTTTTACACAGCTTCTATTGCATCTTCCTCTTTAAGGTCTCATAAACCATTGTGTTGTTGATTGGTTTCATTCATAAAATGTATACCTTGCTATTCTTTTCCATGTCTTTCTACATTATCAAACACCTTTTTCTTTCAACACCCAATCAGTGAATAGTGCTTTTTCCCATTTTTAGAAAAATTTTTGAGTAATTTTTGAATGGAATTTACACTCAACATGTGAAATGCCAACAATGCATATGTCAGTAGAAGTGGTTACAATGTGAACTGTTATGAATATAGACAATGGTAACTCAGTCATGACTGAGTATCTGTCCAAGAGCAAATATACGATGCTGTTGATTGTACATTGCAATCAGTTTTGAAGATGATAAAATGTGAAGTATTTAGCACCTTAGAATGTATTGAGCACTTGTTGAATGTCTATTACTATAAACTCTTCTTGGACCTGTGCGTGACCCTGAGGGTAGGTACAAGAAGAAAACATTTTCTGTGACTTAGGCCAACTAAAAACTTATCATGACTGTAACAACACATTCTAATCTCTCATTGATCTCAAGTCTACCTCCAACTCTGTACATTCCCCAGAAAATGCAGTTACCACTGGTTTCTATAATTGAGACTCACTATTGGTTCTGGCTATAGCTTTCTTAATGGAAGTACTTCTAAATGGAATAATCCATTTTAAATTGTTTTGAATAGTTCCCTCCCCTGTCCCCATAGCTGGTGAGATGAAATAACTCCCTTGAGAAGACACAATCTAGCAATTAGGATAGCCAATCAAAACTAGGTGGAACACAGAGCAGTTAGAGCTTCTACTAACCCAGGTATTCAAATCACATTAACAACTCAATTATAGGCATTGACATTTTTCCTTCATTTAAAAAAGAAGTTCATTGAATCTATACTATTCTATTAGATGGTTGAGATATGTTAATGGGTTGAAAACAAAATAAGTTTTGAAATCCTAACTAATAAGAAGTTGTGATTTTTGAAAATACATTCTCTACACATTTCTAGTAGACTTGAAAGTAACTATGGGTATTTAAATGAGGACTCTTTAAGTCATATGTATTCAGAGCAATGGAAAATAATATAATATAAGATACCATTAGAGAGCACAGATTTATCTATTTATTAACAGATTCATTTCATATGTTCCATGAATTTTCACCTAGGTATGATTTTCACATGGCTGAATCAGACAATAAACATACAAGCATCTGGTAAATCAAACGAATCTCACCTGTTCATCAGTAAAGGTTATTTCACATTAATAGTCAGTTCATCAAAAGGGACACATTATAACTTATGAGATGCAATTTATTTAAGAAAATGTACAAGTCTCATGAAGTTTAAAACTGTCCAAATCATATGAAAACAATATGAATTTATGGAATATGTGTTCATGAACTATTATAAGAAAGAGCAAATAATTTATGGAAACCAAATGAAATGTTATGCCAAAAGAAAAGAAAAGATAAAAAAGAATGGACAGAATGAAAAGAGCAAATAACTATGTGAATATCAAATGCAAGCATTGGATGAAAATGATTACCAAACTGTAATAATTGTGAAAGATCAAAACATAGGAAAGATGGTATCTCCTTTTTGGAAGTATAGTGATTTGAGTGTTATTTGCATACCATGCATGCTTCCCATCCAATATAAATATTTCACATAAAAATAAAAATTTTCTTATATATTTATCCATTTCCAGAGCTATCAACAAAAGACAAGTCACACTTATGACAGAGTATATTTATAATTGCTGAAATAGAGATCAAATCTATATTTATCTTTCAGGATTTTACACTGGGGACTTCCTATATGTAGTATCTGAGAAGGTCATAAAATCAATGAACAATTCCCTGAAAATTCCTGTAGAAATAAATGTACCAATTACAATCAGTTATTTCCCTTGAGCATTTCCCTTAAAGTCAGAACTTTTTTCTTTTGTAAAATAACACTGATCTGAGAGACTACAGTTTTCCAGGGAATGAAAATGACTTATCTCACTAGGCCACTACATCATTTATTCCTATGTTTCTGTGTATCCAATAGGTGTTCCTCCAAAAGGCTAGCCGAAACAGTCATAGAACATAGATGCATTTTTCAAAGCGAATGAGGTTTGCTTGAAATGTCTTATGTTTTATCCTATAATTACCTCTACAATTGGAGGAAGCAAAACTACTTTTGGGTTTCCACACTTAACGGCAAAACCTATACTTTAAAAAGCCTTTCAATTTGGGAACATATTGCCTACTACTTTCCCTTCAAGCCCTAACTTAATCTCACCATCTACTTGGTCCATAAATTCAGTCTCTTCAGTGAATGGCTTTTCCTTGCAGCTACTTCATCATTTCTAGTGCCTTGCAAAGATTAGATGTCTCTCAGAGACTTCATGATAGGATAGCATGACTATATTGTTTTAAACAAAATTAATGTCACAGAAGAACTTGAATTTCAGTGTCTTATAGCAAAATTCCAAATGTTTTTTATAGTGTGTTTTCTCATTTTTACTATCATTTTGGCTTAGACCTTTATTTGGTGCACTTTAATGACTGAGTTCTGGCTAGAGTGAGATTTGGTTCTTTGATCTGATGTAGGATAAAGTCCCTAATTCAACCATCAATGTAGGAGTTATCATCTTTCGCAGAATCGTCTAATAAAAGCAGATAGGAAGCAAATGGCCTTAGACACAAATTTTGACACTATCTTTTAAAATTTTTTTTGTCATAAAAAATTGATGTATGAGAATAAAGAAACCAGAGTTACTGAGAGAACTAGCAAAGATCACTTTCTCTAATGAAATAGAAAGTGCTGGATTTAAATATATTTCCCCAAATAAATACTTTGAATGATGGCAATAAGTATGAAGAATGTTGCACTACTTCAAGAATGACCTATAGACTTCCGGGAAGATGGCGGCATTAGCAGGGCAGAAGAAATCTCCCAACACTATATTTATCAACGAAAATACAGCAAATACAACTATTCCTAAAAGAGAGACCAGAATACACAGGAAAGCGCACAGCGTGCAGCTACACCTGAGAGGACTCAGCACCCCAAGAGGCGGGTAAGATACGGAGCTACGACCTGGCGGGACCTGAGCACTCCCCCACCCCAGCACACCGGCGGGAGGAGAGGATTCAGAGCCAGGAGGGAGTGGAAGTACACCCTGCAAAGTAGTCAGCCCGGTGATCTGCGTGGGGAACGCTGACCTACATTGTTCAGTGCAGTGGAGACTGGAGAGACAGAGGGGCAGGATCTGAGCGGGAATACGCCAGGGTGCTTGCAGACAGATCCCGGGAAGGAAAAAAAAAAAGGCACGCTTTCTTCAGCGGTATTAAAGAGACAGGAGCCCATTGGAGGAGCTGGATCGCCCTGGCACACTCAGCCAAGCAGGCTGGGAGTCCTGGGGAGTTTCGGACGCCTTAACTGGTGACTGGGGAAGCATGGCCGTACTTACACTTCTCACTGAGATGAACAGACTCCCATTCGTTCCCACCCCGGCCAGAGCGATAAAGGGCCCTGCTGAGCAGTGCAGCTACGGCTGCGGAATAGTGGGGAAAAAGCGCCATCTACAGCATCCCCACAGAATCTAATCCCAGAGGGCGGTTTTTTTTGTGTTTGCTTTGTTTTTTCTTTTTTCCTTTCTTTCTTTTTTTCCTTTTCTTTTTATTTCTTCCTTTCTTTTTCTTTTTTTTCTCTTTTTAAAGTCTTAAAGAGCCCAGCTGACATACGTGGCAACTACCAGCGACCACTTCTATAGCCATCAAAAGGCAGAGGAATATGGTTCAGACCAAAATCAACCAGACAACCCCAGAGAGGGAGCATGAAGGGATGGAAATGCACAGTCTTCCAGAAAAAGAACTCAGAATAAAAGTCATAACCATGCTGATGGACCTACAGAGAAATGTGCAAGAGCTGAGGGAGGAAGTGAGGGAAGTGACGAAAGACAATGCAGAAATCAGACAAGCGATCGACGGGCTTAACAGCAGACTGGATGAGATGCAACAGACTGTTAATGGACTAGAAATCAGAGAACACGAATACAGAGAAGCTGAGGCAGAGAGAGATAAAAGGATTTCTAGGAATGAAAGAATATTAGGAGAACTGTGTGACCAATCCAAACGGAACAATATTCGCATTATACGAGTACCGGAGGAAGAAGAGAGAGAAAAAGGGATACAAAGTGTCTTTGAAGAAATAATTGCTGAAAACTTTCCCTCACTGGGGAAGAAAATAGTCTTGCAGTCCACCGAAGCCCACAGATCTCCCAACACAAGGGATGCAAGGAAGACAACACCAAGACACATAATAATTAAAATGGCAAAGATGAAAGATAAAGACAGAGTATTAAAGGCAGCTAGAGAGAGAAAAAAGATCACATACAAAGGAAAACCCATCAGACTATCATCAGACTTCTCAACAGAAACCTTACAGGCCAGAAGAGAATGGCATGACATATTTAACGTTATTAAACAAAAGGGCCTCAAACCAACAATACTGTATCCACCATGATTATATTTTAAATATGATGGAGGGATTAAACAATATGCAGACAAACGAAAGTTGAGAGAATTTGTCTCTCATAAACCACTACTACAGGATATCTTAAATGGACTGCTCTAGATGGAAGTACTCCTAAGGCTAAAAAGTTGTCACCAGAGAAAATAAAATCATAGCAAAGAAAGCAGACCATCCAAATACTAACTAAAAGCAAAGAATAAAACACCCAGAATATAAAGCATGGAGGAGTAAGAATAAGAAGGGAAAGAAATAAAGAAACATCAGACAGTGTTTACAATTATGTAAAAAGAAAGTTAAGTTAGATTGTTAGATAGTAAAGAAGCAACCCTTGAACATTTGGTAACCATGAATCTAAAGCCTGAAATGGCAATAAGTACATATCTATCAATAATCACCCTAAATGTAAATGTACTGAATGCACCAATCAAAAGACACAGAATACCAGAATGGATAAAAAACCAAGACCCACCTATATGCTGATTAGAAGAGACTCACCTCAAACCCAAAGATATACACAGACTAAAAGTGAAGGGATGGAAAAAGATATTTCATGCAACAACGAGAAAAAAGCAGGTGTTGCAGTACTTGTATGAGACAAAATAGACCTCAAAATGAAGAAAGTAGCAAGAGATAAAGAAGGACATTACATAAAGAAAAAGGGGTCAGTCCAACAAGAAGATATAACCATTATAAATATATATGCACACAACACAGGAGCGCCAGCATATGTGAAACAAATACTAACAGAACTAAAGGAGGAAATAGACAGCAATGCATTCATTTTAGGAGACTTCAACACACCACTCACTCCAAAGGACACATCAACCAGACAGAAAATAAGTAAAGACACAGAGGCACTGAAAAACACACTAGAACAGATGGACCTAACAGACACCTACAGAATTCTACACCCAAAAGCAACAGGATACACATTCTTCTCAAGTGCACATGGAACATTTTCCAGAATAGATCACATACTAGGCCTCAAAAGAACCTCAGTATATTCAAAAATATTGAAATCCTGCCAACCAACTACTCAGATCACCAAGGTATAAAACTAGAAATAAATTTTAGAAAGAAATCAAAAAGGCTCACAAATACATGGAGACTTAACAACATTCTCCTAATTAATCAATGGGTTAATGACCAAATCAAAACAGAAATCAAAGAATATATGGAGACTAATGACAACAACAACACAAAGCCACAACTTCTGTGGGACGCAGCAAAGGCAGTTCTAAGAGGAAAGTATATTGAAATCCAGACCTACTCAAAGAAGGAAGAACATTCCCAAATGAATAGTCTAAATACACAATTACTGAAATTGGAAAAAGAAGAACAAATGAGGAACAAAGTCACCGGAAGGAGGGACATAATGAAGATTAGAGAAAAAATAAATGAAATTGAGAAGACTAAAACAATAGAAAAAATCAATGAAACCAAGAGCTGGTTCTTTGAAAAAACAAACGAAATAGATAAATCCCTAGCCAGACTCATTAAGAGAAAAAAGAGAATCTACACACATAAACAGAATCAGAAATGAGAAAGGAAAAATCATGACGGACCCAATAGAAATATAAAGAATTAGAATACGAGGAGAATCTATATGCTAACAAGCTGGAAAACATAGAAGAAATGGACTACTTCTAGAAAAATACAACCTTCCAAGACTGACCAAGCAAGAAACAGAAAAACTAAACAGTCCAATCACCAGCAATGAAATTGAATCGGTAATCAAAAAACTACCCAAGAACAAAACCCCCGGACCTGATGGATTCACCTCTGAATTCTACCAGACATATAGAGATGAAATAACACCCATTCTCCTTAAAGTTTTCCAAAAAATAGAAGAGAAGGGAATACTTCCAAAATCATTCTGTGAAGCCAGCATCACTCTAATACCAAAACCGGGCAAAGACCTCACCAAAAAAGAAAATTACAGACCTATATGCCTGATGAACATAGATGCAAAAATACTCAACAAAATATTAGCAAACCGAATTCAAAAATACATCAAGAGGATCATACACCATGATCAAGTGGGATTCATCCCAGGGATGCAAGGATGGTATAACATTCGAAAATCCATCAACATCATCCACCACATCAACAAAAACAAGAACAAAAACCACATGATCATCTCCATAGATGCTGAAAAAGCATTTGACAAAATTCAGCATCCATTCATGATTAAAACTCTGAACAAAATGGGTATAGATGGCAAGTACCTCAACATCATAAAGGCTATATATGACAAACCCACAGCGAACATCATACTTAATGGCAAGATGCTGAAAGCTTTTCATCTAAGATCGGGAACAAGACAGGGATGCCCACTCTCTCCACTGTTATTCAACATAGTACTGGAGGTCCTAGCCACGGCAATCAGACAAAACAAAGACATACAAGGCATCCAGATTGGTAAAGAAGAAGTCAAATTGTCACTATTTGCAGATGACATGATACTGTACATGAAAAACCCTAAAGACTCCACTCCAAAACTACTAGAACTAATATCTGAATTCAGCAAAGTTGCAGGATACAAAATTAACACACAGAAATCTGTTGCTTTCCTATACACTAATGATGAACTAACAGAAAGAGAAATCAGAAAAACAATTCCATTCACAATTGCATCAAAAAGAATAAAATACCTAGGAATAAACCTAACGAAGGAAGTGAAAGACCTGTACTCTGAAAACTACAAGACACTCCTAAGAGAAATTAAAGAGGACACTAACAAACGGAAGTGCATCCCATGCTCTTGGCTAGGAAGACTAAATATTGTCAAAATGGCTATACTACCTAAAGCAATCTACAAATTCAATGCAATCCCTATCAAACTACCAACAGCTTTCTTCAATGAACTGGAACAAATAATTCTAAAATTCATATGGAATCACAAAAGACCCTGAATAGACAAAGCAATCCTGAGGAGGAGGAATAAAACAGGGGGAATTGCACTCCCTGACTTCAAGCACTACTACAAAGCCGCAGTAATCAAGACAATTTGATATTGGCACAAAAACAGACCCACAGACCAGTGGAACAGAATAGAAAATCCAAACATTAACCCAAATATATACAGTCAATTAATATTTGATAAAGGTGCCTTGGATATACAATGGGGAGATGACAGCCTCTACAGCAGCTGGTGTTTGCAAAACTGGACAGCTACATGTAAGAGAATGAAACTGGACTACTGTCTAGCCCCATACACAAAGGTAAACTCAAGGTGGATCAAAGACCTGAATGTAAGTCATGAAACCATAAAACTCTTAGAAAAAAACATAGGCAAAAATCTCTTGGACATAAACATGAGCGAGTTGTTCATGAACATATCTCCCTGGGCAAGGGAAACAAAAGCAAAAATGAACAAGTGGGCTATATCAAGCTGTAAAACTTCTGTGTAGCAAAGGACACCATCAGTAGAACAAAAAGAGATCCTACAGTATGGGAGAATATATTCATAAGTGACGTATCTGATAAGGGGTTGACATCCAAATTATGTAAAGAACTCATGCACCTTAACAAACAAAAAGCAAATACGCCAACTAAAAAATGGGCAGAGGACATGAATAGACACTTCTCTAAAGAAGAAATTCAGATGGCCAAAAGGCACATGAAAAGATGCTCCAAATCACTAATCATCAGAGAAATGCAAATTAAAACCACAATGGGATATCACCTCACACCAGTGAGGATGGCCAACATCCAAAACACAAACAACAAATGTTGGCGAAGATGTGGAGAAAAGGGAACCCTCCTGCACTGGTGGTGGAACTGCAAATTAGTTCAACCATTGTGGAAAGCAGTATGGAGGTTCCTCAAAAAACTCAAAATAGAAATATCATTTGACCCAGGAATTCCACTCCTAGGAATTTACCCTAAGACTGTAGCCGGCCAGTTTGAAAAAGACAGATGCACCCCTATGTTTATCGCAGCACTATTTACAATAGCCAAGAAATGGAGGCAACCCAAGTGTCCATCAGTAGATGAATGGATAAAGAAGACATGGTACATATACACAATGGAATATTATTCAGCCATAAGAAGAAAACAAATCCTACCATTTGCAACAACATGGATGGAGCTAGAGGGTATTATGCTCAGTGAAATAAGCCAAGCCGAAAAAGATAAGTATCAAATGATTTCACTCATATGTGGAGTATAAGAACAAAGAAAAAATACTGAAGGAACAAAACAGCATCAGACTCACAGAATCCAAGAACGTACTAATAGTTACCAGAGGGAAAGGGACTGGGGAAGATGGGTGGGAAGGGAGGGATAAGAGGGAAAAAGGGGCATTACGATTAGCAGATGTAATGTTGGGGGGGCATGGGGAGGGCTGTACAACTCAGAGAAGACAAGTAGTGATTCTATAGCATCTCACTACGCTGAAGGACAGTGACTGTAATGGGGTTGGTGGGGGAACCTGATGAAGGGGGTAATTTAATAACCATAATATTGCACATGTAATTTAGTTGATACCAAAATAAATTTAAAAAAAACAAACTGAGTAAATTCTTCAAATGATTTATTACCTTCTAAAGCAGCACATACCCTTCTGAGCTGTTGTAATTGTTATAAAATCTTTTATAATATTATGAGATAATTACCTACTCCTTGTTACTTCCAATTATTGATCCTATTCTTGCCCCCTGAAAAACATAGAATAAGCTGGGTCCATCTCTTTATGTTTATTCTTTAAATATTTTAAGGCAACTATGATATCTATCTTTTTCTCTGCCTCTTAGTGAATTAGACTTTCTTAACCATTTTTGTGTGTATACATACACACACACCCACAACATATATATATGTATGGACATATTTATATATAAAATATCAAAACTGAATCAAATTTCATAAATTACCTGATTAATTCAATATTTATCGAAGGACAAATGTAATTGTATCAACAATTAAGGCTTACAAATTTATAACAATATTCTACTGCAAAACTGATTTCAAATTATTATGTGTCTACAATTGTTCAAGAATCTTACATTTATTTTTAATTTCTCCTCATAAGGAATAGGGACTAGATTCATGATTTTCTAAATACTTCAAAAAAATATTTTCTTTTGATTGTGTAGGTGCATCCAGTGCATTTGGTCTAAGATCTTCCCTACTCTTCACTTTACCTTCTTGTTTTAATAGAAACTTGAATCTCTCTGAGAACATGGCTTTCTTTGAGTCCTTTTGAATCTTGTAGTTTTTTTCTCCTATAGCTTCTAAACCACTGTCCTACTAACTTTTCATTTAGTCTCCCTTCCTTCTCTCTACAAACCTTCAACTCTAGTCTTGTATCAATTTACCTACATAATTGCTAGCATCTATGAACCTACTTCCATTTTTCAATTACATAAGCTCCTGACACTCGTACTTTTTGGTGATTTAAATAAACACATAGATGATGCTTTCCATATCTCAACTTCTCAATTCCTTAAAACTTGTTCCTTCGATTATCTTATCCTGTATCCTTCCTTTGCTACCCTTCCCCATGATTATACCCTAGAACTACTCTTTACCAATAACCACAGTTCCTTCAAAATGTTAATTCCATGCATCTGAGTGACCATCAGCCCCCATATTTCAAGCCAACCCTTTTGCACCTGGTTCCAACAATCTTTTCATTCCACCAAGATCTCTATTTAATTTCTCAATCATCCCTCTTCCTTTCTATTCTGTGGTCTCCTTAACCAACATGAATTGGATCATGAGTCATTATGATTATTCCCTTACATATCCCCTAGATTCTCTTGTCCCTCTACCACTTGGCTGTTCTCAGTTAGCAAAACCACACCCAAGTTTAATACAATGCTGGATTTACTCCACACCTGTACCTGTGCACATGAATATGGCTGAAAGAAACCATGAAATGAAATGTTTCAATTTACATTTATGTCTTAAACCTTAAATGAATTGAAATTCTTCTATGCATTCACACTACATGTTTCTTCCTGTCAGCTCTCATTTTTCTAGGACAGGGTTTGCTAAATTTTTCTTCCTGAATGGCCAAAGAGCAAGTATTGGTGGTCAGGCACTTAATATTTATGTATGTATGTATGTATGTATGTATATATGTATTTAATGAATAGGTGCTTAACTTAAAGAATGCCCCAGCTTCACTGTTTACATAAGTATAAGCATTGAAGAGTTATGTATTATTTTACTCTTTCATTTTTTTTTAACTTACAAACCCAGTTTATCCTTAGGTGGCTCTACAAAAACCTGTTCTTTACTCAAAGAAAAATGAAATTTATATTTTCACTTGTGTAAGATGTCTATTCTGGTTCTAGATGAGAATATTTAATTCAAAAACAGAACTCACAACAAATGAGATTTGTCCTTTGAAATGACTGCCTTGGGGGGTCAAGTATTTTACACTAGTTATGCTGTCTTCTTTGGAAATCCTTTTTCTAATGTCTGCCTTTGGAACCATTTTATAAAGCATGTAAAGAAATACAGTCTCACCACTGTGTATTCACTTCTTATTTTTTTACCACAAATTGTACTATAAGATTTGATAACGCATTTTATTCTCTATCTTTAAAACAACATCTGTTTTTTACCTAATTTAAAATCTACCCTCAGGCATAATTATTTGTCACCATTTAGGATGTTCAAAAGAATGAGTAAGAGATTTGGAAGGCAATTCAAAAAATACATTTCTAGAAATAGTTACATCATTTGAATGCATTTTTAGAAGAAACAGTCATTTGAATATCTGAATTTTGGAATGTTTGTTAAAATATCAGTAGCATCACTATATAGATATACCCGGTATCTTTCACTGACATCCAGATATAAGACTCTAAAGACATTCAGTAAGATAATAGTGAGAAAATTCAAACAATATTTTTAATATTATTCTCAATTAATATCATCAATAGTAAAAGATGAAATTGTTTCTTTTCTTTTCTTACATCAAGATTTTACCTATGTATCCATACATTCTTCTTTTCTTATCTCTTCTTAGTTACTAACATTGTAGAATTACTGATTTCTGCAATCCTAAATACACTGACATTTCGTTTAAGTATATACTCTACAGTCAATGTATGCTATTAATTATTATTCCATTAGTGATAAATGTACTAATTACGTGTATTGTGAACATACATGGCAGACAAATTTATAACAAACTATGATCCATAAATAGATCATCACTTAACTTGGAAAGCATAAAGTGAATAAGATCTGTAAGAAATATCTGAACTATAAAATGCTTACAAAATTTTACATTATTAATATAATTTCCACATAAGGTACAGTGTCTCAATTTTGTAGGTTTATTTCACTTATCTACCTGAGCTGATGATCACCTATTTGTTTACTTCATAGTAACAAATTAAATAAAAACAAATACAATAGTAACAGTTTTCTCCAATTTTTGAACTTGCCTCACCTTCTAGATATTATCATTTACTTCCATTTTATGGATTAAGCCAAATGTATTCAATTTAATTTTTAAATGTAAGACACAATAAAATACTAGTCTGGTGATCATACTCCCTGATTTTGCAACTCCTATTTCAATTAAAATATTATTAAGATAAATATACCCATCTCAATTAAAATAATATTTTAAGGTAAATATCTCATTGTATATAGATGTTGATTCCAATGGCATTTTTCACAGCAATAGAACAATCCTGAAATTTGTATGGAACCACAAAGGACCTCAAAGAGCCAAAGCAATCTTGGGAAAGGAAAACAAAGCTGGAAGCATCAACTCCCTAATTTCAAACTATATTACAAAACTATAGTTATCAAAACATTATGTTATGTGCCTAAAAACCAACACAGAGATTAATGGAACAGAAGAGAGTCCAGATATTAAGCCATGCACGCACAATTAATTTATGCAAAGCAGCCAAGAATATAATACAGGGAAAAGAATAATCTCTTCAATAAATGGTGTTAGGAAAACTGTACAACCTTTTGTAAAAGAATAAAACTGGACCAGTGTCTTACATCACACACAAAAATTAAATCAAAATGGATTAAATACTTGAATTTAAGACCTGAAACCTTAAAACTCCTAGAAGAAAACATAAGCAGAAAGCACCCAAGTGGAATTTATCTCAGTAATGCAAAAATGGTTCAACATGGGAAAATCAATCAATGTCATACACCACACTGATAGAACAAAAGATAAAAAGGCAAAAGCGAAGGCAACAAAAGTAAAAAAAACACATGGGACTACATTAAACTAAAAAGCTTCTTCACAGCATACTGTCAACAAAATGAAAAGGCAACCTATGAATAAAAGAAAATATATGTTAATGCTATATCTGATAAGAATCTGATATCCAAAATATATAAAGAACTCAAATAACTCAATAGAAAAAAAACAAACAGTGCAATTAAAAAAAATGGCATAGGACATGAATAAGCATTTTTCCAAAGAAGACATATGGATGGCAAACAGGTACATGAAAAGGCATTTAACATCACTAATCATCAGGGAAATCAAAACAAAATCACAAGGAGATTATCACCTCATACCTGTTAGAATGAATATTTTTGAGTGTTTATTTTGTCATCAGATTTTCTTTTTATTAAGGTATCATTGATATACAATCTTATGAAGGTTTCACATGAGAAACATTGTGGTTACAACATTCACCCATATTATCAAGTACCCCCATCCATGCCACTGCAGTCACTGTCAGCATAGTACGATGCTAGAGTCATTACTTGTCTTCTCTGTGCTGTACTACCTTCCCTGTGATCTACCTATATTATGTGTGCTAATTATAATGCCTCTTAATTCCCTTCTCCCTTTCTTCCCCCCAATCTCCCCAACCCATTTGCTTTGGTAACCACTAGTCCCTTCTTGGAGTCTGTGAATCTGCTGCTGTTTTGTTCCTTTGGTTTTGATTTGTTGTTATACTCCACAAATGAGTGATATCATTTGGTACTTGTCTTTCTACTCCTGGGTTATTTCACTGAGCATAATACCCTCTAGCTCCATTCATGTTGTGGCAAATTGTAGGATTTGTTTTCTTCTTATGGCTGAATAATATTCCATTGTGTATATGTACCACTTCTTCTTTAACCATTCATCTACTGTGGACAATTAGGTTGCTTCCATATCTTGGCTATTGTAATTAGTCTGCAATAAACATAGGGGTGCATATGTCTTTTTGAATATGGGGTTTTGTTTTCTTTGGGTAAATTCCTAGGAGTGGAATTCCTGGGTCAAATGGTGTTTCTATTTTCAGTTTTTTGAGGAACTTCTATATTGCTTTCCACAATGGTTGAGCTAACTTATATCCCCACCAACAGTGTAAGAGGGTTCCCCTTTGTCTGCATCCTTGCCAGCATTTGTTGTTCCTTGTTTTTTGGATGCTGGCCATCCTAACTGTTGTGAGGTGATACCTCATTGTGGTTTTAATTTGCATTTTCCTGATAATTAGCAATGTGGAGCATCTTTTCACGTGCCTGTTGGCCATCTGAATTTCTTCTTCAGAGAAGTGTCTGTTCAGATTATAAAAAAGACAAGAAATATAAAGTGTTGGCAAGGATGTGGAGAACAGGGAACCATTGTGCACTGTTGACAGGAGTATAAATTGGTGTAGCCACTATAGAAAATAGGATGGGAGTTTCTCAAAAAATTAAAAACAGAATTTCCATTTGATCCATCAATTCCATTTCTGAGTATTTATCCAGAGGAAACAACCTAACTGTCCATTGATGGATGAATGGCTAAAGAAAATGTGGTCTCTATATACACAACGGAATATTATTCAGGCATAAAAAGAAAAAAGCTTATCATTTGCAACAACATGGATGGACCTTGTCGGCAGTATGCTGAGTGAAATAAAATCAAAGAAAGGCAAATACTGTATGATCTCACTTATATGTGAAGTCTAAAACTACAAAATAAAAAACTGAAACTCATAGACACAGAGAACAGATTGGTGGTTGACAGAAGCAAGGGATTGGGGAAGGGAAAAATTGGTTAAGCTGGAAAAACTTTCAATTATAAAATGAATAGGCCTGGGGATGTAATATACATCTCAGTGACTATAGTTAATAGTACTATATTGCATATTTGCTAGGAGAGTGAGTCTTAAAAGTCCTCATCACAAAATAAAACAAAACAATATATTAAGGGATAAATAAACCATCCAAATCAAAGCAGTATTTTAAAGATAATTTTCTCATTTTATATAGATGCTGATAACATTTATAACCATATCACAAAATATATAAATTCATATTTTCTTATTCTTGTATTCTAAGAATTTATCTTTATGATGTATTTTACATGAATATTTGTATGTTTGAATATGTGTATGAATCTTCTTAGTACTTACTTATTTTAGGCAAATGTTAGACTTTTCAAGAAAAAGTAAAGTTTAGGTGGAAGATGTAAATAGATAAGCATTTTATTTGTTGGTGTTATACAATTCGTATATGTTATTTTTCTCTAGCTTGTCATGTCATAGCTGCATGGAACAGAATAGATGTGACAGGATAAATTAAATAGTTTTTCTGTTTCTCAGATGAATTGTAGTAATCTGTGCTGAACAAAAGTGCATTCTGATATATTACATAAACTATGGTATTTACTCCATAAACAGTATTAATTTCATTCACCATTTATCTTTATTTGACATATGGGTTATCTATTGCCCTAATACAAACTGCCCAAAAACATAGAAATTTAACATTTATTATCTCACAGCTTCATGGGGTTGGAATTCAGGCATGGCTTAGTTGGCATTTCTGTATCAAGCAATTTCATCTGAAGGTTCTTCTTGGGGAAATATACTTTCAAGCTCACTCGTATGTCAGCATTCACTTCCTCATGAGATGTTGGACTAAGGGCCTCCTCTGCTCTTCCCTGACTTTTGGCTAAAGAGTTTAACTGCTTACCAAATGGATCTCTCCATACAATACTTCATAATATAGCACCTGGCTTCCCTTCAAGCAAGGGAAACAGCCAGAGAGCAATAGAGTGAATGAGATGAAAGCCACATCCTGTTTTAACCTCATCTCATCACTGACATCCATCACTTATGCCATATTTTGTTAAAAGCTTCTAACTAGGTCCAGACATACTTGAGGAGAGATAATGTCCAAGGGTGTGCAATAAGGAGTGGTATTAAATAGTTGGAATTAAATATTTAACTTTCTTTGCTGTCTCTCTTTTTTAATTAATGAAACATCAAAATGAATTACAGTTGAGGAAACAAAGACAAAGCCATGTTAATAAAAATGAAGTCTTTTCCTGTCTTAAAGAGGCTTTGAATTAATGGCTTTAGGGGGAAAATGGCACTCCATTTCAGACTGTGTTTAATTTAATACTTATTCCAGTTATAATATATGGTGTTTTATTACATATTATTATATGTATCATATACAGATGGTTTTCCTTTTTAAATTTCAAACAGTGATTATTATCACCATTGACCTTCTATCTTCATAGTGATCCAATGACTATTAGCACAGAAACTTTGCCTTTAGCTTTTTGCTTTTATGCCTTTTCTTCTTTCTTGATCAGAAAAGTTGGCTACAAAATAAGAAAAATTTGTTGGTGGAAATGATCTTCAAACTTTCTTAGTCCAATGATCTTTATTCCTTTTCCTCATCCCAGGTGTCTTCTGGGTACTTATTTGTAAACCTTAATATTCCCTGTCTCATTTTGGTCAAAACCATAGACTTGAAATTCTGCATAATTTCCTATCACTGTGGTTTTGGAGAGTTACCCTGCCTGTACCAAAGTCTCCCACTAGATATCAATATGGCACCCTTATATCTTTCTATCAACAGATTTCCCTGGGATTTTTAGTCTTATCTCTATATTCCAGTTTGTACCTTATATCTAATCTCAAGCCAAAATTAAGCCTTGGTTTATCTACTCAGCCTGAATTCACCATGGTTGCATCTGTAAACTATCATGCCTAATGGCACCTCCCCCCTGTGAAGAATACGTGATTGTACCTTATCTTGCTATCCCATTGGCTGCTCTATTAGATGACTTTTCAGTCAGGAATTTTTCTTTGTAAATCTTCCTGTGAGGTTTTTCTTGGGAATCCTTCAACACAATAGGAGCTACTTAGAACGGCTGACTTGTGGGAAAGTGAGGGAGTTTCTGCTGAGGAATGTGCAAATGCATTTTCCATGTTTTCACTTATATCCCAGAAATCTATTTCCATACAGCATAATGGGACCTCTTGTTTCAAACTCCACTAAGAATTCTTTAGAATATGTCTCCCATCTCCTAAAGTTATCACCTCTCTTTCACAAAAAGGTTTTGGTATACTGCAGAGTCAGAAATTGTCAGAAATCAAAGATAGACTTGAATATTTTTAAATTTTGAGCAGCTATATTTTTACAGAAAAGTTACATATAGTAGAGAGAATTTCCATATAACCCTTATCTCTTACCACAGTTTATTTCATAACATCTTGCATTAGTGTAATATGTGTTACAGTCAATAAACCAAAACTGACACATTTATTATAATTAAAATACATAGTTGACTTTAGGGATCACTGTTGTATAATTCTGTGGGTTTTTACAAATGAATAATGTCATGTATCCATCATTAGAGTATCATACAGAATAGTTTCACCGCTATGACTATGCCCTGTGCTCCACCTATCCATTCCTTCCCATTCTCCCTAATACTCTGGCAACCACTAATCATTTCAGTGTCTCTACACTTCTGCATTTTCCAGAGTACCATGTAGTTGGAATCATAAAGATTTTAGCCCTTTCAGCTTGGCTTCTTTTACTTATCAATATGCATTTAAAGTCCCCTTAGGTCATTTTATGTTATAATAACCCATTTCTCTTTAGGGATGAATAATATTCCATTGCATGGATGCACCAGAATGTATTTATCCATTTACCTACTGAAAAACAACTTTTTAGCTTCAAATTTTTGGCAATTATAAAAAAACTACTATAAACATTCATGTGCAGGCTTTGGTGTAAACATAGCTTTCAACTCATTTGGGTAAATACCTAGGAGTGCTATTGCTGGATCATATGGTAAGCCTGTTTAGCTTCGTAAGAAACTGCCCAACTTCCTTTCAAAGTTAATGATAGCGTTTGCTGTTCTTGATGAATAAGAATTTCTATCATTCTACAACCTCCTCAGCATTTGGTGGTATCAGTGTTTCATATTTCAGTCACTCGATTAGATGTGTAAGTAGTATTTCATTGTTCTAATTTGTAATTCCCTAATGACTGATGTTGAGCATCTTTTCATACACTATTTGCCATGTTTCCTTTTTAGTGACTTATCTTGTATATTTATGTTGCATATTTTTTAAAAACCTCTATAATGCCAATAATATATAAAAATTTTGCTTGTTTCCCTTTCATAATAGCACTGAGCTGTTAGAACATTGGACAGTCTCTTTTAGGGAGACAGCGTATTGTTCAGTTTGAAATAAGTGGAGCCAGTTATCTGGGGACCACAGGGCAGACTATAGCTTGCTAACAAAGATCATTTTTGTACCACATCTGTCTTCTCTTCCTCTTAAACACTAAACTAGACTAAATTTTTTAGCCTCTTTACAGTTAGATATAGCCTATGACTGAATTCTAACCAATAAACAGTGAGTGGACATAGTGTTAGCCTAGCCCATAAGGAACATCACATATTATTCTGTTCCTCCAACTTCTGCTGAATAGACGTTGATTAACTCTGGACTCAAATGTCAAATTTGGCCAAGTGTCCATCAGCCTGGAGTTCTTAATGACCATGTAAAACCAAACACCATCATGCCTACCGTGACCATACTCACCACATACATCAGTGATTGGGCTTTATGTAAACAAGATGTAAACTTCTATTTCATTAACAACTGATATCTTGAGGTTTAAATATTATAGCATCTGGAAAACCCTGCAACTATACTGGTATATCATTTCAAAGGATACAGAGATGAAGTTGCCTTAATTGACCATTTTATCTTCATATATGAAATGTTTTCTCATTGAGCCCAGAAATAAATCCAAACATATATGGTCAATTAATATACGATAAAGGAGCCATGGACATACAATGGGGAAATGACAGCCTCTTCAACAGCTGGTGTTGGCAAAACTGGGCAGCTACGTGCAAGAGAATGAAACTGGATTATTGTTTAACACCATACACAAAAGTAAACTCAAAATGGATCAAGGACCTGAATGTAAGTCATGGAAACATAAAACTCATAGAAGACAACATAGGCAAAAATCTCCTGAATATAAGCATGAGCAACTTCTTCCTGAACGTATCTCCTCAAGCAAGGGAAACAAAAGCAAAAATGAACTCATGGGACTACATAAAACTAAAGTTTCTGTATGGCAAAGGACACCATCAACAAAACAAAAAGGCATCCTACAGTATGTGAGAATATATTTGTAAATGATATATCAGACAAGGGGTTAACATCAAAAATATATAAAGAACTTACATGCCTCAACACCCCAAAAGCAAATAACCCAAATAAAAAATGGGCAGAGGATATGAAGAGACAGTTCTCCAAAGAAGAAATTCAGATGGCCAACAGACACATGAAAAGATGCTCCACATCATTAATCATCAGGGAAATGCAAATTAAAACCACAATGAGATATCACCTCACACCAGTAAGGACGGCCAGCATCCAAAAGACTAAGAACAACAAATACTGGTGAGGATGTGGAGAAAGGAGAACCTTCCTACACTGATGGTGGGAATGTAAGCTAGTTCAACCATTGTGGAAAGCAATATGGAGGTTCCTCAAAAAACTAAAAAGAGAAATATCATTTGACCTGGGAATCCCACTCCTTGGAATTTACCCAAAGAATACAACTTCTCAGATTCAAAAAGACATATTCACCCCTATGTTTATTGCAGCACTATCTACAATAGCCAAGATATGGAAGCAACCTAAGTGTCCATCAGTAGATGAATGGATAAAGAAGAAGTGGTACATACACACAATGGAATACTATTCAGCCATAATAGAGAAACAAATCCTACCATTTTCAACAACATGGATGGAGCTGTAGGATATTATGCTCAGTGAAATAAGCCAGGTGAAGAAAGACAAGTGCCAAATGATTTCCCTCATTTGTGGAGTATAACAACGAAGCAAAACTGAAGGAACAAAATAGCAGCAGACTCAGAGACTCCAAGAAGGAACTAGTGGTTACTAAAGGGGAGGGATGTGGGAGGGCGGGTGGGGAGGATGGGAGAAGGGGATTTAGGGGTATTATGTTTAGTACACATGGTGTGGGGGATCACAGGGAAAACAGTGTAGCACAGAGAAGACAAATAATGAATCTGTGGCATCTTGCTACACTGATGGACAGTGACTGAATTGGGGTATGAGTGGGAACTTGATAATATGGGTAAATGTAGTAACCACATTGTTTTTTCATGTGAAACCTTCATAAGAGTGTATATCAATAATACCCTAATAAAAAAAAAGAAATGTTTTCTCATTTATTTGAAAATTTCCTTTGATAGTTTTAGAGATTTAACATAAATAAACTATGAACAGAAAACAACAAAGCAAGTACATTGCTGAAGGGGTTAGTCAAACATTTGTATGTCAACTGAGGTCATTAAGACCTTAAGATCATGATTAAATTAGCTGAAGTCTCCATTTTCTTGCTTTTGAATAACCATATAGCATCCTAAGATTTCTGCAAAGTCTGAGTCTTATACCTCTTGGTGACCTCCAAACTCAGTGATGACATTCAAGTTCATGTTTTTGTTAATTTACTTCACTGTGTTAATCATCTTTCTCCTGTTTCTTTCTAAATGGGTAGAAGCAAAGGACTCATTTAACCTATTTATTTAATACATACACATATATTCCCATATGTATACATAAGCTAACACATACATGCATATACACACACTCTCCCTCAAAGTCTCTTTTTGTAAACAACATCACAGAAGGCTTAGAAAGATATAATTATATCACAGAAAAATTAGTGGCTTTAATTTGAATTATAAGCCTCCCTATTTATTAATGTTAATTCAGCCATCTTAACACTGTGACATTTTCACTCCCTTGTTCTTATCATACCAAAGACAACCTCATATTCTTTTCATCTAAGTTTTATTTTATTCTATTTCTGTGTCCAATGTTTGATTCAAAAGAAGCTTTTCTCTATTGTACCCTCTTTTTTCATATTCCAGTTTTTTTATACACTCATGGACTATTACATTATCTTCCTAAACAAGACCTTTTTTTCTGTGGGAATGCCAAACCAAATTAATTTATATTACTGAACCTTAAAAACAGTTACAAGAATAATCTGTAGCTCCAGTTGCACACATTGAAATAGCACACTACTCTAAAATTTGTGATTCATTCTTTCTTTTGAATGCTAATGAAAAAAATAATTGCATAAGAAATGTAATATTTAACATTTTTATTCTTGACTTCTTAAAATTAATCTTACAAAACTGTAGTAAGTTCCCTTTCAAATACATATAGATGTTGCCTATAAATGAAGATGATTAGAATAATTTAGGAAAAAGTCATGCTTTCATTTTACTGCAGAAGCATATCAAAGGAGCAGTCAAATTCAGTGAACTGTTTATATCTTATAATTTTTTTCTCATCAGTAAATGTCAAGCTAAAGTTAAGATACTGAAGACAGAGTGAGAAAGTCTAAAGATCAACAAGAGGACCAAGTAATTGGTAATGACAGCACACTTAGGCCTCACCAGCAATCACTATTTTGCCTTTGTCTACATTCTGAGGATTTCACTGGAGGCTTTTATGGTTACATAATGCATAATGCTCATTTATGGGCACTATTTTTAAAATTCTATACATATAAGCTCTTGTAGTCCTAGGTTTCTCCCATGTTGTTCTAAAATCTTAGCATCAGTGAAAATTATTAAAATCTCCCTGATACAGTTGCCGGACAGCAATTTCTATGCCAAAAATCAGTCATTAAAATGTTCTATTTGATATAACATACAAGTTAAAAGACAAGGATTTTATTTATCTAGCTGGAAGCAAAGACAAAATAATTGGTAGTTAAAGAGATACAAAAAGAAGTCCCCTCAACCAAATTCTTCCCACCATCCTGCCCAGAAAAAGAAATTTGCATTATTCAAATCATTCACTAGGATTAAGATAGTAACTTTCAGAAAATTTATAATGGGTAATCCATGAATCTTCATGGGCTATTATCTCAGCTAAGAATTCAAAATAATACATAAATAATCATTTTGAGTTAATAATTGAATTTATCAAATTTGATGGAAGGAATGTAAATATACAAAAATCAACTATATATATATATATATAGTCTATCAATAAACAGACAACAAAAAGTTAAAATAACAAACCACTTTAAATACATCAGAATATTTTAAATACAAAAGAAGAGAACTAATGCCCTCAAAAACTGCATAAACTCTACATAGACAAAAAAATATTGTTGAAAGAAATTTGGAAACACCAAAATAAATTGAAGAAAAGTTACTTCTGCCCTTTACATGAAATTAATTCTCTCTTATTCTTTAAGGCATACCACCTTCCAGTAGGATGTCATTCCTGCTTTGTCAGAGGATTACCCTGAAGCTGTCAGAGCATACTTGGGTACAGGGAGACCCACAGGTGTGGAAACTGCATCCTTTAAGGGCAGCCCTTTCCAAAGGCTGATGGAGTTATGAATATAAATATTCCAATTACCTTAGTTCTGATCAGACATTTCTAATGTGTTACCTCTGCTTTCCAATAAAGTTACCTATACTTCCCAGAGTTTTCCTATGAGACTAAGCGAAAGTAAATTTCATGGGAATTTACTTGATTTAAAAATCCTTGCTATTCACAATAGCTAATGTATGGAAACAACATGTCTGTCAACAGATGAATGGATCAAGAAAATGTGATACACACATACACACAATAGAGTAATATTCAGCCTTAAAAAATAAGGAAATTCTATCATTTGTGACATCAAGGATAAATCTGGAGGGCATTAGCTAAGAGAAACAAACTAGACAGAGAAAGACAAATTACTACTATACAGTATCACTTACATGTAGAATCTAAAAACAAACAAAACAAAAGAAAACAAGCAAGCAAACAAAAGTCAAAGTCATAGAAACAAAGAATATAAAAGCGATTGCTAGGGATGGGGAGTAAGTATGGATTAGGGAGAAGTTGGTAAAAGGGTACAAACTTTCATTTATAAGATAAATGTGATCTGAGGATCTAATGTAAAGCATGGTAACTATAGTTGATAACACTGTATTGTATCATTGAAATTTGCTAAGAGAACAGAACTTAAAAGTTCTCGCCAAAAAAAAAAAAATGATGATATGATGGATGTGTTAATGAACCTGATAGGGGAATCCTTTCATAATATGTAATCATATCAAATAATCACATTGTATATTTTAAATATCTTGCAATTTTATTTGTCATTTATACTTTTAAATAAAGCTGAAAAAGAAAGAAATTAGATTGTGAGACGCTAGAACTGAAAAAGAAAAGACAAAAGAATCTGTGTTTGGCCTCCTTCTAATAAAAGGTAGTCAAATATTGCCTTATAATTAAGACAATTATATTCCTTCTTTTCCAATCCTTATATGTTTTATTTTTCTTGAATTATTTAATTAGCCAGGATTTCCAGAACCATACTGAATAATGAAGATAGTGGGCATCTCTGTATTAATCCCAAGACCAGGGAGAAAGCACTTGAAAATTCAAAATAAAGTGTTTTCTTCACTAAATTTTTATTTTGTTAGCATATATAGCAGTGTTTCTTTAAATTATGCCTAGCAAATATCTGAATAGCTACACCAACTTTCATTGAATTTGCTTTCCTGTTGTAACTATTTCTACCCTTTACTTTTATAAATTTTGTTGTCCTTATTTTTAAAGTGTGCCTCTTCTAGGAAGCATATATATAATCTATGTGTGTGTGCAATCTGAAAGTTGTCTTTTAATTTAAGCAATTAGCCCATTCATATTAATTATGTTAAAATGTACAATGTCTATTTACTATATGTTTTCTACTAAACCTACTTGTATTATGTTTCTTCTTTTTCCCTATTTTGTCTTTTTGAAGATTAATCAAATAATTTATGGAAATACATGTCTCTTGTCATGTCTACCAACCGTAAGTCAAATGCCATACATATGATAAAAATGTTTGCAGTTTATATCATATTTTCCAGAAAGCTTTCATCTTTTTACCAGATAAAGAGTGGGGTTCAATCAGTTTACTCCAATTAGGGATTTTTCTAAAGCTTTGATAACTTGTAGTTTGGATAACTTAGTGTTTAATTCATTCTTCCCATTAAGATGCTTTATTCAAGGGTTTCAAACTGGAAACCTAATGTTTCTCTTGGGTCTGGTCTGAAAGGAACTAAACAATAATTCTTGTCTCCTCAGCATAAAACAAGCAAAATTCCCACTCTACTCCTCAGAGTATATTTTGTTAATTAAAAAAAATTTTTTCCTCTAACGTTTCAATTCAGGAAGTGTTTTCAGGAGACCAGCCTGCATTTCAGTTTACACACACCCCACTCACCATTCCCTCCTGTAGTTTGGCTACTCAGGGTTCTGATTTTGTTTCACTATTTCTATGAGACCACCATAATCTTAGACACATTAATCTTTTCAAGTCCCTCCATCTTTTTAACTTACCAAGGGGTAGGGTTGCAATTCACCCTGGTTTGAGGGAGACTTTTCTGGTGTGAGCACTGAAAGTCCCAAGTCGAGGGAAACTCCTTAGTTTAGGTACCCTTCTAGGAAGTAAATATTTGGCTAATAATAATGAATACATTTTATTTGGCATTTAATCCCGGCATTGAGATGTGGCTAAGTGCACAATGACATAATTACAAAAACTGACATTAAATCCTGAGTTGTTTAGAATGTGTTTCAAACATCAAGAAATGATGCTTAAGAAAAATAGAGAAAAGAAGAGAGAATAGAGAAAAATGAGTTGTAGAGTGAAGAGAAGCGGGGAAGCTGATTATATTCTATTTAGGAAAATGAATATATTTGATGGTTGAAACAGCTTTAACTAATTGAGTTTGGTTGGTTTGAAAGTTACATAAACAGGTGGTTTATTACTTTGCTAGGGCCATTGTTAACAAAGTGCCACAGACTGGGTAGCTTAAAAGACAGAAATCTATTGTCTCGCAATTCTGGAGGCTAAAAGTTGAGGATCAAAGTATCAGCGGAGTTTGTTCTTTTAGATGGATGGGAGAGAAGAATCTCTTCCTGGCCTTTCTTCTTGGTTTGTAGATGGCTCTCTTCACTGTGTATCTCTTCACATCACCTTTCTTCTATCCATGTCTATTATGTCTGCATCATAATTTCCCCTTTTTAAGGACATTAGTTATATTGGAATAGGGCCCAAGCTAGTGACCTCATCTTAATAAACTGCATCTACAATGACCTTATTTCCAAATAAGTTTACATTCCAAGGTACAGGGAGGGGTGGAGGGGGGTCGGACTTAAACATATCAATTTGAGGGGGTGGGACACAATTCAACCAATAACAAGTCTCAATTCAACATGTAACCTGTGAGGAAGAAGTAGAATAATGATGTGCTATGCAAAAGGTAGCTTGGGGGCTGAATTAGAACAAATCTCCCTTGTCAGATTCAAATATGAAACCTCCTAGTTAAAAGTATACTTACTTTTTAACTGTCTGTAAAGTTTCAGGTTTATGAAGCATTGTTTAGTTAAAATATTTATTGGGACTGAAAACAAGTAGTTTTTTCCAAGTACAAACACATTTGTCTGACATCTTTGCATCATACCAGACCACGGAAGGATATGAGATATAGGGATTTGGTTTACACAAAAAGTGTTTTTGTTCTAGATCATGAGAAAGTGTGTTTATGTAACTGTCTGCCTCAAAGACATTAAAATATTCATTAAGCTTTTAAAGTTTTAAATTATATTCAATATTGATTATGTTAAATTTCTAGAGAGTTTTAAAATAGCTTAAAGAGCTGTGACTTATATTACATGAAATTTAAAAGATTATACAAAATTATCATTTGGAAAATATTTGGTTTAACTCTTGTTCAATAGTTCTCCAGATTTAAGAAGTTTGGCATTATTTAATATATAAGAAAGATTTTTAGGCCATATTTATTTTAAAGCTAATTTATTCAAAAGTATTTTAACTTTCTACCCACCCTTCAATTTGTTAATATAGGAAATATCTTTCACTAACAAATAATACAATCTTCTTTAGCTAGACAGAAGCAGTTTTAAAATGAAGAATGGCAGTCAAAAAAGGTACAACTACAACAATTTACATTTTAAATATGAAGAAATAGTTTCTGGTTTTATGAAGATGGAAGAAGACATTTATAAGTCTTTATTTTTCTTTTCTAGATGCATCCCTGATTAGGTTTTACTAGTAGGTTTTTTAGAAAACCTAACAGTATTTGACCTTCCATGAAAATTTGAGGCACTTGAGCTGAAATCTCTAACACTCCATCTCTGTACTAAATGCCAAATTTGCTATCACACCATATGTCCAACAGACAATTTGCATTTGAATTGGGAAATGTAAATGATGTTTTAATGAGTTCATGGGCTGAAGAATAAGGTAGATAGCAAGAAGGGAAAACAACACGCATTCAATAGTCTTTTCTTTTGTGATAGTCTTTCAGTCATGACACTTTGCTAAAGGAACACTGTATTCTCTAGAGCTTTAAATGAATAATCTCTAAAAATAAACATTAGGCTTAGAAAGAATTAGAAATATGCCATAATACTCTTATGAGAGATCAGCTGTAAAGCCATGTTAAATTGAGCATTGACTATCTATTTTCACTAAGATGACTATTATGATTAGATGATAAGTGAAGTTCTATTTGATGATTTGATGCTTCACATAAAAATTGACAACACATACTCAAGGTGCTTTTGAAAAATGAAACACATTTTATTAATGTTTCAAACACTATGTATTTTTTAAAATTTCAACACATTCCACAAAGATACTAAAGAGCAATGCAGAATATGAGTTATGTTTCTGTTAAAATGACAAATATTCCTTGAATAATCAGATGTTGATTATTCAGTTTTTGTTTTCTAATTAAGTATTGAATACCTATATAATTTTACACCTTATGTAAATATATATGTAATAGTGATAGCTTATATGTTATAACTCTATTTGATATTAAAAGGCATTGAAAATGAAAAAAAATGTTATGGTTCATAAATATATTTCAACTATCAGAACAGAAATATACTGTAGGTCAGTGCAAGACTGACCCAGTTAGGCAAAAAGAGAAATAAAGCAGAAGAGAAAACTAAGAAATAATGTTTGAGGTACTCTTATATATGCTTTCTTAATTAAGAAAAGGTGCACATGGTGTGTGTGGGGTCACGGAGAAGACAGTGGAGCTCAGAGAAGACAAATAGGGGTCCTGTGACATCTTATTACACTGATGGACAGTGACTGCAATGGGGTATGGGGGTGACTCGATTATAAGGGTGAATGTAATAACCACATTGTTTTTCTTGTGAAACCTTCATAAAAGTATATATCAATGATACCTTAATAAAAAAAGAAATAAAACTAATAGCATGACTTTTTAGAGACTATGAGGCAAAAAATAGTGGGAAATAGTAATGAAAATTATAATTCTACTCTGAAGGAAGATGCTTTTTTGTTCTTAGAGCTAACAGTTGATCTCCATTTTCAATGAAACAACCAACAGAAAAGTTTCAGAATGTATTTGATATGAATACAGACTGTCACAATTTACTATGATATTTGTTTTCACTAGATAAAATAGAAAAAATAAAATAGATTTATCTGCAATAAGTCAGTAAATAACTGTATATCTTGATGTATCCAAAGCTTCAACTGAATTTTAAATTAGTCTCATACTATCTTCAACTGTATATTTAGAAAGAGTCAAGGCTTAAAATTGCAATAATCTAAATCAGCCCTTCATTTCATGGAGGTGAAAGCTGAAGTGTACCAAGACTAAATGGGATGCCTATAGTTTCACAAAGGACAAACTGGGATCAAAACCTAGGTCATCTGAGGAACAGGCCAAGAAGTAGCGCTAAGTTGCCTTTTCTCTAACCACACAAAATTCACTGGAAAAGGAGTTGCCATGTGTGTATCACCAAAAAGAAGTCGTATTGCTTCAAATCATAATTAATAGCAAATACATGGTTTAATCTCATTAACAAATAAGTCAAATGATTATGATGGAGAAACACGTTGTCCACCTATCTTTCTATTCTTCCTTCCCTCCTTCCTTTTCTTTAAATAGCAGATGCTATTCATTACCACCTGATTGCAGTTTAAGCTGAGGATAGAGCAATGCAGTTGGCAGCTACATTCACCAGACTTTAGAGCAGCAAAATGAAGTTCTGTGACTTGCTTAGATCCAGCAGAGTACTGCTATTAGTGTTGCATAACTTCCTCACCACCTTGTTATTGACAGTTCCCCTTGCCCTTGGCTTGCTTTTTCTGTTCCTTCTTTTTGGCTGGAAATGGCAGTGGTTTGGAAGCAACTGACCTAAGGCCATGAAGCATCCCTTCTATGACTGGACTTTTTTGTACTGTAGCATATAAATATTGTAGTTGTCAAACTCATGATAAACATTTATACTTTTATTCAGGATGTTTCATTCATTAATTGAATCTGATAGAATCATTTAAAAGATATAGGAATTTAAAACTCGGTTAGGGAAGGTTTGTGTCTAAGTACATTGTTCATGGTCTTCCCTGTACAAACATAGTGAGTTTAGTGATATCAAAATGGTCACATGACTTAAAGTCATATTTACTTTATGTTATATTGTGTGAATTCTCAGAAGTAGACTTACTTTTAAAAAGCCTTCTTAAACATATGTGTATATTTGCTGGCATGATTTTTTTGGTGGAGATAAATGTTATGAGTAATCTACCAATTTTCACCTGGCAGAGAATAGGATAAGTATATTTAATGAGAAGAATGAGAGAAAAAAAGTCAGGATCTACTTCCCAGGTCAGAAATAGGCCAATATAACTATGGAACCCTATATAACATTAGGTAAAAAAAATCTTTCTGGGGCTTAATACATGTCAAACATCACTCTAAACAAAATAAATGCATTAATTAGATATTTAATTTTCCTAATATGCCTGTCACTTACTACTACTCCTACCTCTTCTCCTCCTCCCCCTCTTCCACTTCTTCCTCCTCCCCCTTCTTCCTGTCATTATTATTATTATTGACTTCTGGATGAGGATATTAATGTCCAAGGTATGAACCTAGTAAATATTAGCACTGGGATTCAAATCCAGACATCTCACTTCAGATTATGTAGTTTTACCTAGCATCCTGTAAGGCCTCTCATAATTTTATGGGGCATCTGAGACATTGGTAATCATGTGTCTGTGGTCAGAAAACCAAGTGAGAACATTTTTTGAAGAACAAGGTTGACAGTGAAAAATGGGCACAGATTCACACCATCTGGATCAGTGTATTACATACACATATATGTTTATGATGTTATTATGCTCATTTTGAATAATGCTCTCTCTGACTTGATGAGTCACAGGAATAATTCTAGAAACCATATATTGAAAATCGTTATGAAGTTTTACAGGTCAAATCCTGTGTTGACTCTAGAATTTCTGAGTGGCCTTGCTTTTGTGTTTTCTTCTAGACAGTCAGCACTAATGAGGACCAATAAAAGTCATTATGTGAATTTTCCTTTATAAAAACTTTAATATTTCTCAATACTGAATGTTTCTTCATTTCAAAAATTGCTGAGCACCTAGAGTCTTTACCTTTCCAGATGCAAAAACATGCATCCTATTGATCCAGTAGATAACTAATAAATATTTGTATTTTGGACAAGTAATACAATGAAAAAAAATAATTTTTAACACCTACTATATGACATTTTACATGTTGTCTTTTACATCCACCCAAAAATATCGAAAACAATTCCTCACTGCCAAAAGTGCAAAATAATACAAGGGAATTAAATAGGCAGTTCAGGGGTGAAAGATCACTACTGAGTGTAAAAGGTACTAGGCAACTTCCAGGCCCAAGTCTGCAAGCTAAACAACTGCATTCCAGTACGGACAGGTCATTTTGAGAGTCCTGTCCCTACAGCTTCCAAAGTCAGAGAGTCTTCCTCAGATCAGAGGCAGCAACAACTGGAACTGATGTCCAAACTGTACCTCAGCAGCAGAAGCAATAGCAGAGATGCAAATATGAGCATTACAATTAAATGCAATTAACACGTTTTACTAAAATATCTTAAACTAATTGAAGGCAGTTTCAGGGAAGATCCCCAGTTCTGCACAGATTCAGCTAGGTGCCGAACCAGCATCACAGAGAACCTTGCCCTGCGCGTGCTCATGTGCCGTATGTGGCCTGAATCACTAAGCTTAGACACTCTCATACATGAGCATGACCTTGTTGCTGAGATTTACAATAGAAAGAAAAGCACCAGTGAAGGTTCCAGCTTAATCAGTCATACTCGGAAAGCTAGCCAAGATGTATACCCATCATCCGTCTGAGCAAAAGGCTTTACAGCTTTCAGATATTAAATGACTCACTCTGTAAAGCTCTTTCCAGACTAATGGTGGCCCTAATTTCTCTATTACGTGGATCAGAATATTAGGGAGGCAAATCTTTGCTATTATGCTCCCAGACAATGAACTCCCCCAAAGCATAGCTGTGTATAATAGCTGATAAAACCTTGAAAAATGCAAGGTTAAAATTGTGTTTATCTGCACCATGCTATCTGTATCCCCTAACAGCTTGAACAGGGAGGATTTGTTCCTTAAGCTTTATTTTTTTCACTAAAAATTGTCCTTGTTTTTCACTACACGGAGGAAATAAATGGCATTGTGAAAATGAGACTGCACTTATTATAACCTAACCTATGGACCACTTTTTCTAAAGCAATTTGGTCATTTGACATCATATACCTTCCAATGAGAATAAATACAAAGTAATATTTTGTTCCCTTCAAGTTCAACTTGTCCTTTTTGTCAGCATTCTGAAACGTTCTTTTTTACCAGGTTATTCATATTATAATTGGTTTATATTAAATAAGCCTCTTTCCAAAATATTCCTAAACTACTTTGTCAAATTTAGTATTTTGTTATTTTATTAATATATTGTGCTAGAAGTCAATATGCTGTTTTCCCTTGACAGGTACCAAGTAGAAGAGGGTTGAAGGGGTCTTCTGGGTAAGGGTAGAATTCTACTTTTTGGTGTTGGTTCTGATCATGCAGTTGTGTTTCTCTGAAAATTCACCATGCTCTATATTTAAGATCTGTTTACCTTTTCTCTGAAAATGTACATTTCAATAAAATTTACCAATAAAAACCTCATTTAATAAAATGTAGTAATATCCAGAACATTGGTTCAACAAAATGTAATAGAATTTAGCAAGAGACTAATGAGGAAAGCAGAAATATTAAACTACTCCTAAGATGAACTTTTAAAGAAATTACAAGGCACCACAACATCTTAGTCATCTTCAACTAAATATTTAAATAAATAAGAAAAATACCTGAAACTGTATTTTTTACTTCTCAAATTCAGCTATCATTACACACTACCTTTTATGCTTCTACTAAATTCTCACAGGGCAAATGCAAAACCATTACATGTCCCATGAATGCTCTCATATTCTTAAGAAAAGGTAAAAGTAGTACCAGTGAAATGCTTACTGTAGAACATCCTGGCTATGATCAGAGTTTATTTTTGGTACATTATGTAAAAATTTTAGTTTTCAACCTTTAATAACATGAGCAACTCTGAAAGGTATAATCCCAAAGTGTTTTTACCTCGACTAAGAAAAGACTGCTCTCATGCTTAGACTACTGCTTGAAAACCAATAGATTCCTTCTTTATTAAGTACATAATTGGCATTATTAAAAATGAATTAAATCTCCCAAATTATCTAGCCCACAGTTTCCTTAATATGACAGATGAACTGGGTACTTGTTAAAATATATATACTTTATACATATTTTATATTTTTTATAAATAAAAATATATTTATACATATATACAAGCCCATTTATATTCATATTTACATATATATTTAATATATTTATATTTAAATATATATATACTAGAAATATATATAAAATATATATATTTCTGGAGCTCATTATTGTCATAAAATAGTATATTGAGGCTATAATGAAGGAATTACGGATATATAAGAAGAAGAAGAATTTCAGGGGCTATTTTAATCAGGAAAGTTAGATGAAAACTGGTTTAGATTTTTGAGTATTCTAAGTTTCTCTTTTCAAATCAATGGGAGGAAGAAGATTCCACAAATCAAGAATGTGTCCACCCGAGGCATTCTGTGGGCGAATACATCTCTAGGGCAGAGCAAGATTTTTTGATAGTCCGCACATAGACTTGCATGATTATTAAGTAAATGATCATCTGAAGATTCAGTAATATCAGGAGTAATTCATGGAGAGGTTGTCTTAGCTATAAAAATATATTGGATAAATACATAATTTATATCCGTGAAATAATGGGTCCTAGTGAAAGGGTGAAACAAACATGATAGTATGGTAAAATGTTCCCAATTAGCTTGCCTATAATTGCAGGAGTAAATGAAATTTATAATCACCTTAATAATAATCTGCAGCAAAATACTTAATATAAAATAAATAACTAATTGTAGAAGTTAGGGTTAAGGAAAAAAACTAGAGAATACTATAGAAGTTCCAGTTTTCTTGCATTTCATAGTGTGGTAATGACTGGTGTTGTTTGTTAAAGTTTCAGAGCTCACTCCCCTCCCAGGCACATGGTGGAATTGCCCTCTCTTGCCCCCACAATGCCATGTGAGAGGAGCCCCCTTCTCACCCCACCCCATGTGCTAACCCATGCTATAAGTGAAAGATAATCTTTTTAATAATTAAAAGATTATTTTATGTTCATTATTACTGAAGGATAACCTAGCCTAGGCTTAGTCATATATATAATCACAGGCAAACAATAGTCTGTCTAATATCCATAGATCAAGGATCAGAGATTTAATAAGTACAGTAAACTGTTATAAATGTATATATATTGCTGAATGAAAGGCCCCCAACTTCATACCTCCCTAATTCCACATACTTGGACAATAATCTCTCATACTGATTCTGATCTTAACCAAGTGATGCATTTCGATCAAAAGCACTGTTGCAAATATAAAACAGACACATGATAATGCCTGTGTATTTGAGTATTTTTCTTTAATTGTTTTTGAAAATCTAATGACAGGTGAACAAGCCAGGATTGCCTAGTCGTTGATGAGGGGCACATGGTCTAATCCTTGCCATTGACCCAGCTGACAGGAAACTGACTACAAGTGAGTGAGTTCATCTAGGCCTGATCCTTCCCAGAAAACCCATGCTTTGAGATCATAAACTGAGTAAGTTATTTTAAGCCAACTGAGTTTTGGAATAAATGGTTACATAGGAAAAACTAACCACAACATATGTTGGTAGCAAAATACTGTAGCATTCTTCATGCATTCTACATTTGCTAAATGACAGAATTACTTCTCCAATCTGTAACTAACAAAAATGAGAGAAAAGTTTCATGCTGTTAACAATTCCACACAGTATTTACGTACTACTTTGGCAGAGTTTATACTGTCTCCTTATTTTCTTGTTTTAGTCTAGGCTGGTTTTAAGGGAAAATTTATGCTGTAATAATTACAACTGTTGGCTGTGTTGAGCCATTTTGTGCCAGCCGGGTGCAAAGACAGCTCAGCCATTAAGGCATTGAATGTTCTGAGGACGTTCTAGACAGCAGTTTAGGTCTTTCTTCTGGCTCATTTGCTTTTGTTTTCTGTTGAATATTTCCAAATGTAAATAAAGCTTTCAATAAATTTGTGCAAAGTAATTTTATTACAGCTATTGAGAGCAAGGTGCTGAATCAAGTAATGGTAGATCATGGAAAGCAGCAAAGAAATTGTTAACAGAAGCTAGAAAATGACAAGTCCAAGGCTAAGGCAAAGTGGAAGAACAGCAAATCATGTTAGGCAATTGCAAAATAATTTACAAAACTGTCATATGCAGTATCTTGGAAACAGAAAATGTACTGTACCTGAGCTTGGTATGATGATTTACAATCTTAATGTAAAAGTGTCTGTTGTAATTTAGTTATCTTTGGTAAGGCATGGAAAGAGAGATCAGGTTTGGAAAAAGACAGAGAAAAAATTGTTAAACTCACAAGCAAAATTTATAACTAATATGAAGAAGCTAAGACTTGCTGTGTTGGAAAATAAAACTGTTTCCCACCACCCAGCTTCTGAGCCAGTAAAAAATTTCTGACCATCAAACAAGGCTTGGTAACAAAGATAAATAAGCTGTATGGCTACAAAACACTTTATTAAGACTTCTGAAATAGTTTAAGTGATAACCAACATACACCTTCAGAGAGGAAAGAAAAGAATTTCTAAGATTCATAATAAGGACATGGTCCCACAGAAGCCCAGTCTAAAAGTATCAGTGACTATATTATGGAAAAGCATGTTTTAGAAAAAAAAAACACTTATATGGCTGTGATCAAATGGAGTGCATTATAAATAACATACAAAAAAGATACAACATTCTTAGGGTTGTTGCAGTTCAAAGCTAAAGGACCAATTTGGATGAAAAGGGACTGAATTTGCTCAAATTGCAAAAAAGTCCTCTTGGGAAATTTCAGTGGACAGAAAGCTAATTGAAAAAACCACTCAGGTGCAAATTGAGACCAAGTCTTCAGGAAAAGTGAAGATGTTAATGAGGGGAGCTAAGAGCCCAGAAGAAAGAGACAGAAAAAAGAAAAGAAAAGACAAAGAACATTGGACAATTACAAAAATAAGTAACAATAAATAAGGTGGGAAGCCATTCCCTGGATATAGAATCAGACAGCCCCAAAATAAAAATAAAACAAAACAAAGAAAGCATTTCCAGGTCTCAGAGTTTGAATACCTGAAAAATTTGAGAGATTTAATAATTATAAAGCACAAACAATGGTTGTGTGCCTTCAGTTCTGCCTGAAGAGAGTACCCATTGAAATTAGTCTGTTCTCATCTTGCTCTATGTTAGGTGTCTTTTTAGTTCATTTGTCCCTGAATTAAAAAATAAAAAACTTGCTTCTAAGATTCCACCATATGATATGCTATAGAGCAAGAGGTCCTAGACTTTGATCCTGACTCTGTGATTGAATAAAACTTCAGGGCCTTAAGAAGGCTTGAAAGTCTTTTGCATGTAGGTGGAACACTGTATCTGTTGGGTCCTTTGGGAGGCAGATGTTGAAATGGACCTAGGTGTACACAAGATTGATTGAGGAGAAATATCTATAACAAGAAAAGCAAGGAACCCAATTGGGGACAGGTAGACAACACGCTACTCTGCAGGCCTGACAGAGTCACTGGTAGTCCAACAGTGAGCTCCTGAACACAGATGTCCTGAAGCCCCGTATTGGACAGAAACAGTCAAGCCCTTTACCCCAGTCTTGTTCAGTCAATGGCTTAGGCCCCCACAGAAGAGCTGACCTCAGCTCAAAATCAGAAGACGAGCTGAAAGTGTTAACAGCCAGAAACTGGAAGCTAATCACACTCCTCTGAGTTGAACAAAGAGTATTTTCCTCGTAGGGAATCTGAGCTCTGAATCATTTCAGATGTGAATAACTAGGCCAGGAGGTGGATAGAAAGAGATTTGTTCCCATCTGTCCGCATCCACGCCCTTGTGTAGTACCCTCCCACACAAACCATTAGGCTTTGACCTTTGCAGTTTTGACCTATGTTACAAGAGTAAAGATATAAAAGGGCAGAGACTTCCAGGAAGATGGCGGTGTGAGCAGGGTGGCAGAAATCTCCTCCCAACACTATATTTATCTACAAAAATACAGCAAATACAACTATTCCTAAAAGGGAGACCAGAACACACAGGAAAGCGCACAGCGTGCAGCTACATCAGAGAGGACATGGCACCCCGTGAGGCGGTTAAGATACGGAGCCGCGACCCGGCGGGACCCGAGCCCTCCCCCACCCCAGTGCACGGGCGGGAGGAGAGGATTCAGAGCCGGGAGGGAGTGGAAGTACACCCCGTGAAGTAACCAGCCAAGGTGATCTGCGCGGGGAGCGCTGACACACATCGCGCAGTGTAGTGGAGATTGGAGAGGCAGAGGGGCAGGAACTGAGTGGGAACGCGTCAGGGTGCTTGCAGCCGGCTCCCGGGAAGGAAAGAAAAAAAAAAAAGAAAAGCGCGCGCTTTCTTCAGCAGTCTTAAAGAGACAGGAGCGCAGCGGGGGAGCCGGATCACCCCAGCACACTCAGCCCAGCAGGCTGGGATTCCTGGGGAGTTTCAGACCCCGGCCAGAGCTATAAAGGGCCCTGCGGAGTGGTGTGGCCACGGCTGTGGAATAGTGGGGCAACAGCGCCGCCTACAGCATCCCCACAGAATCTACTCCCAGTGGGCGTTTTCTTTTTTTTTAGTTTTTTTTGTTTTGTTTTGTTTTATTTTTTGTTTGTTTTTCCTTTTCTTTCTTTTTTCTTTTCTTTCTTTCTTTTTTTCTTTTCTTTTTTTTTTCTTTTTAGAGTCTTAAAGAGCCCAGCGGACATACGTGACTACTACCAGCGACCACTTCTATAGCCATGAAAAGACAGAGGAATATGGTCCAGACTAAAATTAACCAGACAACCCCAGAGAGGGAGCATGAAGGGATGGAAATGCACAGTCTTCCAGCAAAAGAACTCAGAATAAAAGTCATAACAATGCTGATGGATCTACAGAGAAATGTGCAAGAGATGAGGCAGGAAGTGAGGGAAGTGACGAAAGACAATGCAGAAATCAGACAAGCGATTGACGGGCTTAACAGCAGACTACATGAGATGCAAGAGGCTGTTAATGGACTAGAAATCAGAGAACAGGAATACAGACAAGGTGAGGCAGAGAGAGATAAAAGAATCTCTAGGAATGAAAGAATATTAAGAGAACTGTGGGACCAATCCAAATGGAACAATATTCGCATTATACGAATACCAGAGGGAGAAGAGAGAGAAAAAGGGATAGAAAGTGTCTTTGAAGAAATAATTGCTGAAAACTTTCCCTCGCTGGGGAAGGAAATAGTCTCGCAGTCCACAGAAGCCCACAGATCTCCCAACACAAGGGACCCAAGGAAGACAACACCAAGACACATAATAATTAAAATGGCAAAGATAAAAGATAAAGACAGAGTATTAAAGGCAGCTAGAGAGAGAAAAAAGATCACCTACAAAGGAAAACCCATCAGACTATCATCAGACTTCTCAACAAAAACCTTACAGGCAAGAAGAGAATGGCATGATATATTTAACATTATGAAACAAAAGGGCCTCGAACCAAGAATATTGTATCCAGCATGATTATCATTTAAATATGACAGAGGGATTAAACAATTTTCAGACAAATGAAAGTTGAGAGAGTTTGCCTCTCATAAACCACCACTACAGGATATCTTAAATGGACTGCTCTAGAGGGAAGCACCCTAAGGCTAAAAAGATGTCACCAGAGAAAATAAAATCATAGCAAAGAAAGCAGACCATCCAAATACTAACTAAAGGCAAAGAATAAAACACCTAGTATATAAAGAATGGAGGAGGAAGAATAAGAAGGGAGAGAAATAAAGAAACATCAGACAGTGTTTACAATAACTTAACAAGAAAGTTAAGTTAGATTGTTAAATAGTAAAGAAGCAACCCTGAACCTTTGGTAACCACGAATCTAAAGCCAGCAATGGCAATAAGTATATATCTATCGATAATCACCCTAAATGTAAATGGACTGAATGCACCAATCAAAAGACACAGACTAACAGAATGGATAAAAAAAGCAAGACTCATCTATATGCTGCTTACAAGAGACTCACCTCAAACCCAAAGATATACACAGACTAAAAGTGAAGGGATGGAAAAAGATATTTCATGCAAACAACAAAGAGAAAAAAGCAGGTGTTGCAGTACTTGTATCAGACAAAATAGACTTCAAAACGAAGAAAGTAGCAAGAGATAAAGAAGGACATTACATGATGATAAAGGGGTCAGTCCAACAAGAAGATATAACCACTATAAATATATATGCACCCAACACAGGAGTGCCGACATATGTGAAACAAATACTAATGGTATAAAAGGAGGAAATAGACAGCAATGCATTCATTTTAGGAGACTTCAACACACCACTCACTCCAGAGGACAGATCAGCCAGAGAGAAAATAAGTAAAGACACAGAGGCATTAAACAACACATTAGAACAGATGGACCTAACAGACATCTACAGAACTCTGCACCCAAAAGCAACAGGACACACATTCTTCTCAAGTGCAAATGGAACATTTTCCAGAATAGACCACATACTAGCCCACAAAAAGAACCTCAGTAATTTCAAAAATATTGAAATCCTACCTACCAACTTCTCAGATCTCAAAGGTATAAAACTAGAAATAAATTTTAGAAAGAAATCAAAAAGGCTCACAAATACATGGAGACTTAACAACATTCTCCTAATTAATCAATGGGTTAACGACCAAATCAAAACAGAAATCAAAGAATATATGGACACTAATGACAACAGCAACATAAAGCCACAACATCTGTGGGACACAGCAAAGGCAGTTCTAAGGGGAAAGTATATTGCAATCCAGACCTATTTAAAGAAGGAAGAACATTCCCAAATGAATAGTCTAAAGGCACTATAACTGAAATTGGAAAAAGAAGAACAAATGAGGCCCAAAGTCACCAAAAGGAGGGACATAATAAAGATCAGAGAAGAAATAAATAAAATTGAGAAGAATAAAACAATAGAAAAAATCAATGAAAGCAAGAGCTGGTTCTTTGAAAAAATAAATAAAATAGATAAACCCCTAGCCAGACTCATTAAGAGAAAAAGAGAATCTACACACATAAACACAATCAGAAATGAGAAAGGAAAAATCATGACGGACCCCACAGAAATACAAAGAATTATAAGAGAATATTATGAGAATCTATATGCTAACAAGCTGGAAAACATAGAAGAAATGGACAACTTCTTAGAACAATACAACCTCCAAAGACTGACCGAGCAAGAAACAGAAAAACTAAACAGACCAATCACCAGCAACGAAATTGAACTGGTAATCAAAAAATTACCCAAGAACAAAACCCCTGGGTCAGATAGATTCACCTCTGAAATCTACCAGACATATAGTGAATAAATAACACCCATTCTCCTTAAAGTTTTACAAAAAATAGAAGCGGAGGGCATACTTCCGAACTCATTCTATGAAGCCAGCATCACTCTAATACTAAAACCTGGCACAGACATCACCAAAAAAGAAAATTACAGACCAATATCCCTGATGAACGTAGATGCAAAAATACTCAACAAAATATTAGCAAACCGAATTCAAAAATACATCAAGAGGATCATACACCATGATCAAGTGGGATTCATCCCAGGGATGCAACGATGGTACAACATTCGAAAATCTATCAACATCATCCACCACATCAACAAAAACAAGAACAAAAACAACATGATCATCTCCATAGATGCTAAAAAAGCATTTGACAAAATTCAGCATCTATTCATGATTAAAACTCTCAACAAAATGGGTATAGACGGCAAGTACCTCAAAATCATAAAGGCCGTATATAACAAACCCAAAGCTAACATGATACTTAATGGCAAGAAGCTGAAAGGTTTTCATCTAAGATCGGGAACAAGACAGGGATGCCCAGTCTCTCTGCTGTTATTCAACATAGTAGTGGAGGTCCTAGCCACGGCAATCAGACAAAACAAAGAAATACAAGGCATCCAGATTGGTAAAGAAGAAGTCAAATTATCACTATTTGCAGATGACATGATACTGTACATAAAAAACCCTAAAGACTCCACTCCAAAACTACTAGAACTAATATCTGAATTCAGCAAAGTTGCAGGATAGAAAATTAACACACAGAAATCAGTTGCTTTCCTATACACTAACGATGAACTAACAGAAAGGGAAATCAGAAAAACAATTCCATTCACAATTGCATCAAAAAGAATAAAATACCTAGGAATAAACCTAACGAAGGAAGTGAAAGACCTGTACTCTGAAAACTACAAAACACTCCTATGAGAAATTAAAGAGGACACTAACAAACGGAAATGCATCCCATGCTCTTGGCTAGGAAGAATAAATATTGTCAAAACGGCTATACTACCTAAAGCAATCTACAGATTCAATGCAATCCCTATCAAACTACCAACAGCTTTCTTCAGTGAACTGGAACAAATAATTCTAAAATTCATATGGAACCACAAAAGGCCTCGAATAGCCAAAGCAATCCTGAGAAGGAGGAATAAAACAGGGGGAATTGCACTCCCTGACTTCAAGCTCTACTACAAAGCCACAGTAATCAAGACAATTTGATATTGGCACAAAAACAGACCCACAGACCAGTGGAACAGAATAGAAAATCCAAACATTAACCCAAACATATACAGTCAATTAATATTTGATAGAGGAGCCTTGGATATACAATGGGGAGATGACAGCCTCTTCAGCAGCTGGTGTTGGAAAAACTGGACAGCTACATGTAAGAGAATGAAACTGGACTACTGTCTATCTCCATACACAAAGGTAAACTCAAGGTGGATCAAAGACCTGAATGTAAGTCATGAAACCATAAAACTCTTAGAAAAAAACATAGGCAAACATCTCTTGGACATAAACATGAGTGACTTCTTCATGAACATATCTCCCCGGGCAAGGGAAACAAAAGCAAAAATGAACAAGTGGGACTATATCAAACTGAAAAGCTTCTGCACAGCAAAGGACACCATCAGTAGAACAAAAAGAGATCCTACAGTATGGGAGAATATATTCATAAATGACGTATCTGATAAAGGGTTGACATCCAAAATATATAAAGAACTCACATACCTTAGCAAAGAAAAAGAAAATAATCCAATTAAGAAATGGGAAGAGGACATGAATAGACACTTCTCTAAAGAAGAAATTCAGATGGCCAACAGGCACATGAAAAGATGCTCCACATCGCTAATCATCAGAGAAATGCAGATTAAAACCACAATGAGATATCACCTCACATCAGTGAGGATGGCCAACATCCAAAAGACAAACAACAACAAATGTTGGCGAGGATGTGGAGAAAAGGGAACCCTCCTGCACTGCTGGTGGAACTGCAAATTAGTTCAACCATTGTGGAAAGTAGTATGGAGGTTCCTCAAAAAACTTAAAATAGAAATATCATTTGACCCAGGAATTCCACTCCTAGGAATTTACCCTAAGGCTGCAGCTGCCCAGTTTGAAAAAGACATATGCACCCCTATGTTTATCGCAGCACCATTTACAATAGCTAAGAAATGGAGGCAACCTAAGTGTCCATCAGTAGATGAATGGATAAAGAAGATGTGGTACATATACACAATGGAATATTATTCAGCCATAAGAAGAAAACAAATCCTACCATTTGCAACAACATGGATGGAGCTAGAGGGTATTATGCTCAGTGAAATCAGCCAAGCCAAAAAAGACAAGTATCAAATGATTTCACTCATATGTGATGTATAAGAACAAAGAAAAAAAAAACTGAAGGAACAAAATAGCCGCAGGGTCACAGAACCCAAGAACGTACTAATAGTTACCAAAGGGAAAGGGACTGGGGAAGATGGGTGGGAAGGGAGAGATAAGAGCGAAAAGGGGGCATTACCATTAGCAGATGTAATGTTGGGGGGGCACGAGGAGGGCTGTACAACTCAGAGAACAGAGTAGTGATTCTGTAGCATCTCACTATGATGATGGACAGTAACTGTAATGGGGTTGGTGGGGGGGACCTGACGAAGGGGGTAGTTTAATAACCATAATATTGCACATGTAATTGTAGTTTAATGATACCAAAATAAATTATATTTTAAAAAAAGATGTAAAATGGGTATGCCCATTGGAACTTGCTTTCTTGCGGCTATAACACCCTGATAATGTGTAAATAATCTTAAATTAGCCTGCTAGACTAGCTAGCCTGCAGCCTAGTCACTACAGTTGTCCTGTCAAAAGCAGCTGAATGCTAGGCTTGAGATTAAGACCATCTAGGGAGAGACAATCTCCCATCCACCCACCTGCATTTACCCATCCCCTCCTGTCCCACTGATCTGCCCTCTGATTACCCACACAGAAGCAAGCCTTTGGGGTGGTTTGTTATGCAGCCAAATCTAACTGAAGTGGTAAGGAAACTTCTCAACATGTATATGGGAGAGAGAATAAGGAAAGCTTAAGAAAATTCAATATATAACTAGAGGTATTAAAATATTACTTAATTATAACTATATATTATTACATATAATTATGATCAATAATATAAAATAAATAAGGATACATAATTAGAATATATAATAATACAATATTATTAAAAGTAATAGGATAATTACTTATTAAAAATAGATTAAAAATAGATAATCATTAAAATTAGAAATTCTGAAGGTTGTTTATTTGCAAGCAGTAGGAGTGGGAAGGAGTTTTGATGTAGGATATTCTTTATTTTATTCATTTTTATGCCATTTGAATATTTACTTCCTTGAACATGAATAATATTTACAATAAATACATAAGCATAAACAGAATTCAATTTAGTTTGCTAATTTAAATACAAGGAGTCCATCAAACATTTGGTTGAAAGATAAGTAAATAATTTAACCATGTTATTTAAAACACTTTATATTGGAACAAACAGAGGTATAATATGGGACAGATCACAAAACTGCACAGCCTTTACAATTTTATTGAAACGTAATTGATGTAAAATAAACTACATATGTTTAAAATATATCATTTGATGTATTTAGATGCATGTATATACTCAAGAAACTCTCACCATTATCAAGAAAAAGAACATTTCAATTACCCTGAAAAGTTTCTTTGTGATCCCTTGTAATCAACCTCACCTGCTCCATACAAGCCCCAGGAAATAACTGATCTGCTTTCTGTGACTATGGATTAGTTTGCATTTTTAGAATTTCATAAAATGGAATCATAATCATAGAATATGAACTCTTCCTTCATGTGGCTTTTTCATTCATCATTTTGAGGTTCAGCCATGATGGGGCATACATCAATACTTTTTCACTTTTTTATTAAGTATGGGTGTAAAAGAGTTTTCATATCCATTCGTTTGTTCATGGACACTCAGGGCTTTCCAATATTTGGCTATTGCAAATAAGGCTGTTACAAACATTGTTTACAAATTGGGAGCATATTCTTTGATGACAAGAAGGAAGTAGCTATCAATGATCAAAAGAAAGAATATTTTAAACTGATAGTATGGATCTTAATATGTGAGGGGTAAAGAAAGTAATTTGTATTAGATGAGAGCATATAAATTAGAGGAAGGTGGCCAAGATTAGTGAAGTTTTTGCTGCAATAATGTTTGGTATCAAATAACTCAAAATCTCAGTTGTGTACAATTAATATTTCTTTCCTTCATAGAAAAAAGAAATCTGACTGGGGGATATTTGATAGTTCAACTGATATGTTTTGTGCTTGGATGAACTCAGCTCCATATGGCAGGTCATGTTCAATTTGGCCCTATCTCCATTCTTGTACCTGCAACTTTCTGGGACATGTTTGCCTCATGATGGAGCTCAGAACTCCCAGAAGCCAAGCATTTCCATGCAGACACTTAGTTTGCACATATTTGGTTGTAGTTGGCATATATTATATTCACTAACTTTCCATTTCTTGAAGTAAGATAAATGGCCAAATCCAAATTAAGTAGATCACAAGACAAAGGTGCCAGTGAATAATGTTACCAAGTGAGGGAGTAAAGAGATGAGAAAAGCAATGTAATCTATCACAGGAGTTTGGACAGAAAAGCAAGGATCAGGTCCTCTAGGTCTTGGCAAGCCAGTGAAAATAATTTGCATAATACTCTAAGGATTTCAAGCAGCGGGATGCCATGATCTGATTAGTGTTTTATAAAGATCTGTCAGGCTGCCATTTGGAGAATGGATTACAACAGTATTGATAACTACATAAATCATAATTAGGCCAATTGGGAAGTGACTGCAGGAGCCCAGATTAGATGAGGGTGACTTGGTCTAGAGAAGTTTCCTAGTTAGTCACCATTTGCCCCCGGGTCGTCTGCCGCCCTCCTCTGACCTCCTCTGTGGCTGAGCATGCTGATGCGTACAGAATACATCACACAGCTGCTCAGAGGCCTCAACATGGCAAAGGAGGACACAAGTAAGATCAGAAAAGCTAGCTCTTCCCCCTGCTCCTTTCCTGTTTCAGCAGAGGAAGCTGCAGCTCCTGCCTGGCAGCCCCTCTTTGAGAAGTCCAGCTCTCGTTGAGTTTCAGAGCACGTCTTCCTCCTGACAATTCTCGTCTGCATACATTAACAACAAGTTGCTGTTGCTAGTTCTTGGTGTCCCCCTATCCTTATAACCTCCTTTAATTCTATTCAAACTTCTGAAATTGTTCCTTTATTCTCTCAGTTTTAAGCTGTTTAAGTGGATTCTCTTTTCTTTTTCAGGATTCTGACAGGTAGGTGATAATTATGAAGATTAAAAAAAAGTGGACTTATTCAGGATATTTAGAGATAAAATTGACAGAATTGAGTGATGGATTAGAAGTGAAAGTGACAGTAAGGAAAGAATTAAAGATAACTCTTGGAGTTCTGGCTTAAAATATTGAGTGGATGGTGGTAACTTTAATGAAATAGAATAGACTATAAAAGGAATGATTATTGCAAAATATATTTGAGATGCTTTTTATTCATCCATATGTAGATATCAAGTAAAATCGGATATATGAGTTTGCAGGGAGTCACTGGCAGATCAATAGCATTTGGAACCATGAGTCTATAAAAGCTATCAATCTAGTGGCAAGATAAAGGAAACTCCTGAGAAAGACCTGGATAATTTTAACCTACAGAAAAGAAGAAGCAAGCAGAAGAGTCTGAGAAGCAGGTGGCTATGAAGTAGTCAGAAAAGCAGAAGAGTACAGTATCACAGAAGGAAATGGGGGAAAGTATATCAAAGATATGGGTCTACTGTGCATGCTAAGGGCAGTCTCATTGGTGTTTGAGTAAACAGAGAACAAATGTAGTGGATGGGAAATACATGAATGGAAAAATATGATATATGGAATATATATATGAAGTTTTGTTCTGAGAGGAACATAAACTGTACTAAGAAGTGATGAAACATTATGAGATGTTTGTGCTTATGTTTATCATTTGGTTTGTTGGTTAGTTGTTTGGAAGTCCAGGAATGTCCAGACCTAACAGTCACAGTGCTGCTACTACTGATAGTGTGATCTTCCCAGACTCTTGAATTGGAAGTGAGTAAAGGGAATTGAATTCTTATTCTCTTTCTCAGCTTTGGTTCACCTTCCCCCTTCTCTCCCACAATTATTTGTTTTTCCTTTTTCTTCTGCTGCTGAGTATTCTGGATGAGTTTCCTCCTTTCAGGAAATCAGTGGACTCACTGGGTGTGGGTATAATTAGTAGAAACACACTATTTTCATTCTCTTCCTCAAGCTGCAGCTCTCAGCAGCTCCCTGTGGATGCTGAGCTAGCAGAAGGAGATTGCATCTACAGTCACCTCGAGGTGTCCTGATTGGGTTCCCCACTACCTGAGGGCACATAAGGCCTCAGAGACGAAAGAGGAGAGTATCAAGCACCAGTGAGACTGTACAGACCTCTGAACCAAGAAATTGGCCCAAATCCTTCATTTTCTTGCTATTCAGCACAATTCCCTGTTTCCACTCTGCTGAAGGCTCCATCAGTTTGAGTAATGGGGCTAAAAACCAACACAAGATTAATTACTCTAAACCAAGTGAGTTTGAGGCTGGAAGCGGTTGTAGATGGATTAACCAACAATTTCCTAATGGGTGGCACAGCGAAATGGGAAACAAACGGAAAGTAATACACATAGAAGAAGAGATACAGTGATACTATTTCCAGGTAATATAAAAAATAAATATAAATATCCATGATTGTTAATAAAAAATAAATAATATTATCACTTAACAGATAAGCTTAGGCTAGGAAAAGATATGGGATCACAGAGTTTATTAAGTGGCCATGCCAAGACTCAAATCCACCTTACTCTAGCCCAGAGAACTAAGTGTCTTGCTATCTACTTACTAATCAAATTCTAAAAGAGCAAGGGAAAAGCTCTGGGATGAAGTAGAATTTTTTTTTTGCTATCATATGCACATCTTACATAAGAGAATTCAATATATGTTTCATATAATTTGTTGAACTAATGTTGACAAATCAGTAAGAATTATATAAATTGTTAAAAATCATTTTGAGGAGATATTTATAATTTTCATACCATTTTCTAGACACATGATCTTTAGCATAGAACTCCATGTTAAGCTACTTTGGCTAAAAACAGTTGTTTGTTTTCATTTGTATTATCACATATTCTTCTGAAAACATAACTGTTTAATTCTATACATCGCTCCCATCTTTTCCCCCACCAAAATGAAAGAAAATTCTTCAAAGCAACCAGGGTCTTTGCCTTACTGATTGTTGCACACCACTGCACAGAGCCTCATGTGAATTAGTCTATGCTATTCCATGTTTAATTAATGCTCTACCAAGCTAAATAACTCAGAGCCTCTACATACAGTACATGGAAAGCTATGAGATTATAATGTTGCCATTGTTCTACAGGTTGTTTTCTCAACACTCAGTAAAGGGTTTTATAGGAAATTAAAGTAACTATGACTTAATTGCTTGTTTGAGTGAATAAAGTTATAACTTACTCTTTATGCCAAGAGTTTGGAAACTCAATAGGGAAAATAACACTGGTAGTAAGATAGCCAGTAATGACATTTATTGTCACGTTCAAGAATAACAGTTCTTATATCTCTGCTGAATTTGTCTCTTGTATGCATATCTAATAAAATTACTCATGGTATTCAAAACCATTATTTATTTTTTAATTGATTTATGACTGATGTAAAACACTAGTTTCAGATACACATGATTCAATATTTGTGTGCATTGCAAAATGATCACAATAAATCTAGTAACATCTGTTATATAGTTATAATTTTTTTTCATGTGATGAGAACCTTTGAGATCTACTCTCTTAGCAACTTTCAAATATGCAACACAGTATTATTAACCATGATGTACATTACATTCCAGGAATAATTTATCTTATAACTGGAATTTTATACTTTTTGATCCCTTTTACCCTACTAACTTGTTTTTATATGATACTATTTATATAGATTTTACTATGTGCAGGTAATATTCCACACACTTTTATTAATTTTAAGTTATTTATTTCCAAGTCTTAATTGGGGATTGTTCAAGAATCAGGCACTATGATAGGAGGGGATGTGAAAGACATGTATTAAGGAAAACAACTGTGCAGGATAACAGTGAGGAAGCAGGAATATGTAACAAGACCCTTTAGACTTCAAAACAAGTATGGTTCTGTGAAAGGAGAGAGGGAAGGAAGGATGATTGAGCAGGCAGAGCCTCAGCTGCAGCACAGTTCTAAGGACTTTGAAGGTCTACGGTAGTCCTGGAGACCAAGGTGACAGTGAGTAAAGCCCTGAATCTTACATGAATAGGTGGTGCTAGAACCTCTGCCATGGTCAGCCACTGACTGGAAGGTACTGGAAGGATGGCATTAGCACAAATGTGCTAATGGGTAGAGAAGATGGCATCGGGCAACAAGGGTCAATTTGCTGTTCCTTGTAGCTGGTTTTAAGGGAGGAGATCTGAGCCCTGCAATTCCTTGCCTGCCACTCCTCACAACAACCCTATGAGTTATTTATTATTGTAATTTCATTTTAATTATGAGAAAATACAGAAACAGAGATTAATTAAATTGCCCAAAGTCACATTGCAAATGTCCAGTCAAGCTGCATGAATTTTCTTCATTTGTTGTGTGATTGCTCTGTACATTTTCTGACAAGATTGCACATATGTCTTATGTCTAAGGTGATTTATGATAAAATTGGTGGATGGTTCTCCCATTGTAGTTGTGAATATTTACAGAATATTCAGTCTCCGTGTGATCTGTTTTTAAACTCCCTCTAAATAGAAACTAAGTCACAGGGCTTTGGGAAGCTTAAAAAAAATGGAAGGAAATATTAGAAGCTGTCTGCAATGGTACATAAAAACTCTAGAGAAAATTGGGGAGACTAAAACACACTTTTTCTTTGATTTTTCATCTGCCCTCTTATATCAAGGTAATATTGACAACATTAGGCAAAGGAAGAGTTCAGATGCTATGAGGACTTCCTTTCTCTTAAGGGTAAGAGATCCCAATGGTTGCTAAAGTGAACAAATTGGGCCATCTCTCCAGGCCAACAGCCTGTGATCTAAATGTATTTTTATTTTTTCAAATTATACCTCCTCAAAATCTTTGAGTGCTCTTTACAAGAAGAAAACACAGTGACTGAGATGCTACACGATGCAGTGGACTATCAAACAGGGTTCTAGTCTCCCCTTGAACATTTGTCTTAGCTTTCTAGGTCTCTAACATTTCCTGATCTACGCAAAGGAACTCGATTCTATCAGAAATGTGGGGAAAAAAAAGGATCATCAAGTCACCTAAGAAGCTTTTAAAAACAAAAAATCCTGTTTCCTGGCCCAAATGTAAACAATCAGGTTAAGTAGACTATACCAGACCAGGCGACTTTTTAAAAATGTATTATCATAAACTAGGTTTGGGTATAACTGAACTATCTAATGTGTAGTTATAAAATTCTTTTTTAGAAACACTTATTTAATATTAAGATGTAAGAACTCCTTTATAGAACTTTTATATTCACTTAGATCCACCATGATTTTTTTCCTCTATACCATGTGATCAGAAAGAGCACCGAAATGTATTGCGACTGCATTTCAGCCAAACAGCACTTAAAATATAATATACCAATGCATAATGTAATCTAGAAACATAAACCAACTGCTTAGTAGGAAAATGAAATTTTTGTATCAAAATTTAAGTAAAACATTATCTACAATGTTATGCTGATCAATTATCAGTAGAAACACTTGCCATTTATTAGAGATGGAATTTCATACAATGACTTGAATGCAAAATTTCCTCAAGTAGGTATTTGTGCATTTGGAATCCCAGCCTTATACAATGCGGTCTTAAATTTCACTTGAATGATGTTTTTAATTTAGGTTTCCCTATTTTCATATATCGGCCCTAGATTACCACTTCATGTTACAATTACTCACAGCGCTTATCTGTAAATGAAATTCAAAAACATGATGTGGACATAATGTGCTGCCAGCACCAGCAGAGACACAACTACTCCCACTCCTGTCACACCTTATGTCAACGTGTTCATTCATAATTATAAAAAAATACACTTCCAGGAAATAACTTGATTAAACCTTATCAGAGCTACTAACATTTCCTATTTGCATGTAACATTTCAAATACTCCAAAATCTTACAAGCTGATCTACATAAGCAGTGAAGTACATCCTGAAAATATTTTTCAACCGACATAAACAAGACACTGAGCTCTATTCTTGCCTTTGTTTCTGTCTGCTTGTGACATTACCAGTATGCAAGAAAGAAAACCCTTGCAGTGTTTTGTTGATGTTGTTTTGAAACTCATACAATCATGCTTTAAAGCCTCCCAAGTAGTTGCACTAATTTAAGTTTATTGAATAACTTAAACCTGCTTCCCTCTGCTGCCACTAACAACTCCCTCCCAAATATATACATCTAGATATTGTTTTAATCCATAGTTTATCATTCTCTTATAGAAATGTCATTAGAAACATTGTTATTGTGCTTACTAACTACATGCTGTAGTCAATTTGGAATAATTCTGGAATGAATAGAAGATGAAAGAAAGACAGGAAGGAACAATAGTTACGTCATCCTTCTAGGGATTACAAGGAAAAGTACTTTTTAAAACACATTTGAATTTTGCATTGTATAATTAAAAGAAAGATTCATGATCCTTGCATAAATCAGGCAGTACAAATACACATTAAGAAAAATTATTTTTTCATCTTCACCCCATTTCTTTATTATCTGCCACACCTTTCTTACATGTTTTACATATATGCACTAAAGATATCGAGGTTTACGTGTTTATTTTTAACACAAATTACACATTGTTTAGTAACTTGCCTTTTTCACTGAATCACTCCCTTCTTCCCCACCCCCTTCTTCCTCCTTTAATTTTCTTACGGCTGTTCATAGCAGGGATATGAGACAGGGCTCCATCAGAAAGTCTGAAAGCAAACTAGATCTTTAAGCACAAAGAGACTTTGTGAACAGAATTCAAACTAAAACCTTGGTTTTCAGATCTAAGGTGTAGGCGTTTGTTTCCTGCAGGATTTGGGGACAGTTCACACACTGCAAACCCTCAGTGCTCTCTCTCTCCCCATAACCTCATCTGTCCATTATTTATTTCCTCTCTCCAAAAGTTGTGTAATAGCCTGTCATAGGCAGCATCTAATCCATTTAGATTTCTGCTGGCAGGATTCTGGAAGATCCAGATCACAATTTTATGCTTTGAAATGTATAGGAGAGTATGGAAGTCACAGGAAAAATGTTAAAATAACAAGACAATCCAGTAAAAGATTTAACATTTTTGAGACTTTGAATAATTATAAATTTCTTTACATCATAAATGATAAAAAAGTGACTAAGCATAAGATTTATGTTAGAAATATTTTCTTCCTTTCTCACTCTCATTTTATGATCTTTAAATCTCTAGGTTTTTGAAATTTCATGAATATAAACTTTTGTGTAGATGTTATTTATTTGGTTTATTTAATTCATTGGGTTAGGTACCAAGTTGGCCTTACAAACTGAAACTAATGATTTTCAATTTTCATGAATTCCCTTATGTATTTTTCTTTGATAATCTTCCAACAGCATTTCTCTGTGGCTTTTCAGAAGCTACTATTAAGTGGATATATGCTTTACTGGGTTAGTATTTATTTTTTTCTATTATTTTTCCATTTGTTCATATTTTAGGTCTATTTTCTGGAAGATTTTTCTGAACGTTGATCTTCTAGCCTTTCTATAGGTATGTTTTTCACCTTTTTAATTTTCAAAATTTTGCATTTTAAAAAATGTTGCTGTTTTAGATCACATTTTCTTTTCTACAAATGCAATAGCTTCTGTTAGGTTTTGTGGACATTGACTGTACTTGTGTTAAATTCTCCATTGCTCCTGAATTTGGTCAAAATTATTTTGTTATCTGTCTTTTATGTGGAAGGATTTACTGGAGTGGCTGTTGATTTGGCCATCATTCTTAATCTAGCAGAGAGGCACACAGCAGCTCTCTGAAGCTCTGTGAACTGTGTGAAAAGTGTAGATAGACAGGTCTCCTCTCAGGGTGACAGGTCACTGCAGGGTACCAAATTTTGTCCTGCCTGCTGAAGTCAGCACTTTCCAAACAAAGATGTTCAGTCTCCTTTGAGGGGCTTTTTTCCTGTTTCTTGTGAATTACTTATCAGCTAGGATATTGATCTTCAATACATTTGTCAAAAACAATTTCTCAGTCTATTTTTTTTCTTAGATTTGTTTATGGTAAAATTCCATATATCTTTTTCATTTTCCTCTACTAAATACTCTTTACTAATGTCTAAAAAAGTGTCCTTTCTGAATGTAAATGAAGATTCTATAATAATTTTCAAATATTTATCATTTTATTTTTAATACATAAGTATGTATTCCATCTATAAGGATCTCTCCCTCGACTTTTCCTTTTTTTTTACTTTCATGTGATGGCCAATCATGTTAACAATAATGACTAAGTTCAACATCATTTTCTATAAATTTGAAAAGCCAACTTTGTCATATGTTGAGCTCACATAAATACTTCAGTGTATTTTAGTAATTTTAGTAATCATTACAAAATTTTGTAATTTTAATTGATCTTTTAATCATTATTTATGTAAAAAATGCAGACTTTTGATAGTAACATTATAGGACATGTTACTGTCAGTAAGAAAAAATCTTACTTCAGTTTACTTCCTTTTGAAAATTTGTACATTATCAGCCAATTGTTTCTGCCTCTGAATTGTATTGTAAGAAGGAAATTGGATGTTGAGAATAAAATGCTAAATATTCACACAGTAACAATATTTCTTACAGAAGAAACTCTTAAAATTATGCCCACTATGATAAGAATTCAAAATTTAGCCCAAAATATTAATATGAGTCTTTTTCCCTAATCTGGATGTGAATTTGGAAATGCTAAGACTAATATCATTCTTTAGTTAATGAAAAAAATAACATTTATTGAAAGGTCACTAATTTCTGGACAATATGATAACCACTTTATATATATTATTTTGTTTAAATTTCACATCTCCTGAATAGGCAATGTTACTTATCCATTTGTCATCAGCAGAATCTTTCTGCTATCTCATATGTTTCCTTGCCTCAGACTATAACTTTTACTGTTCACATTAAAAAGATCTAGCATCTGCTCACCATTTCATTCACTTATTTGTATTCCCATTTTGCTTTGCTCTATAAGAAATATCTTCCATTTGCTCATCTCAAACCCTAATTCTCTTCTCTTAAATTTGACTTTTATTTCCTGCTAACTAATTTTTTTTTTCTGTCTTAATACTCAACTGAGCTCAGGCAATAAGAAAGCAGCAAGGAGAACATGTCATTCTAGTGAGTGGCTAACGAGCCAACAAATTATACCAATCTTTCTTGAATTATTTGGTTATTATGTTTAGGTGCTAATAACAGTAACTAGAAATAGCAGGGGCATCAGCAAGATATGATTGTCCAGAGGTAGCAGGGCACTCTGTTATCAGAGATGTCCATTCCTTCTCTCTGTCCTGCTAACGTTAATAACTGACTTATATTCAAAGTAGCTTCATTGCCAAGTAGTTTTCTAAAGTTCTAGCCATCATGTTCAAATTCCAGCAAGATACAGGAAAAGTGAAGAAAAGATTTTGTAGAGGCTTCTACTACCAATTCTTCCTTAAATCTCTTTCATCAGAACTTGGTCACATTGCTATGATTATTTGCAAGGGAGTCTGGAAGTGCGCGCGCGTGTGTGTGTGTGTGTGTGTGTGTGTTTGAGGACAATTCATACCCCAATAATATTGGTTTCTATTTCTATGTAGGTAATGTTAATCCTTTCACAGTCCACGCCTTTGGCAAACTAGCTATGAAAGAGTGTACTGATTCCCCTATATTAAAAAATTCAACCTCTTCACAAGAGGGACAGACCCAAAATTTCCCTTGTATCAAAGCAGATCAATGCCCAGGATGTTTGCTTCCTATACATATATCAGGATGGTAGATGACACCACACAGTGGGCTGTTCTAAAGCTAATAGATGAATCCTTTGTCCTCAATAATAATGAATGTATAATGGTGGGAATGAAATAACTCGAATAAAAAGTCCCACTTAGGAGACATATGCAAACATTACTAGTACATAGTTTTTACCAAATACAGCAGCTGTGGCGAATAATATAAACTGCCCTGAGATAGGCTCTGGCTCTTCTCTCTAGGAGGCACTTCTTTGTCCATATCTATTTGGCTATTATTAAAGTGGACAATGGAGGGAACATCTAGTATTTCTAAGGGATAAATAGTTTTGAAATCCTATTTCATAATTTTACAGGTATAGGTAGGGGCCTTGAAATTGTTTTAAGGTAACTGCAGTCACAGGCTATTGTAAGACAGGTATGAAGTTTCTTTCACAAAGAAAATAATAATAATAAAATATTAATACTCTCATTCACAAATATAATAGTTTTCAAAAATTCTCTTACACAATAACATCAGTGGTTATAATTTAAGATATATGCTACCCTAGTGGAAGATCTGGTACCTCAATGAGAGATTTAGAATATTTTGGAACATGGCATTTTTAAAAGACCTAGAAAATATAATGAAAGGAGTACAAAATAAGATATCACAAAATCTAAGTTTATCTATCTATATTTTCTAGCTATTTGGACCTGAACAAGAAACAGATATCCCTTAACTTAGTTTTGCCTTCTTTAAAATGCTATTAACCTCTACAAGGAACAAATGAGAAAATATGAATGAAAGTGTTTTGTGGATTATAAAATAGCCCATTACATTAGGTATTATTGTTATGACAGCAATCACTGAAGAGCACTACTATAATAGAAAATTTTCTTTATATAAAGTATGTCATGAAAGAAAAAAATGATATAATGTGCTGAGCATGCTATCAAGTGTTATATATTGTTCAAGGGATGTTTCTGTGAGAATTTGACATTGTTATTCTCCGTATCAAATGCATCATTGTGGCTGCATTACAGAACATTATTTGGGGCATCCTTCACAAATTTCACATGTAATGAATATATATAATTTTCCTTTTTGAAGCAAAAATACAGTGCTGGTTCCTTATGATTGAAAAGGATTATAATCTATTGTAGAAATAAATTCTTATCAAGGACTGTGTGCCCTTGTTTTAAACAAGCCTTAAAAGCCCAGCTCAAATATATTCCTAATGGCTGATGAACTTAGACAAAAACATACTGAACACTGGGAAAAATCAGGGGCTATTCAGAATATGCAAATATCTGAGTTCCAAACTATGCTTCCTATTGTGCAGATGGATTTTTCCCTTGTACTCCTGGAATGAATCCATAATATTCTGCCTATATAAACATATAGGGCTCCAGCACAGGGCAATCTTTTAATTATCAAGAACCAGTGTCAAAACATTGGCAACAGATCAGGAAAACAGAGACAACAAAGCTAAGTTTTAACCATTCAGACAGAGAACGCCAGTTTGGCGAAATAGGTATTACTTCTGTGTAGAGGTAATTATTTGGAGAGAGTGAATGACTCATTTCCATATAGCCCAGGAAAATTTTTAAAACTTAATTTTCAGGGGTTTGTATATTTAAACATTATGTATACATGGGGACTTGAGGGATGTGTATGTGTGTATCTTATATATGTGAGCATCTGATTATATTTATCAGTGAAAAATCTCATTGCCACCTCTATCTAACATACACATACACAAAAATAAGGATCATTACTGGTGTTTGCTTTTGCTTTTTGAAGTCTGCATTTACACAAGTGACAAAGAATTATTCCCTAATCCCCCTTATTACATAAGAAGTAACATATTATCATTCTCTTCTTCACCTTTTTTCATTTAATAATAGATAGTATATGTATATTAATATATACATTCTTCATTCATTTATACAGGCATATAATTTCCACTTCATAGTAATCTTTAATTTATTTAAATAGCTCCTTCTTGATAGACAATAGCATATTAAATATCACTTAATGTTTAAAAATTGTCAATGGAAATCTTAAGCATGTTAATGCCTAAGAGTCCAAGTAGACACATAGACCAATGGAACAGAACTGAGAGCTAGAAATAAACCCATGCATATATGGTCAACAAACATTTGACAGGTGAGCCAAGAATATTCAGTGGAGAAAAGTTTCTTTGATACACAGTGTTGGGAAAATTGGATAGTCACATGCAAAAAAATGAAACTGGACACTATTTTACACTACTCACAAAAATCAACTTGAAATGAATTAAAGGCTTAAATGAATGACTTGAAACCATAGAAGTTCTACACAAAACATAGGAAAAACCCCTCTTGACATGGGTCTTGGCAATGATTTTTTGGATATGACGTATAAAGCATAAGCAATAAAGTAAAAAATAAACAAGTGGGACTACAGTAAACGAAAGCTACTGCATAGCAAAAGAAATAATCAACAAAATGAAAAGGCAACCTACAGAACAGGAGAAAATACTTGCAAACCACACACCTAATAAAGGGCTCCAAAATATATAAGGAACTCATAAAACTCAGAAAAAATAAATAAATAAAAATTGTGCAAAGGACCTGATTAGACATTTTTTCCAAAGAAGACATACAGATGGCCAACAGATACATGAGAATGTGTTCAACATCACTAATCATTAGGGAAATGAAATTCAAAGTCATAATGAAATATCAGCTCACACCTGTTAGAATGGCTATTATCAAAAAGACAAGAGATAACAAATGCTGTTAAGGATGTAAAGAACAGAGAACCCTTGCACACTGTTGGTGGGTATCTAAATTGGTACAGCCACTATAGAAAACAGTTTGGAGATTCCTTAAAAATTAAATATGGAAATGCCATATGATCTAGCAATTCTACTTCTGGATGTATATCTGAAGGAAATAAAATCAAATCATTATCTCAAATAGATATTTGCACTCCCACATTCACTGCAGCATTATTTAAATAGCCAAGTCATGGAAACAATCTAAGTCTCTATTTATGGATGAATGGATAAAGAAATGTGGTAGATTATTCAGCCATTCAAAGCAGGAAATCCTGCCATTTGCAACATGGATGGACCCTGAGGGCATTAGGCTGATTGAAATAAATCAGACAGAGAAAGATAAATATTGTATGATCACTTATATGTAGAATCTCTACATATATCTACTTACATGTAGAAAGAAACCAAACTCACTGAAGCAGAATAGATTGGTGCTTGTCAAAGGTGGGGAGTGACAAGTGAGGGGAATGGGTTAATGTGGCCAAAAGGTATTTATTTCCAGTTATAAGATAAATAAGTCTTGGGGATTTGCTATACAGCATGGTGACTATAGTTAATACCATATTGCATATTTGAAAGTTGTTAATAGAATATATTTTAAGTTTTCTCATCACAAGAAAAAAAATTGTAACCTTGTGGTGTGGTAATCATTCACAATAAGTACACCTGTCAAATCATCATATTGTACACCTAAAACTAATACAATGTTATATCTCAATTAAATCTTGACAAAACTAGATTAAAGAAATAAGTTAAAAATGAAAATACATATACCTCATCTTGAGATTTTCCAAACATATAGCTAATATTATAATTAAAAATAAAATATTGTTCCAAGTCCCTATTTAAAGAGATACCACAAAAATATCCTCCATACTACAACTTATATCTTCTATATGACAAGAAAATTTTCATAAAGATTTCTAGAAATGCATTATACCTTTTTAAATATTGAAAGAAAGTTTAAATAATTTTTAAATAATTTGCATGTCATTACATACATTGTTAAAATACCAAGAAATACATGTAACCTTGTCAGCTCAGATTTCTATAACAAAATACTATAAGCTGGGTGGCTTACACATAAAAGAAATTTATATCTCACAGTTCTGAGTCCAAGATCAGGGTGCTAATATGGTCACATTCTGGTGAGAGCCCTTTTCCAGGTTACAGACTGCTGACTTCTCATTATATCCTTGTATGAAGGCTAGAAAAGAGAGTTCTCTGCTGTCTATATTAAAGGGCATTAATCCCATACATGAGGTCTCCACCCATATGACTAGTCACTTCCCAAAGGCTCTATCTTCAAATAATACCACACAGTCTATAGCAAACCCACCATTATAACAATACTACATTAGCCATTTTCAGTACTTGAAATACACTCTTCAAATGTTTCTGCCAATTAGAAAATTGCTGATAAGTCATAGAAATAGATTCACACTTACTTAAGTATAGATAGCTAAGTTGACCCAAACAGAGATGCAAAAAGACAGTATTCTATGTCACTGGGTAATTCACAGAATTGTGGGAAAACTGGAATACAATCAGGTCTCCAAAGGTACAACTTGAATTTTATAAAAAGAAGTGTTCCTTTTCTTTAAATTTGAATATCACACTACTTGAGATTCTTGCTCTGAAGAGAAAAAGTTGGATTTGTTTAGATTTTGTTTTGCTTAACATACCAGTTTTCACCTCCATGTCCCCAGTGCTATCAGAAATTAAAGAACTAGGGAAGAGGATAGCCACCAAGAAAAAGTGGTGATATCACCAAAAGAAAAGCAAGTGTTGCTAATGATTGTTAAGATATTTTCAGAGTAAATAGTTTGAGCAATAATTTTACTTATATATATATATATATATATATATATATATATAATATATGTATATACATATATTCATATTTAGAAACTTATATCTCAGACATATGATTGTAATTTCATTTGATTTCTCAAAACAATAAATGTTGCAAAATAAATTTACCAAAAGTAAAGAATAATTAAGAACACATTTCAAACTCACTGGGATGGAGTAATTTTTCACACTTCAGGTATGTGAAAGACAATCCTGAGATTAATTTCCCCACCTTATCTTGGCATTCAAGAAAATATTTAGGTTATCTCCTAAAAAAATTAACATTAATACATCATCTTTTATTAAAACTTAAAAGACAATGTCTTTGAACCTAATAAAATGTAATATCCACTTAAAACTCATTTTTACCGAATATGTAAAACCTCAACAGCCAAACTGATGCAACATTTTTTTGTTCAAAAACTAGGTTGTAGGAAAGTGTAAATTTATTCACATAATGTAGTATCCCCAATGTCAGTCCAAACATATATTAAAGGGTAAAAGATTATTGAATAAAAATCATCAAAGTGCTTTCTTTTAAAATAATTGCCTATTCTGACACATGACTCTACTTAGAAACCATTGCTAAAAGGTTAATAGTTATAGATACAATACAAACTATTTTATCATCATTTAATTCTCCATTCTGAATATACTATGAGATGCCGACAGTAAAATGGAGCAAAGACTGTATTAAAAGCCTAAATTTTTAATAAGCTTTATATAAAATAACTAATTAAATACATTAAGTGCAGGGTTAATGCTGAGGCCCCAGTGTAAAATGTTGGAAATATAGCTTTAAATGTTCCAATTAAAAACTGCTTCAGTTGCAGTTATTTCTTTAATAGAAAAGTTTTAATTTTATGTAGTAGTACAAGGAACTAAAATTAGAATTCTGATTTTACACACACACACACACAAGTCAAGTCATACACACCTTGTTGGTAACTTAAGTTTTCCATATTCCTCTAATATTATTACTAAAGCAACCTTATGGGGAAAATTGAACAATGACATGAACATAAAACTAATTTTCACAAGAAAAAATTGGGTTGGGATAAATACCAAGCTTTACATTATGAGGTAACTATTATTATTATGAAAGAATTAAATTATAATTTATATTACTATTGTGACTTTTAAGTGCAAAAGTTCACTCCTCAAATATTATATGCCATTTCTGTGTCTTAAAGTTTATTTGATAGCATTCTTGACAGAAAGTAATCAGAGACTTTGTGTTTAATGGTGAGAAATTCAATTTAAACTAGCTGAAGCCAAGGGCAAAGTCATGAACCAATGCCCAGAACATAGCTCAGCCCAGAATGAAGTTCAGCATCAGAAATACACAGTCAGGTTCTTGAATGCCACTGGGACTCTCCCTTTCTCATTTCTGATTCCCCGTACTTTAGCTCCAGACAAGATTCTCTAACTAGAAAGAAACCATGGCTTTTATCAGTTCCTTAGTTTTAGATTTTGTAGTTCCAGTAACTTGTAAGAAGAATAACATGGTCTACCTACAAATTAAGAAATCTCATAGAATATATTTATTGCCCATGATAGAACTGATGTCTACCCACCCTTTGATCAATCAACTAAGTATGCCCTGGGTGAGTGGGTAACATCTAACTCCTGCCAGTGAACAGGTCATACTATACTAAAGCTTATAATTCCTATGATAATTATGAGATAATTATGAGAAGGCAATTCCTAGAAAGGAAGTAACAGTGTGAGTCCAACAATTAGAAGAAATTTTGGAAATTTGAAATTCATCTATTTCAGTTGCTCATTAAGACAACTTTTCTCTGGAGAATTCCTGACAAATAATCTCCCTCCCTCAATTTTGTTTGAATAATTCCTGTGAGGAAGAATTTATCATTTTGGTAATTATTTCTTGCAAAATGTACACAGGCAGACTTGAGTCCCAATCTTGGGTTTACCTCATGTTCCATGTGTGACTTTCTACAAAAGCTGGATTTACATAATCTCAGTTTCTTCGTTACAGTGTGAGTTTATTATGCCTTCCTCCTAGCAATGATACAAGGATTAAATAGAATAATATGGAAAAGTATCAAGCCCCTATATGGACAAAGCTTCTAAAAATGTTAGTTCCTAAATTCTATCAAAAGTCCACTCATGTTCTGCTGCAAACTACCTTGAAGTTTATTTCACTCTTCTATTTCTGTCATAGAGATCTATGCAAAGTACGTCACTTCTTTTCCATATAAAAATACTTCAAATATTTGAAGACAGTTACGTGTCTCTTTAAGTGTACTTTGTATTTTTGAACCTAATGCAGCACAATTTTATCTGCATGTAAAATTTTATCTTTCTATATTTGACCTCTTATTCCAGTCTGTCAGGATCTTAACTGTGTTTCTGATGTGCGAATACTCACTGTCAATCTCAGCTTTGTGTATTTGATAACCATAACTTCTATATCTTTTTCACATTCATTAGTAATAAATATTTAAAAGTGTAGAAATAGGATAGAGTCTAATCTTCTCATGATTAAACTTTATCGAGATTGACATCATCAACATACTTTGGGTAAATATATTTAATAATTTATAAATCCATCTATTTCCTTTATATTCCAGCCCACATCTTCTCATCTTGTCCAAAGGTGTGATGAAAGACATTATCAGTCTTTTTCTCCTGGTGAAACTTTTAAAGAGCTAATGTAATGTCAGTAGACCTAACTGTATAAATGTAGGCAAGTCCCCTACCATCTCAGGAATTCAGTTCATAAGATTAATAATGTATTATTTGCCTAATTTCACAAGTGTGCTATCACACATAATATTATACATGAAAGTGCTATTTTTATCAAGAGCTAAAAGAAAGATAAAGCAGTATTATCATGCAAATTCCATTTATCTTATATGAAACAACTACCAAAAAAGTAAAAAATGCTAGTTTGCCCCACCCAGTGACCACTGAACTCATGTTGTACCCTAGTGAGCCGGGGCAGGAACCTGGGACAAGCATCATAATTAACTTTTCCTGCCTATGTTGAAAAATGCCGAGATATAAATAGTATAGTAAGAACAGGAGGGACCCCATCTTAAGGCTAAGATTCCATTTTAAACCAGGGAGTTACAAGGTAAGATTCCTAAAAGTACTTTATGGTAATTAGCCAACAACTGACCCTATCTTAAGGCAAGGCAGGCATTTTTAACTGATAAGATTCCACTGCTTGAGGGTAACTATTACCTTGGAGAAGAACAGGACTCATAAATTCCTTATGTAAGTTTATCTTACAGAACATCTAGAGGACAGACCATGGATGGTGACATAATGTCTCTACCACTGGAGACAGATATCATGAGACCACACATCAGCCAACATTCCCCTGACTCCTTCCCTATTCTTGAAATCCTTAAAAAACCCAAATCCTAAACCCTTAAGCAGGCCTCCCCTCTAAGGGTGCCCACACTCCTGAGTGCATACTGCCTCTGTAAATAAATATTCTGCTGCCTAAACCCACCGTGCTTTCTCCCAACAAGACAAGAGCCCACCAGCGTCCACCACTCGGGGTGTCTTTGTTACTTTGCTATTTCATTCCATTTTCTAGTCTTAAACACAAGTCTTTTGTGGCTACTGAGATCTCTAATTTGGGGCTTTCAAGTTCCTATCACGTGGGTGACCCACATGGGACTATGGCTATACAATCATGATCTTTAGTGGCTTGCTCAAAAGTCTTCTTTCTTTCTTTACTTTGGGAAGTTCTCAGAACATAATCCTCCATCCAGTGCTCTACAGCTCTCCCAAATCCTGGGGTGGTAGGACTTAGTTCCCATGCCATGCTGATCCAAGTGGATGCTGGAGGTCAGGTGACTCTGGCTTTAGGAGTCGACAAGGGATTTGCCCTAAGCTGAGCAGGAGTTCAATGAACTTCCCTTTTCTCCATTTGTTTTTCCTTGCTCTTTACTATCTGTATGGCTGCACAAAAGAGCTACTTTTCCTGGCACTGTGCAACTCTGACACTCACTACTCCTCTTGCATTAATGAATTCCTTTCTGTAGTCTGACCTGACCAGAGTCAAAAACCCTCCCCTCTGGGTTGAGGTTTCACTAGCTGTCAGGAGAGAGGCAGCTCAGGCGGGTTGCCAGGAAACACTAGTAAGCACTTCTCTCTAGTCCATCTCCACCCATAATCTTTTTAGTTCTTTCTGAATTCTGTGGAGAATTAATGATACCAAAAACTGGATTATAATAGTGTTTCCTTAGGAATGATGTTATAAATAATACTTAGGTTCACAATCTAGCCTTCAGAGGCCTAATTACCTATAACACAGAAAGTTTTACCTTTACTATATATTAAGATCCTGTGAGGAGCTGAAAATATTCTGATACAGAAACTGAATGCAAGCCAGTTGAATTTCAGTCTCTATGGAGGTAACTTTTACAGCTTCAAGACTTGTTCTAATCTTAATTTGAGAACTACTAATTCCACCACTTTCTAGATTCTCAGGCTAGAATGGTATGAAATATTTTTCTACAGCCTCAGGTAAGTTTATTAAGCATGAAAAATCTATTGTGACTTCCAACAGCCTTTTTCTGAACTCTTTTTTTTACTCCTTTCTGGTGGTACTCTCTCCAAGTAACCAGTGTTCATACCTCTTCACAGCACAACTTTTTATATTTCGACAGGCAATGCTTATTCAGGAAAACATAGTTTATTCTTCCTCCTTCACACTCAAAATTCTAATACTCTCTCAATTTCCAACAGATGGGATGGGCTTCTGAAATTAGCTTGTCAGAAAATTGGTTGTTACCCATCCCCTGTCTCATATAACCTAAGGAGCTTAGATCAGAATGTAAATCTACCATGTCATTAGGCATGCTGTTTAGTTCATCTGTCATTATGAACAACTTTCTTCATGAAGGATGATGGACATTAGTTGACATTCTGTGTAAGTTCCTTCTCTCACTGCAGAGGAGTTATAGTTTCCAGACTACTCCAGATCCATGGGCCATAATGCTATGGTGCTACTAATGGTTAACTATTAAAAGCATTGTCAGTAGATGACTGTCATCAGCATCATTTGGAATTCCATCAGAATTTCAGAATCTTAGGTCACACCTGAGTCAAATCTCAATTTTAATAGGATCCCAAGGAGATCCATATGCACAAAAAAACTTGAGAAGCAGTTATCTACTATATACCTTAAAAAGAAAACACGCTGATAAGAAAATACACATGCATTCATTTCTGGTTGACATGCTGACAGAGGAGTTATATTTCTTAAATGAAGTAAAGTGATGGCATAATATATGTAAATGTGAACAGAATTTTTAAATGAAAAGCACTTTTACACCATTTTTATAAATAATCCCAACTTTTCTACTATTGACTATGTGAAATTAAGCCAGTAACTTAATCACTATGAACCTCATTCTCTTGTCTTACAAAACAAAGTTAATAATACTTATGTAACCATCTTTTGATCAAAACAACAAAAATCACACTCTACCCATTACTCATCCCACTGTTAAACTGTACTGTGGTTTTCTGTGCTGCCATTTTAAGATAACCTCTCTGATAGAGGAGCACAAGGTGTACCGCAGGACCCCTGGAGCCAGCTTCAACCAGAGCAGACTAGCCCAGGCTAACTGAGCCCACACACCCCTCATCTGAGCCTCTGCAGAGGGGACCTGCCTGTCTGGCCAATGCCCTTTTCCCTGTCCCAAACAAAAACTCCTCAGGCCACAGAACTAAGAGGACAGCACCAGGAGTTGGGGAAGACAATCTGTGTTGCAGCCTGGACCCGAAATGAAGGTGAGCTAGTATTTTCCAGCCAACAACCAACCTTACTTGACCACACTTCAAACTGTACCTCTCCTACCCTTGCCCAAATACCTTCAATATCTCTTCCCTGCTATCTTGGGGACAGATTTGAGCCTTGCCCTCTGTCTTATTGCTCAACTACCTTGCAATAAATTTACTCTGCCTAAAGACTGTGTCTCAGAGATTGGCTTTCCATTGTGCAGACAAATGGACCTCATTCAGTTTGTTTTCATTTACATTTCAGTAAGACTTAGTTCTAGCATGGAAAAGCACCTAGTATGAGTCTGAGGCATTACAGATGCTAAATCTAGAGTTTCTTATGATAATTGGAAAACAAGCCAATTCAGAAGATGGGCTCTGGGCAAAGATAGTCATTTGATTTATGTGTCAGGGGTTATGATGTCTCTTAGAAACAGTGAACTTATGGTCAAATGTAGATTCTAGTTTTGATTTGGCTAATGGTCAATTGTAGATTCTAGTTTTGGTTTGCATTTGCCTAGTACACTGATCTATATCCATGGATTGACCTTCTCAATGCTTCAGTTCCATCACTTCTAAAAAGAGAATTTAAAGCAAATTAATGTAACATCATTTGACCTTGAAAGATTTTTAATCTACAGTTAAGCAATAGTTTACCACTTCAGTTATATCAGCAGTTTCTTTCTATATCTTAATTTCAATTAACTTTAATCTTGAAGATCTAAAATTATTTAAAATGGTTAAAAACCTCTAATGACTGTTTTAACATACCCCTTCATTTTGGCATACTCTTTGCATCTGAAAATTATCTTACATGATAGGAATGACATAGCTAAATGCTGGATATGTGGTTTTAATAACTGTCATCTCTTAATGTTCCACAATTTATCCAATGTAGTGAACCATCCCTCCATTTTCTTTCATATTTTGACCTTAAAAATTCATGTTCAGTGTTTTTAAAGACTTTTATTTCAATATGCAACTTATTTCTAACTTTGTCTTTTGTGAAATTTTCCTGCCAGGTTGGTTCCTCTTCTTATTTGTATGAATATAAGAAGTATCTTTTCATAAGTTCTACATTCATTTTATCTGAAAAGAGAGACTTCTACTTGCTACATTACCTTGCTGTTGAAGGAAAAGAAAAATAATTTCTCCCTCTATTTTTCTGAGTTCTTGGCTGAAAACTCTGTAATAACAAACAGATTAACAACAGAAAAGCAAACAAAAGTTTATTAACATGTTTACTTCATGTATACATGGGAGATAGTCTGGGAAAAATAAGTAACTTTCTGAGGTGGCCTAAGCCATGAGCTTAAATGCCATCTTCAGCTAAGGACAAAATAAAGTTAGTTGTGGAAAGGCCAGTTAGGTGGTGGTTATCAGAAAAAGTAACATTTCCTGGTAAGGAAAAAAGAAGATTTCTTATACAGATTTAAGTGGTGGATTCTCCATTGATAAGATTTTCTTGTGATTTAGAGATGCCCTTTCTCTTCCTCATACAGAGAGAGAGGCCTCCATACAAATGGAAATCTCCTTTATAAAATAAATTTCCTTTACAAAAGGGTAACTTCTACTCTGTTTTCAGAGACTCTCCATCTACTATACCTCAAAATAATCCTGTGTTAAAGAGGCATATTTTGAGGTAGCATATTCTGCTACCCTTCACTGTATTTTTCCTATTTTACTCATCAGGCACTGCCTTCAGATCCTCCTCTGCCCCTTGTAAATGAGCAACTGTAGGGGAACAAATTTTGTCACTCCAATTCAGGCCTCTTTGGCATATTGATTGTTTTAAGCTGGTTATATCTTTAAAAAACTGCAGACACAAGAGAAGTTCTGAAAATAAAGTAGAAGTTACCTTTAGTAAGAGACATTTACATATATAAGGGACATACCATTTATAAGAGTGTCTCCCTGCTATTTCAAGAAGAAGAGGGTGACCCTAAATCTCTAGAAACTTATCAATGCCAAAGGCAAAGACTTCAATATGCATAGTAACCTTACCTTTATTTATGGTGCTTTTCCTGGTTGCCTCCTAAAACTGACTCCCCACCCCCAACATGTTATTTTATGTTGAGCTGAAGATGGTATTCCAGGTAATAGCTTGGGCCATTCAGGGCAGTTACTCAGCTGTCTTGGTTCTCTTCCACGTGTACAGGAGCTACACATGTTATTAAACTTCTGTTTAGTTTTCTCCCATTAATCTTTCTCATATCAGTTTGATTCTTCGTCCATCTAGAAAACACTGAATGGCCGAGGAAAACTTTTCCTCCCCAACATAACTTTAATGAATTGAAAGCAATGCCAGGGCTACATTTTTTCTTAACTTCAAGAATAATGGGGATTATGGGAAGGAAACTTTAAATGACAGGTAAAGATTAATTATAGAGGTATGCTGTAGATATTTATGTTACCACATATTTTAACATCTCCTCTCCCAAATACAATCGATTGTATGAAAAACTGAAGATAGCATCAAATGATCTTTTAAACCTGTTATGAATGTGAGGAGACTTGGTCATCTTGACCCCCTTGCACTTTGGTAGAATGGTGAAAATACTGAATTTTTATTACTCTCTCCTTTGAATCATAATTTCAATATAGTTTATAAATATATCATGCTTTGGGTAAATGGAAGTTTTCATCCAGGATTTCTAGAATTTCCCACCTGGACTTAGTGCATTTACATACCAATGGATGTTTACCACAGCAGAGCCTGAGGTAGATCCAGGGGTGGGGAGAAAATGGCCATTCTCTCCTCCCCTCTGATCCTGGTACCTAATTGGTCAGAAGCTTTCCAGTCACCAGGGACCCGCCATTGAGTTCCTCCCAGAAGGGGTGGGCAGGGGAAGAGAGTGCCGCGGGCCAGAGGGCCAGATGGTGCAGGGCCTGGCTAGCGAACCTGAGCAAGCTGTGAGAAATAAACCCCTTTAACGCAACCTGTCCTTCCCCTTGTCTTATTTTATTTTTTTCAGATTCACAGGGAACTCGTCCTGGTAGGGAACGCCCCTTCCCTCTGGAGCTACACATGCCTAGTAATCAAATAAAGTGAAGCAAGAGTTCCCCCAATCATTTTATATTTTCCGATAGCAGGGAGACTATCTTGAACATAAAGCCAATGGACCTGGTAACTACTGCATGAGGCAAGTTGTTTTCAGAAAAATCAACAGGAAGCACAATATAGCACAGAGCTGTGAGCCACTGGAATTATTTTCTAATTCTCATAGCTCCTAAATTTCAAATTAATCTAAGATTCATTGTGAAATCTTTTGAAAATATGCTGTTTTATTTCTTAGTCAATGTACCCTTTAAAAATAAATCTGAGAATGCTACTTAAATTTGCTTCCCTAATGTGTATGTGTCTGTGGGGAGGGGGGGGCAGTGCATGTGTGTGTGTTCGCCTGAATAGTAAGAGATATCTTATCTATTTTATTCAGGCTTTCATTTTTCAGATTCTAACTGTTGCCGGGCAGCTGCGTCTGGGGGGGTCTCTCCCTGGGCACTAGGTGAAGCACGAGGAGAAACCTCAACCTGGAGCGGGGAGGGTTCTTGGCTCTGAATGAGAAAGAATTCTCCATCAGGTTAGATGAGTGTAGGTAAGGAAGGAATTCATTAAAGTTAGAGTAGCAGGGAATGGCAGCTGCTTTGCAATCAGTAAAGAGAAGGAAGAACAGGGGGAGGAAAGGGAAACTCATTGAACTGTTTGGCATGGGGCAAATCCCTTGCCAGCTCCTGAACCAAGGGTCATCTGACATCCAGTGCCTGCTTGAATCTGCACAGCATGGGAACTAAGCCCCTACCACTCAAGGATTTGGGCGAGCTACAGAGCACTGGATGGAGATTATATTCTGAGAACTTCCCAAAGACCACGAAAAGAGATTTTCAGGCTGACTACTAAAGAGCATGGTCGTACAGCTGCAGTCCTATCTGGGTCACCCAGGCAACAGGAACTTACAAGCCCAAATCAGAGATTTCAGTAGCCCCTCCGTACTTGTCTGAATTAGACAGAGAAAGTGAAGGCTGGTATTTAAGTCTAGAAAATTGAATGAAATAGCAAAGTAAGAAAGTTGCTTACTACTGGAGAAGTGCAGAGACAAAAATGCAGTAAGTTGAGCAGAGAGAAGTTTTTATTTAAGGCAAAGAGCACACTGGAAAAAAGAGGAGTACAGGCAACCTCAGAGAGGAGGCACACTTAAGGATTTAGGATTCTGTCTTAAGGCTTTCAAGAATGGAGCAAAGGGCAGAGTGCAGGGCAGTGTAGGCTTGACATGTGGTCTCATGATGTCTCTCTCAAGTGAGAGACATTATATCACCATCCACAGTCAGTCCTCTAGATATTTTTGTAAGACAAACTTAACAGAAGGAATTTCTTGATCTTGTTCTTCTCCAAGATAGTGGGTATCCTCAAGCAGTGGAACATACCAGTTAGGACTGCTTCCCTACTTTAAGATAGTGTTGGTTATTGTCTGATTATTATAAAATATGATAGGAATCTTGTCTCCTAACTCCATTTTTTAAAATGGAATCTTAGCCTTAAGATGGAGTCCCTCCTGTTCTTACTAACTATTTATATCTTGGCATTTTTTCATAATAGACAGGAAAAGTTAATTATGTTGCTTGTTCTATGTCCCTGCCTTACCTCATAACTAGAAGGTAAATATAATTTGAGACTGGGAAGTACTAGTTTTACTCCAAAGAAGTATAACCATTCAGATTTAATGAAGTAAAAGTATACATCCCTGAAAGCAAAACTAATTTAAAAGAGAGAGAAGGAGAGAGGAGAAAGAACATATAATAGTGGCTCCTTATGTTCATTGTATAAAATGAGTTTTACTTTTAGAACTCTGATACTAAAATTTTCATAGTATCTACAACCAGCTAGATACTAGCAACACAGCTATCTTCTAAAAAAACACCTGGGCGCATACATCATGTAAAAGGTTCCTATACACATTTCACTAGCATTTTAACCTTCTTTGGTTTATAAATACCATAGGTTTTTGGCTGCTGTGAGGGGAATTGATGATGCAAGCCTTTAATAAAGATGGGGGGTGAGGGGCATGATTGATACAGGGTAAAAAGTAGTATTCATTTTCAGGCTTTACCTCTAAGATATGTTTTATTTTAATTTACAAATGGAAGCATTTACCCTGAACAGTTTTTCCATGCTGAGGCATGTTAATGGAATAACATTATTACTTAATAAAACCACTTAACATATTCCATAATTTAAGTAGCCCACTCCAGGAGTTGGCTGTGAAACTATTTGTCACAACAGGAACAAGGGAAAATAACAGGAAAAACAAAAGGAAATATAGCATCTAATTGCTCCATTCACTAAAGCAAAGTTGTTTTGTATTTTTTATGCCAAAATGAAATGTATATCTCTAAAGTACATATGAAATTCTTCCTCTGAGTCCATTGTATCATCTATCAGGACATTTTAAAATAAAGCCATAACTAAATCTAACTAAGCCTATTTATTTTAACCAAAATGTCTAAATAATGTGAATATTTATTTTCCTCAAAAACAATTCCAGGAAATGTATATGACCTTTAATAATATTGAAAGGTTAAACATACACACATGCATACACACACACACACACACACACATATTAGACCAAAGCTGGCTATCCTACTCATTCTCTGTTATTTTGTTCCACAGGAACAGGCATTAGCCTTTAGCCTGACCTCATTCTTTTCCTTACTAACAGGTGGTCACAAGCCATGTGGAAATGTATTTATTATATTGTTAGGTTGAGTTTATCCAAAGTTTAAATTTGAAATAGCTTCACAATATTTGTTGTGATTTCTGAGAATGGGACATAAGTTCCGTTAAAGACTCTTGAATATCCAAAAATGTAGAAAATTATGCTTTTCTCTTTTCCATGGAAATATACAATTTCAAAGTTTCTACTAACTATAATGGAACTTTTAAACAGATTCAAACTATGCCAAATATTTAAGGGGACTCAGTTTTGCATCATCTTTTAGCCAGTCTTTTCAAATTCTTGAAAACATTTGTTAGAATTCCTGTGATCCCTTTAAACTTGCCTCAGCATTAGTTTATATAATTTATTTTATCTAAAATTTCAAAATAATTTCTGATTTCATTTGGAAGTCTGAAAGATTTGTACTATATTTATATAATATAATGTGTGTAAAGTTAGATGCACTGTAGCTCAAATTCCTATGATCAACTCTTCCCACTGACAAAGGGGACAAATAAGGCAGGTCTTGATTATATCTGGAGCCTCAGCATGGAATCTATATTGTTTTTAACATGTACCCTTAATCCTCATGTTTTTGCCTTGTCTTGCATCCTGTCTTGACCCCGGTCAAGTGGGTTATTCCCTCTGCTTTATCAGAATTCCATCACTATGCCCTTTCCTAGTTGTACTTTGATTTGCTAAAGCTACCAGGGATTGTATATAATGAGCTGGATAGTGTCTCCTCACCAAAAATACAAAACAAAACAGAACACTCAGGTCTATCCAGAAACTCAAAATGTGACCTTATTTGGAAATAGCATCTTTGCAGATAATTAGTTAATATATACTGGATAAGAGCTGATCTTAAATCCAATGATTGGGATCCTTATAAGAAGAGGAAAGGACACACAGAGATACACACAGAGAAGGCCATGTGATGATGACAGAAAATGGAGTGATATATCTACATGACTAAGAATGCCAAGGATTGCTGGCAAATACCAGAAGCTAAAAGTGAGGAGTGGAACAGATCCTCCTTCTGAACCTCCAGAAAGAACCAACCCTTCCTACACCTTAATCACACTTTTGCCTTCCTGAACAGCCAGAAAATAAATGCCTGTTGTTTCAAACTGTTCAGTTTGAGGCAATTTGTTATGTCAGCCCTAGGAAACTAATACATTACGTGTCTTTCATTATAGTTTAGCACATCCTCCTGTGTTTCACATCATTAATCCACAAATTTATGTATAACTTTATAATTCCTATTGCCAATCCTACTAATGGCAGACTTAGTGTGAAAGTTAAATTTCAGAATTCCCACATTCCAACAAATTACTCCAAGTATACCTAATATGCTTTTTTATATATTGTTTTTCTCAAAGAGGGTCCACAGATAGTCTAAAGTTCCAAGTATATGGTTTTATGGAAACCTTGGTTCACTCTTGGCAAAAGAAGTTGCTGGCAGAGGGTCAATAAATGATCATTGAATTAATTTATTACTTAATATGTATAGTTATATGATATCCTTTATCTGACAAGTAAAATTTAAAAGTTAGAATCTTTGAATATTTTGGATTCCTACTAACAGCATCCTCTCTTAAGAAAGCAGAGAGGGGTACCCATAAGTAGTTACTGGGACAAGAGTTCTATCACTATTAAGCAGCTATAATAATAGGGTTGGGGAAATCAATAAGGATAAAATGTAAATTCAAGATAAATATGCAAATGAAAATATATTCCAAATGCATTTGTCTTAAAACATATTTGAAAATATTTATAAGGTCATTCACAAAAAATATTTAAAAGACATCATCACTTAACTGATTTTAACGCAGAACAAAATACAGTTTTAGGTTTCCATCTGAAAATATCTGTTATTAGGTTTTCCTCCCTTTAATGTTGAAACTACTAGAATACAGTGTCAATAAGTATATCTCATACAGTCATTTCTCATTAATCACAGTATTATGTTCTAGCAAGATGCACAAACACCCAATTAGTAAATAGTTACTAACTGAACCATTGCTCCTAAGGGATGTACAGGGTTAGGTTCACAAAAGCTCTAGTCACAACTCTTTTTTGTCAACTGATCAATACACAACTCGGTATTAAGGACATTGGATTTAATATATATTGTTGATTCATTAACATTGAACTCATGGTCAACAGCACTATTACTCATGCCTGATGAAAGCTTATTCAAGACACATTTTTTCCCAAAAGACACATCAAAATCTTGTGCTATGGAACACTAGATGGCAATTAAGTACTATGCTTGAGGATCATTTTAAACAGTGAAATCAACAAAAAGCATAAAAATGTGAAAACGTGTGTTATTAAGTAGACTACCATCACAGCACTTGTTCATATTATGGGATCTGAAACTAGAAGGCAGGGTATTACCTTGTTCTGCCTCAGCTGGGAACAGGCACCCAGGGCAGCTCAAATTTTTCATGTGTCCACAAATGACTGTGAAAGTGCTTCAAGTATTGATTTTGGAGTCACAGATAAATTTCAGAGAATAGGTGAATTTCCACCAGTACAAATCTGTGAATAATGAGGACTGATTATATAATGAATCACTCTCATTTTTGTTTTCATATTCTGTGATGATTTCTTTCATTACCTTTCTACTTTGCCCCTCCTATTCTTGTCAACTCTCTCTACCTATTACTGTGCTTCTCTTCTAGGCTCCATTTCACCAATTTTAATAGCTAAATCCAGTGCTACATTTCTGATTGCCCACAGCAAAATTCTCCATGGATAGTCTATTGACATTTTGATTTTCAGTCAGAAATCAAATGTCTTTTAAGGGCTGAAATTTTTCCTACATTCACTGTTTTATTTTATTTTATATTATTTTATTTATTTTTTATTAAGGTATCATTGATATACAATATTAAGGTTTCATATGAGCAACATTGTGGTTACTACATTCACCCATTTCATCAAGTCCTCCCACCCCCAATTGCAGACACTGTCCATCAGCATAGTAAGATGCTATAGAGTCACTACTTGTCTTCTCTGTGCTATATTGCCTTCCCCATGACCCCCCTACATTGTTTGTATTAATTATAATGCCCCTTAATCCCCTTCTCCCTCCCCCTCCACCCACCTTTCCCCACCCATCCCTTTGGTAACCACTAGTCCCTTCGTGGAGTCTGTGAGTCTGCTGCTGTTTTGTTCCTTCACTTTTGCTTTGTTGTTATACTCCACAAATGAATGAAATCATTTGGTACTTGTCTTTCTCCACCTGGCTTATTTCACTGAGCATTTTTTTTTCATATTCTGTGATGATTTCTTTTATTACTTTCTACTTTTCCCCTCCTATTTTTGTCAACTCTCCATCCATGTTGTTGCAAATGGTAGTATTTGTTTTCCTCTTATGGCTGAATAATATTCCACTGTGTATATGTACTACTTCTTCTTTATCCATTCAACTACTGATGGACACTTAGGTTGCTTCTGTATCTTGGCTATTGTAAATAGAGCTGTGATAAACATAGGGGTGCATATGTCTTTTTGAATCAGTGATCCTATATTCTTAGGGTAAATTCCTAGGAGTGAAAATCCTGGGTCAAATGGTATTTTCTATTTTTAGTTTTTTGAGCAACCTCCATATTGCTTTCCACAATGGTTGAACTAATTTACATTCCCACCAACAGTGTAGGAGTGTTCCCCTTTCTCTACATCCTTGCCAGCATTTTTTGTTGCTTGTCTTTTGGACGTTGGCCATCCTAACTGGTGTGAGGTGATATCTCATTGTGGTTTTAATTTGCATTTCCCTGATAATTAGCAATGTGAAGCATCTTTTCATGTGCCTGTTGGCCATCTGAATTTCTTCTTTGGAGAAGTGACTGCTCAGATCTTCCTACATTCACTATTTTAGTTAATAACACTGTGATTGTTAATTTTATATGCTAACTTGATTAAGCCATGGTGTGTTAAGACATTAGGTCTGAGTGCGTCTAGGAGGGTGTTTCTAGATGAGATTAACACTTGACTCAAAAAACTGAGTAAAGCACATTGCCCTACCTAATGTCGGTGGGCCCTATACAATTAATTTAATACCTGAATAGGATAAAAAGACTATGAGGGAACTTTGCCTGCCTGAGTGCTTGAGCTGAGACTTTAATATTCTCCTGTCCTCCCCTGGGTCTCTAGCTTGCTGACTGTAAATCTTGGAACTGCTCATTCTCCATAACCAAGTAGCCAAGTCTTTAAAATACATATCACTCTCTCTAGCTAGCTGACTATCGTCTATCTATATGTTTGACTCTCTGTTTACCTGTCTCCTATTCTTTCTGCTTCAGGTTCTCTAGAGAACCCTTACAGAGACATAATTATCTTTAGAGTTATCCAATTTCATATTTATCTTTGATTATTCTCTTGCTCCTCTCTCTTACAACTAAGTTTGCTAAGTCCTCTCATTTATCACTCCCATTAACTATCCTGTGACAACGATAATAGTACTCCAACTAAACTATCTGCTTTATATTTCCTGAACAGGATACAAATTTATTTAAAGTAGAAGCCTACATAACAATAATTTATGGAAGCATATACCCTAGTGGTACTGTAGGTAAGAAAGTTATACATTTTCTAGTACATACATAATTTTATGAAAATTCAAATAACAGGAAACCAAAGAGAGTAAGAAAAACAACCCAAGTCCCCATTATAAATATGGAGGTTAGCTTAGACATTTGAAGATGCATGACATTTAAATACCAGGGAAGAATGAGAAAAGGGCACCCTGGATAATGAGACTATGTGTGTAGACCCAGAGTAGGAATGTCAAGAGTATCTTCAGACAGTGAGAAACCACCAGAGTGAAGAGAAGAGTTAGTTTTGGATAACAATTGATTCTAATTTGTGACAAACTTAGTTGTAATAGAGAGGAACAGAAACAGCCACTTCATCACTGTGCCTGGAATCTGAAGAGGAGAGTTGATGTGATGAAATCAGCAGTAGTGTGTTGGAACTAGTTACCTTATAAAAGTACTGCTTAGTGGTTGTCTGGCTGGAGTACACAAGATTGCTTAGATAGAAGAAAAACCTGAAGAAGAGTTTGGAAGGAGCTGGCCAGAAGCTTGACAAACTGAGTCCCAAGTGTTGAGATCTGGATCCATAGCAGAAAGTTGGTAAAGGAGGGACAAAGAAAATAGAGGCATAAATAATTGTATCTTAACTGCTTCCGGATGGCATCCATCAAAACAAAGTTTTAAAAACTCAAGAACTACCAAGAGCAGTAGTTCTCAACAAGGGTTCTACATGCCTTTGAAGGTAGAGTCTGAAAATACATGGGGGTAATTTTTGGATGGCACAATGACTGGAAAGTGTTACTGGTATTAAGCATACTGAAGCAAACATCCTGACATCCCTTCACTGCAAGGGTATCATAACGTAGAAATACTTATACCCCAAATGCCAAAAATGTCCCAGTTGAAAAGCACTGAGAGTAAGTATTCTTAATTAGAAATGGATGGGTGGGCTTTTAGAGATCCAGGAACCCCCTGGAAATTAAAATATGCTGCTATTCCCTCATCTTTCTCTTAGGAACCAACAGCATTCCTATGAACAACATAGTGATTACTACTTCAAAGCACAATGGTCTTTGGGTACTAGCATATATAGTTCAATAATGCTATGGAATGCTGACTATTGTAGAAATAAGTGACTTTAAAGATTACCTAAGGAAAACAGAAATTTGACCATAAATATTTGAGGTGATTTTGTTGACCATATAGCATTAAAAAATCAGGTAATGTCATATTCCATGCCCAAGTAGTAGCCTGCTTACTAATCACCAGGTAGGCTTTTTAATGCCGAGATAACTGGAATTTCTGATTCTATAGGAGGTCCATGTAAGGGTTGAGAATTTCTATTTCTAACAAGTTCCTAAATAATGCTGAGTGCCATTTGTATGGGGAGGAGTGGGCAGGAAAGAAAACCAAAACAAAGAACAGTTTTGAGGAATTCTCTTTGTCTTCTGTTACAGGATTAGCTGGAAGAGAGGTGACACTAAGAAAAGTCTGGTAAAATATTGCAATAGTTTAACTCATAAAATATTTTTGAAAATTTCCTTCTTTTGGACATAGAATATGACATTACCTGATTTATTAATATTATGTGACCAATAAAATCACCTTAAATTCTTATGGCCAAATATTCTCATTTTCCCTTTAGGTAATCTCTTTTATAGTCAGATGTTAGTATAATAATCTGAAATCCCTAATATATGCTGACAAAGAACAATCTGGAAATTTTAGTGGCTTATGTTTATTTCTCACTTCTGTGGACATAAACAAAGACAATCTAAGTGAGAACAAGCAAAGACTATTTATTCAGAGCTTGCCATAGCAAAGGGGTCAGCCACTACCATTAGCATTGCCCATAGACAGGAGTGGGACAGCTTTACAATGGAAAGAAGGGAAGGCTTCGCATAGGTCCTGATTGGAGGCTGTTGGCCTGGGAATACTGAAGTCAGGCTTACTAAAAGTGGGGCATCTTACGTGGTTGGTTAGGGGAACATACTTGGCTTCCTCTGGTTGGTCCTGAATTGCAAATGGGGGCAAAAATTAAGGAATCTGTAGGTTATTAACCAAGTCCTTGCTTTTGGGAGCCAATTGCTACAAAGGTTGTGGTTTAATGCTTTGGGCTGGTTGCTGCAGACTGAGGTTTAGCTTCCTGAGCTGGTTGCCACAGGCCATGAATCAGAGTTCTGTTTTTACAGACCGTATGATGGTAGTTCATCTGTGTAGCCAGTCTCTCCCTGCCTTTACCTGTCAGCAGCTGCAGGCCAGGTCTGCTGCTACAGCTCTGCTTCACACTGTAGGTTATGCTGGCTCCTCCTTCTTATACCCAAACTGAACAACAGAGGGCACATGAAAAAGAGCACTGTTGGCAACTCTAAAATCTGATCAGGATGTGTGCCTGGTGGGTCATGACTGCTCACTGTTCTATTGACCAAAGCAAGTCACATGACCAAAGCCAGAGAAAATGGTAGAAGGGACAAATAGTATCAAACACTATTCTCATTTATCACAGCCACAAAAGGGTCATGACTACAAAAGTAAGGGGGAAATGGACCAGGATAATGGGCTATTAGTGTACGCATATAAATATTACTGAAAACTGATTCTGAGGGATCTATTTTATTTAGTATAATCTGGACCATAAGTCATTATGGGAGTTATTATTTAATTATTATGTCTCTGGTTCTATATATTTATGTATTTTTTACATTATGTATAACTTTCAAAATTTGATGACTCATGGAAAATGTGAAACTATTCTAATGTGCTATTTTTTTATGCATTCAATTTACTTTGTATTTTTACAATTCACAATAATTGTATTGCTCTGGTACTGCATAATGATGATGTATTAAAATATATTAAGTAGAAATTTATAGTATTTGTATTTATCTCTAGAATAATTTTAAGGCTTATATTTAACTACTGATTGTAAGCTTGGCTTATAGCCTTTATGCAAGCATAAACTTGAGTTAGATATTTTTTCTCTTATTATTTATGGTGTGAATTTAGTACCTTGGGGAAATCTTTCTGGTATAATTTTTGACACTATGAAATTTTTATCTTTTCTGTTCTCTAAGTACTTTGAAGGCAGCTTAGCTTAATGTCATCCATTTTTTTAATCTCACAATGTGGCACAGGACTCACGCATGTTGGAGCTCAATAAATGTTTGTTGAATAAGTAAATAAATGAATATATGTTATCTATACTCTTAGGATAATGGAGGAAGAAAATGGTTTTGAAAATAGTGGAAGATCAAGTATCACCTGTAGCTTATCTTACATGTAATAGCCTTGAAAAGTTCCTCTGCTGTATTGACTAAATTGTATCTTTTCTTTGAAAACTGTGAGAGATAGTCAAACAGCTGAACAACGAATGGGTTACTCAGGTGCTTTCCAGTTCTAAATCCACCCTTCTATATTCTAGTTTGTGCCAGTAGGGCTGGGACTCTGCAAATGTACATGTCTCCTTTGCTAAGGGTGTTCCTTGTTAGCTGATGCAAATATGGGAATCTAGAGGAAACACAATAGTTAGAAGATGAAGTAACTCACTTCTCCATGTTTTGCTTCCTATTCCTACTAAAAGCATCCCAGCAAAGGTTTTTCCCCTTGATAGCAGCTGTTGGTGTGAGAAACAGCATCTGGCTTCAGTTTTCCATTTGTTTACTGTATTAGTCATCCTTCTCCAGAAAAACAAAAGCAATAGGATATATATAAATATGCATAAGAGGACATATAGGAATTGGCTCACATGGTTCTAGAGACCAGGAAGTCCCATGATGTGCCTTCCACAAGCTGGAGAACCGGGAGAGGCAGTGGGGTAACTCCATTCGGCTCTGAAGGCCTGAGAACTGGGGGACTGCTGGTGTAAGTTTCAGTTTGAAGGCTGGAGCACAATGAGCTCTGATGTCGAAAGGCAGGAGAAGATAGATTTGCCTTCCTTTGACTTTCGTTCCATTCCAGCCCTCATTAGATTGGATGATGTGCTCCATATTTGGTAGGGAAGATCTTTACTCAGTCTACTGATTCAAACGCTAATCTCTTCCAAGACACCCTCACAGACACACCCACACATAAGGTTTTACCAGCTGTTTGGGCATTCCCTAAGCTGTGTCAGATAGACACATAAAATTAACCATCACGCTTCTCAAATCCCTAAAGTAAGCCTCAATACAACAACTACAGAGATGCTACCAAAAGCTAATTTACTTGAAAATCTGAGCTACAGCTGCACAGGGCTGCACCTCCATATTTCTAACTTCCCTATGCACCTAGTTAAGACAAACATCAAGTAAGAAATAGGAGTTTATTAGAGGTTGGGATGAGAAAGAAAAACAAGTATTACCAGAGTGAGAGGGAATGCAAAGAAAAACAAGCCCTGGAATTCTGTTCCCAGAGTGTTCCTAATAGCCCAGAGGCACTGATTATCCACAATAAGGTACACAAAAAATCATTTACATTTTCCCAATATTTTATTGTGCATAACCCGCATAGTCATAACTTGTAATATGAAAAATTAAATTTTATGAAGCATAAAATATTAGTCAAATTCAGATGAAAACTGCTTTTAAGTAATATGAGGATTTAAAAATCTACAGTGTAGACAAAAAAAACTCTCTTAATGCTGCCTCCTGCTTTTCCATGCACCCACCCTTGCTGTTGCCACCTTGCTTTAGTCATCTTGCCAAAATCTTTGGCATTTTTTATATCATTTGTGATTTGTTTCATGCTATTTTCTTTATATGTAGCTGCAATAAAATGAGTTAAAAGAAATATATATTTGGTCATTTAAATGATCAAATACATATTTCTCAGGTATATTAGGTCTTCATCCACAGTTCCTGAAAACCCGTCAGATACTTAAAGGTGAAATGGGTGTCTTGTCATGTTAATGAAAGACTTTTGGACCCCACCAAAGCGCCAAGGCTGGAGGTTCATGGCCAGTGATTTAGTCAATCAAGACTATGCAATGAAGCCCTCACAAAAACCCACGAGAAGAACATCTCTCTCTGGGAACCTGCTTCTCTGTTAGACAGAGCTTCCATGCTTGGGGAACCAGAACACGTCCACATTCCACTGAGCCAGGCCCCAAGCTCCAGGAGGATAGAAGCTCCCTTATTTGGGAGCTTGTCCTGTATATCTTCTCATCTGGCTATTAACTTGCATCCTTTACAGTATCCTTTATTAAACTGGTAAATGTGTTTTCTGAGTTCTGGGAGCCACTCTAGCAAATTAATCAAGCTTAAGAGGAACTCATTAGCACTTCCAATCTGTAGCAGGTTGGTCAGAAGTACAGGTAACAGCCTGGGCCTTGCTACTACCATCTGGTGGGTGGAGGGCAGTCTTGTAGTACATGGAGCCTGGGGAATCTTGTGCTGCCTCCAGGCATATAGTATCAGAATTCAATTGAGTTATCGGACACACTTCTGGGGTCTGAGGATTTTGCTTGGTGTTGTGCAGAGGAACCCCCCACGCCTGCCACTGACACACACATATGCATTGGAATTGAGTCTGGGAACCTAAAAGGTGTTGGTGTGGAACACAGAAGCTGTCTTCCTACATTTGTCCCCCAGTCCAATCCTACACATCTGGTAAGACCCAGATCCAACCCAGCTCAAATGTCACCATCTTATAGAATTCTCCCAAGCCCTCCAGTCAGTGTTGACAGCTCTTTTTGCTGGGCTCCCACAAGGTCTTGTAACACTTTTGAATATATATATATTTATACATACACAATTCTGACACCAATTCCTCTATGTGTGTGTTTTCCCCCATGTCACCAAGCAATTCTCTGACACCAGGTGGGTATCCTATAATTGAACTCAATTCTGATAACAAACTACCGGAGAGAGTGCCAGATCCCACATGTTAAGGGCAGGCTCAGTCCTACAAGACTGTTCTCCCAACTCCATTTCAGACATTAATCACAAGTCCAGGTTGTCACCTGTGCTGACCAACCAGCTATAGATTGGACAGTCTAATGACTATTCTAATGTACTATTTTTTTATGCATTCAATTTACTTTGTATTTTTACAATTCACAACAATTTGTATTGCTCTGGTACTGCATAATGATGATGTATTAAAAATATATTAAGTAGAAATTTGTAGTATTTGTATTTATCTCTAGAATAATTTTAAGGCTTATATTCAACTACTGATTGTAAGCTTGGGTGAAATTAATTTACTAGAGCAGCTCACAGATCTCAGAGAAATGTTTTATTTACTAGGTTACAGGTTTATTATAAGAGAATAACTCAGTAACAGCCAGATGGAATATATGCATATGGCAAGGAATGGAGGAAGGGGTATATAGCTTCCATGCTCTCCCAGTACATCCATGTGTTCACCAGCCCAGGTTTCCAATTCCCATCCTTTTGGGTTTTTATGGAAGTTTCATTACATAGTCATTATTAATTAAAGTATTGGCCACAGGTGATTAAACTCAATTTCCAGCTCCTTTCCCCTCCCCAGAGATTGGGGTAAGACTGAAAGTTTGAAGCCTCTGATCATGTGATTAACTCCACTGGCAATCAGACCCCATCCTTAGGTGCTTTCCAAAAGTCAGCTCATTATCATAATAAAAGATGCCATTATGATTCTCATTACCCAGGAAATTTCAAGGGTTTTAGAAGTTATGTGCCAGTAACAGTGGAAAAAGACCAAATATATATTTATTACAAACCACAGTATCACAATATGATATATATAATATATAAAATATTGATTTAATATTAAAATATATATTGATTCTAATTACATATTTGGCTATTTACATTAAAAATGAGTTCTGCTAGTATAGGAATCATACTTTATCCTGTAACACTGTGTGATGTGTAGCTGGCATCAAAAAAATGTTTGACTAATGAGCAAATAACTAAAAATTAAGTTGCCTTATGGCCATTGGTTAAGTGTATTGACTACATATATTAAAAACTCTACACATCAAGTAGTATAAAGTTTTATATACTTGGTTAATAGTTCAGGTTTCCTTTAAGTTATTTTCTACATACACAGAGATGTTATTCATTTCAAAACTAGAATTTAGGCTAGTTATTTGATCATGGGTAAAAATGATTAAGAAATAAGAGAGGCAATGGTTCACGTGTGGGTATGTCTACTGGAATGTACATTAGATTATTAAATTGCACATGAAATAGAGATTTATTATATTCTTGACTTTTTTTTTCCAGAACAATTTCTAATTTCATATGATTATCTTTTATCCAATCTGATTATCTTTCAGTCCTTAGCCTACTTGATCTCATTTCACCCTCTGGACCCCAGAAATTAATCCAAAATACAATCCAAAGTATATAAAGGTGCCCATGAAAATATTTATTTTATGATCCCTGTAAATGCTAGAGAATGCTAGAGATCTTTATGCTTTGTGAGATCAGGAAGTTTAAGAACTAGATATTTATGGATATGTCATGGTCATATATCTTGGCATGTAGAGAGAAATTGTAAGAAAATGAAGCAAAACAGATGAAATACCCACTATAAGAGATGGAGAAACAGAAAGAGGGAATATGTATATCAAGGAGGAAGGATTCTAAAAATACCATTTGATCACTTGTATCTAGTGGTGTATCTACTCAGTTCCAACACTTTGCTGTTAAGTGATTTTATAAATTTCTTTTGGTGTTATGCTGCCTTGTATTTGTTTTGACTTCTATTATAAGGACCTTGATCATACTTCCTCTTACTTCTTTCCATTAACATAGTTCTTTGAGAACTAATGACATAATTGGTATGACTTCACATTCTAGAACATGGTCATTAACACTGATGATTTAAAAAAAATTCCTAACAGAGGCTCACTGCAGATATACTAAACATTATTCATTAACATAACCACCAAATTCTCATAAAATCTATAGTCAAAGGAACTTTGATATCTCCTAATCTGCTTTTTGAACAAGTGCAATAACTTCATACATTGTACTTTGGGGAGATGGATCACCAGCTGAAGTTTTCATGCATCAAGCAGGGATTCCTAACTTTACAGTATAGACTGAACCAATGATGAAGAGAGCATAGAAACCTCTTGAATATGTCAATCCAAAATCTGCATTCTTGTAATTTCTTACTTCAAGACAATACTGAATAAGCATCTTTTTTCAACATTTTTCTACATTTCAAAACTTCACATATTTAATATAGCTATTTTATTCACTCTTGTGTCTTCTTATTTCTGGGTTTAACTTACCTCATTTCTTCAATTATTCCTCTTAAATATAATACAGACTATTATTTTCCTTCCTTCCCATGGATATTTCTGTTTTGAATAGGTAATTTTCCCCCCAAAATGTGTTACTTTGATTTGAAATCAATTTGCAAAGTGCCTTTCATACTAGCTTAGCATATAATGAAAGCTTTCCTGATCATGATAAGAATACAGAACAGTTATTGGTACAGTCTATGTCTGTATCATATTTTAGAGTGTGTTTTACTACTATTGAGCTGTGGTCAACTAGAACCCACAGATGATTTATCCACAAAGTACAGCAAACTTTGAGCTTTTCTTATTCAATGATATGGAAAACTAAGCAATCCATCAACTATTTCCTTCTCTGAGTAGTTTGTTATTAAGCAGTACAGACCATGTAATCATAAACAATTTAGCACTATTATTTTGAAAATCCTAGGCAGAGTATTTTACAAAACAATTTAATCTAATTACCCGGAAATGTTTAATTATCATGAGTTTATAGTAACCATATCAGTGGCTAGTGGATCACCTTTTATTCTTAAATGAACTATGTGGCTCTGTTCATTAAATAATCAAGTTAATAATATTGGAGACCTCAAATTTCATATTAGGTCATATCTGAGAGCTAAATTGTCATTAACATATAGTTTATATGTTTTCTAATTATAAATTTTAAATATGCTCATTTTAGAAAATTTGGAAAATAACCAAAAGCATGAACTGTTCAAAAATCTTCTCAACAGTAAAAGAGAAGGCACTTAATAAGGCATTAGATACATTCAGAGAAAAAATATACAATACACACAACCCTGGAATTACATGGATGTCCTTTTAAAACCTAAACTTTTAACTGGAAAATATCTTAAATATTTAATATTTTAAATATCTATCTTAAATATTCTTCAAAATCACTTTTGTAAATAATGGAGTAGAATTTTCTATGGCTTAATTGGTCCCTAAAAGCTATGGACTTTAAAAATAATTATTATTTCTAGGCCAAGTAGCTATAGGGCAAGACTTGTGGCTGTTCTGAGAGCCTGTTAGTATGATTCCAAAAATATTCTGATAACAGATCTTGTCTACTTCCTGGGGGAAATTCAGAAGTCCTTGGTTCCTTTGTGAGCCAGCAGAAGCTGAGAGTAATAAATGCAGACAGACTTCATGTTTTTGTGCACTGTACTCCATGGTACTTTCTAGTCCTAACATGTATCTCATAACCTCAAGACAGATGAGGTGTACCTGGACCAAATTAGGTTGTCCCTGGCACAAAACCAGATCCATCTCTGTGCTGCATTTCATCAGCCTAATGATGCCAGACTGGGCCTGGATGGTAACAGTAGAGAGTTCAGATGGCCTGATACAGTCTTAATGTCTCAATGATTCACAGACTTTTATCTCAGGGTCAGGTTTTCTGGGGCCAAGAATTTGGCACTTCCCTTAGGGAGTGTTTCTGATAATGCTGCCACGTCTCCTGACCATGATGACTTCCTTATTACTTAGGGGTTTAAAACTTATTTTATTATACTTGTAGAATCCACATCTCTCCCTTTTATCAATATGAGCTCGTGGACATTTTTCTTTACTTTTCTCTGCAGTAGTCAAGCATTTAAGCCCTAAAAAGTGTAGCATGTAAGAGAAGGGAAAAAGAAGGCCTTCACATCTCATTAAAATGGCAAATTGTAAACTCCATCATGTAGACGTGACAATTTATGGAATAATCAGAAGATGATTCCTCTTCTTATATTGTTTTAGATTTTGCTTTCTATTTGAACTTGTTTTTTTCTAGAGTGAGGATTTCTGCTATTGATCTGACAAATATTGGGATTGTGTTCAAACTGTGTCAATGAAAGGACCCCAAATATTTCACAATGGAAGTGCCAAAACCCTCCCAACACCAGAATATTCTGTACTATTTGAAGTGGACTCTTGTAATTTCTATTCTATCTAGAATAACTCAGTATTGGGGAAACAAATACTCCCCAGAGAAAAGTAAAGGAACCTTGTGCCTAGATGGCAACATTTATTGAGCAGAGGTGTGGCTTCCTGAATGTGCCATCCTGCAGAGACTCAGACTGTTCTTAGTATCAGGCTTGTCATTTTTCATCATGAACAATGAGTCAGATGAATAAAATACATCAGCCTCTCTATTCTCTTCTGGCTCCTAATGTTGTGTGTTTTAATTTGGAGGGCAGACTGGTTCTTCCCCATTTGTAGATTTTTTTTTAATAACTTGATTCTAGTTGAATTACATTTTATTTTTGCTCAAAATTCATATGCCCAAATAGATTGTTCTATATCTGGTCTTTATTTCCTAGAGCAAGCTTGTTTTTTTTTGAAGTATAGTTAATATACAATCTTATACTGTTTTCAAGTATGCAACACAGTGACTCAAAAGTTACCCATATTACTAAATCCTCACTCCAACTAGTGCAGTTACTATCTGTCAACACAGAAAGATGTTACAGAACCATTGGCTACATTCTTCATGTTGTACTACCATCCCCATGACCAATTTATATTATTATTGAGAATTTCTGTGCCCATTTATCTTCCTCACCCTCCCACATACCCCAAACCCTTCCCCATGGTAACCACCTGTCACTACTCAGTATCCATGAGTCTCTTGTTGTTTTTTTCATTTTGTTTTCTTTTGTTTTTAGAGTCCACAAATAGATGAAATCATATGGTGTTTGTATTTCTCTGCCTGGCTTATTTCACTTGGCATAACACCCTCTGGATCCATCTATATTGTACCAAATGGCAGGATTTTTTTCTCTTTATGGCTGAAAAATATTCCATTATGTATATGTACCACATCTTCTTTATCCATTCATCTATTGATGGACACTTAGGTTGCTTCCATATATTGGCTATTGTAAATAATGTGGCAATAAACATAGGGGTGCATGTATCTTTTCAAATCAGGGATTTTGAGTTCTTTGGGTAAATTCCTAGAAGTGGATTTTTAGTGGGTCAAATTGTATTTTTAGCTTTGGTTTTTTGAGGAACCTGCATACTGCTTTCCACAGTGGTTGCACCAATTAGATTCCTACCAAGAGTGTAGGAGAGTTCCCTTTTCTCCACACCTTCACCAGCACTTGTTATTTCTTGTCTTTTGGATAGTTGCTATTCTGACTGGTGTGAGGTGATATCTCACTGTGTTGATTTGCATTTCCCTCATAATTAGAGATGTGGAGCATCTTTTCATGTGCCTGTTGGCCATCTGTATTTCTTCTTTAAAAAATGTCTGTTCAGGTCCTCTGCCCATTTTTTAATTAGGTTTTTTGTTTTTTGGTTTTGGATTATATGAGTTCTTTATATATTTTGGATGTTAACCCTTTATCAGATAAATCATTTATGAATATATTCTACCATACTCTAGGTCATCTTTTTGTTTTGTGATAGTGTTCTTTCTTGTACAGAAGCTTTTTAATCGGATGTAGTCCCACTTGTTCATTTTTTATTTTGTTTCCTTTGCCAGGGGTGATGTATCAAGAAAAATACTGTTCATGTTATGCTCAAGAAATTTTTGCCTATGTTTCCTTCTAAAACGTTTTATAGTTTCATGTCTTATAGTCAGGTCTTCAATCCATTTGAGTTTACTTTTTGCATGGAGTTAGACAGTAATCCAGTTTCATTCTTTTTTATGTAGCTGTCTGGTTTTCCCAACGCCAGTTATTGAAGATACTGTTTTTTCCCATTGTATTTTCATGGCTCCTTTATTGTATATTAATTGACCATATATGTGTGGGTTTATATCTGGGCTCTCTATTCTATCCCATTGATCAATGGATCTGTTCTTGTGTCAGTACCACACTGTCTTGATTACTGTAGCTTTGTAGTATAGCTCTATGTCAGGGAGCATAATACTACCATCTTTGTTCTTTCTTAGGATTGCTTTGGCTATTTGGGGTCTATTCTGGTTCCATATGAATTTTAGGATTTTTTTGCTCTGGTTCATTGAAAAATGTTATTGGTATTTTTGGTAGGCATTGCATTGAATTTATAAAATGCTCTGAGCAGAATGGCCATTTTGAAAATATTAATTCTTCCTATCCATGAACATGAGATAGATTTCTGTTTATTTGTGCCTTCTTTAATTTATCTCATGAGTGTCTTGTAGTTTTCAGAGTATAGGTCTTTAACTTCCTTGGTTAGGATTATATCTAGGTATTTTATTCTTTTTGATGCAACTGTAATGGAACTGTTTTCCTTATTTCTCTTTCTGCTTGTTTGTTGTTAGTGTACAGGAATGAAACAGATTTCTGTGTATTAATTTTGTACCTGCAACTTTGCTGAATCCAGGTATTAATTCTGATAGTTTTTGGTGGAGTCTTTGGGTTTTTCTATGTATGATATCATGTCATCTGCAATAGTTACAGTTTTGGTTCTTCCTTACCAATTTTATGCCTTTTATCTTTATCTTGTCTGATTACTATGGTTAGAACTTCTAGTGATATGTTGAATAACAGTGGTGAAAGTGGACATCCTTGTTTTGTTTCTAATCTTTAACGAAAAGCTTTCAGCTTTTTGGCATTCTGTATGATGCTATCTGTGGGTTTGTTGTATTTGGCCTTTATCATGTTGAGGTATATTCCCTTTATACCCATTTGTTCAGAGTTTTTTTATCAAGAATGGATGCTGAATTTTGTCAAATGCTTTTTCAGTATCTATTAAGATGATCAAGTAGTTTTTATCCTTTTTGTTGTTGATGTGATCTACAACACTGATTGACTTATGAATATTGTACCATCCTTGTATCCCTGGAATAAATCCCACTTGGTTATGATGGATGATCCTTTGGATGTATTTTTGAATTTGGTTTCTTAATATTTTGTTGAGGATATTTGCATGCATGTTGATCAGGGATATTCATCTGTAATTTTCTTTTTTTGTAGTGTGTTTGTCTAGTTTTGGTATTAGAGTGATGCTAGTCTCACAGAATGAGTTTGTAAATATTCCCTCCTCTTCTATTCTTGGGAATACTTGAAAAAGACTGGTATTAATTCTTCTTCAAATGTTTCGTAGAATTCAGCTGCAAAGCCATCTGGTCCTGGAATTCTTTTGGTTGGGAGGTTTTTGATTATCAATTCAACTTTATTCCTGGTTATGGGTCTGTTCAGATTTGCTGCTTCTTGTCAGTCTTGGAATGTTGTACTTTTCTAGGAATTTTTCCATTTCTTCTAGGTTGTCTAGTTTGTTCACACATAATTTTTCATAGAATTTTCTAATAATTCTTTGTATTTATGTGATATCTGTTGTGACTATTCCTTTTTCATTTCTGATTTTGGTTATTGTGTCCTCTATCTTTTTTTCTTGATAAGTCTGGCTAGGGTTTGTTTGTTTTGTTTATATTCTCAAAGAACCAGCTCTTGCATTGCTTTTTTCTATTGTTTTTTTCTTCTTTATTTTATTTATTTCTGCTCTGATCTTTATGTCCCTCCTTCTACTAACTTTACATTTCATTCATTGTCCTTTTTCTAGTTTCTTTAATTGTAAGGCTAGACTGTTTATTTGGTATTGTTTTTGTTTCTTGAGGTAGACCTGTATTGTTATGTATGTCCCTCTTAAAACTGCTTTTGTGGCATCCCATATAATTTGGACAGTTTTCACTTGTGTCCATGTATTCCTTGATTTCTGTTTTGATTTGTCATTGATCTACTGATTATTTATAAGAATGTTGTTTAGCATTCCTGTGTTTGTGGGGGTTTTTTTGTTTTCTTCATGTAATTTATTTATAGTTTCATACCACTGTGGTCTGAAAAGTTGCTTGATACAATATAAATATTTTTAAATTTATTGAGCCTCTTTCTGTGGCCTAGTATGTGATCTTTTCTGGAGAACATTCCATGTGCACTTGAGAAAAATGTAATCCTGCTGTTTTTGTATGGAATATACTGTAGATATACAGTAAGTCTATCTGAACTAATGTTGCTGTTACGTGCCTCCATTTTTTTCAGTTTAACCACATGATAGTCAGCACTTTCTCCTATGCTGTTGCCCTCCATCTCTTCTATTGTCTTTTCTATGAATTTAAGTCACAGTATAAATTAGATGCTTTCTAAATATTTTATTGTAGTCAATATTTCCAACTGGGATTCTATTTTCTCCTTTTCTGATACAGAAACATTTCAGTGTTCTCACTTTTACTTAATTTTAGTGTCCCAATACTTCAACCACAAAGGTCTATCCCAGTCAGGCTATAAACAAGGTAGGATATTTCCCTTGTTTTTTCTAATTGTGTATTTTGATATCAGAAAGTGCTCCCTAAAGTATAGCCTGGATAGCTAGCAGACATGTACAACTCATTATTAAATTTCAGGTTGCAATAATCATTTAATATTGTGTAGTTGGTGGATTAAGGAATATTTTGTTTTTACTTTCTCATTACCTTAAACAATCTAAATTCTTCTGATAAGAAAAAGAGGGAGAGAGGGAGAGAGAAAATATGAATGATAATCAAGAGCTCTCAGCAAATTTCCTATAAAATTTCCCCACGTACTTCTTTATGTTACTCAAACTGTATGCTTTATGTAAAATTGTAAGGCATGGTCACTTCTGCCCCAGATCTATGGTATTTCTGGGAAACACTATCTAAAAGAGGGTGGGAAAAAAGTGTTATGCATAGAAATGCAAAGGAAAAAACATTGTGGTGTAGATAGTTGTTCCCAATAGTAAGGAGGCACATTTCTGGTTGGTATAGACCAGCGGTTTCTAACTTTCACAGATGTGTTTAGTTTAATTTAAAAAGTTCTTTAAGATTTTTTTATTTCAACTATTTAATTTTTTTTTATTTTTTTTATTTTTATTTCAACTATTTTAGAAAGGCTATTTACACACTTGATATATGACTCCCACTTTCCCCATGTTTGAGACTAGAGTCTGATTTACATCTCTCTTTTGCTTACCTCCCTCTAGCAGGTATCTGAATTTACAATCACAGGATGGATATCATGTCTCCACAGAAGGCCAGCAAATTTAATTACGATCCATGGAGGGTCAGCATAGTCTATTCACTTGGATAAATTTTAATTTTGTAATTACTAGAAATTTTTCCCAGATTTTAGCAATAGTGTGGCTTTTACTGTTGATGTTCAATATTATTCTAAATTTTCTCATGCTGAGATAATTTTATTTTCTAACTAAAATACCTATATTACATCATACACTCAAGAACATATCTGTACTTCTTTCTCCTATCAAATAATTTGATTCCTAGAAAGGTCCTTCAAGATAATTCAGTCTAGCATCTTTGTTTTACAGATACATTTCAAAATTTTAAATTACCTTGCTAAGGGTATATTGGTTTTTTTGGTACACTTAAAACTAAAGGTCAATAATCTTTCCAATATTCTTTGCACATTTCAAATATTGCATATTGAAACTGTTATATTGACAATCTTATCCAGGATTTCTATTTTTAAATTCTTTTCACCTAAATATTTTTTTGTCTTATCCTAAGGGTAGGCATGAATGCCATCATTTGAAAAGTCATTTAATTCTGATAAAATGAAAACAGTTTTAAATAATCCTTTTTATTTTAGATTCAATTTCTAAAGCACTAGCACCAACCAGTTAATTAGTCTTTTTTTTTATCTAAAGTGTTTTAGAATCAATGTTTTTGTGATCAGAGACATGTTATGGACTGAGAAATACACTATCCAAGTCATATCATCTTTACTTCTAATTTGTTTTAAACACAGAGTATTTTGTATCTTTGGTGTTTTTTGTTTTGCTTTGTTTCATTACTTTTTTTTTGTTTGTTTTTTTGTTTGTTTGTTTTCCCAAGCAGAAAATCTGCACTGTTTATTTGTAGTCTTCAAAACTTAACTGTTAACTTGATCACCTTAAGTAACCTATGGAAAGTTTGCAGCAACCCATACTTGAATTTGTTGTCAGTCATAGGTATGAATGAATCAATTTATATTGTTTCTTTATTTTTCTTAATTTTCTGTAAGAACTTTATTGAGCTTATTACATAAGCATTCAAAATTAGGATTAATTAAAGAAATTAAAACAAAAAGCAGTTCTCAAGTTTTTATGTTAATCCTTTCCTTTCATATGGGCATATATGACTTTTTCCCTACTCTGATGTTATTGACAGGACAAATTACTGGTAGTAACTGTATCCCAAACATAGGGACATACTTGATGCTTTCAAAAGTAATTGTCAACTTCATTTAAGGGTTTTAGTGATAACCTGAATTATCTTTTATCTTTAGAGTGAGTGTGATTTGGCTAACCCTTTGTTTATTGTTTAATTACTTTCTTTTGAATAATAGTTGCAAACTATCTGCAAGCTCATTGAGGATTAATGTCTCACGTCTTTGAGGGCATGTCTTATGTGCAACACTTTAACACAATGGTGAAAAACTCAGTAATACATATAAATAAATAATGTACTTAATTATTGGAATTAATGTTTGCAAAAACGATCGTAGAATTAATCAGTACACTCTAGTTCTACTAAACAAATGTCTGGTTTATCCTAACTACCCTTAGAGAAGATGTTGATATTTTATATTATATGGAAATACTCATTAACTCTTTAACCATTGTGGTAATGAGTATGATGTCTCCTGAATCTACACAAATCCTAAGACTATGAAGATCATATCATAGATACAATTTTGAGTGAATAAGACTTGGACAGTATCTTGGACTGTCATGCCATTCTTTCTTCACTTGCTACTTTATATCAGCTACTGCGTGTAAAAAGGTAACAAGACCAAATTCTTAAATACATACTACAATTGGCAGAAGCAGTGAAAATGATGACGAGTTATTAATACTCAGGTTACACCAGAGGTTAGAATATAAATTACTTACAATAATGGGCTCAAAATACTCCATTTTAAATTTATTTATGGCTAAATTTCCCCTTTATTCTTTTTATTTGCCAAAGCTTATAAATTATGAACTTTTAATAAAATTAGAGAAGTAACTGACCTTCTCTGAAGCTCACTAAATCCATTCCACTTTACCTACAGCAGCATTTAAATGCACTTTATCCTTTAGTTCTGATGAGTTCAAACTGAAAGCTTAACTGCCCAGGGCTTTTCTCGTAACAACTTCCTCTCTGTTCTGGATTTGTATATCTTTGCCAAGGAGCCTAGCCATATACCCACTACTATTTTGCATAGCCCTATTATTATTCTGATTTCCCTTATTCTGTATATATTTCAAGACAACCGGTGACTTGACAAACACAGTCACATGCTTGTATGGCCTCAAGGACATATCTGAAATCAAACAGTCAAGTAACGCCTACAAAACAAAAATTCCTTTTTTTCCTAAAAGTTGGCTCCCTTTCTTATACCAAGCTTAATAATCAAATGTCTATTACACTAACCAGGGATGGTTTCTAAGAATACAGAATGAGAATTGTGTTTTTCTTTCTCTCATCCATTAAAATCCAGACACCAAAGAAGTGTTTAGTTTCCATAGCTTAACCTGCACATTAACATGCCTTCAGTTAAGAGTTTGATGACTGCTTTTGCACTGTTTCTAGAAATGGGAGTTAAAACCAATTAAGAATTCAAAGGAATCAGAATTATTTTTGTTCCCCTGTAGCATACCTTATCTCTGCCATTGCAAGTGTACTTCTCTCTCTCTAGAGTTTAAGAATATGTCAATGTCATCTCTTTTGAAGTTGTTCTCCTTCATGGAAGGGTCACCTAGGAAACTTTCCAAGTATGAATTATTTTCTTTCTTTTTTTTTCTTAAGGGAATATGTGACATGTCTCAGATATTTAGACACTCTACCTTGAATAACTAGGAAAGGAACTAGTTATAAGGGCAAAGTTTCCTTTGAAAAGGAACAGAAGAAAACATTTCTTCCCCCAAGAATAAAAAACTGATTTTATAAGTGAACACAAAAATGTGATTAATTGAATACTTATGGATGTCTAGAGAAAATTTTTTGAATATAAAATTATCAGGAAAAACTGAAAGACTTAGAAATAGGCAAAAGAGATTACTTGGGTTTTCTTTCAGTGGAATGCTGGATGTTTCCTGGTAGCTTCCCCAGGGAATTCCGATACTGTGGAATGCGTACCTTTGAGTGTTTTGACTAAACTACTTTGTAATTCTTCATGGAAGTTAACTTGTAGAAAATTGCATTATTTAACAAAATAATTACAAAGATTATATGTGTGGGAAATAAAATAAAAAGTAAGAAAGGTTCTGTTCAGCCCCTTGCGTGAAAGTTATCATGTGTCAGATCTTGTTACTACAGGCATAAAGGTAAACAGATAATGTTTAAGAAGTTGTGGCTGTAAAGAACTAAGTTGTATTATATTTTATTATAAATTAGTGTGTATCTTAAAAGCATAATTGCATCTTAGTACACTATTGTGCCTTTGAAGTATCCTTTCGTCTAGTTTCCTGTATCCTAGGCAGTGCCCTCACAGTCTTCATCACTTTGGTGGATCTGTGTCTGCCTGTGCTGAAAGCAGTGGTTCAAGAAAGATGGGCAGAGGGTGAAGTGTCAGTAGACAAGAGGTTGTATAGTCTTGGTTGCCAATAGTTGAAATTTAAGTTAATTTGGCAGATTGCTATGTAAGCTGTGTTTTTTTTCTTCATGTAGTTTCATTTAAGGTTGGATAATCAACACTTTGAGTAAATAATTCAGAAGGAGCAATCTTCTCTGTAATTTGGAAAGTGATGATAGAAAGGAAGTGCATATTGGAATGGCTATTATCAAAAAAAGATAAGAAATAACAAGTATTGGTAAGGAAATAGAGAAAAGGAAACCTTTGTGCGCTGTTGATGGAAATCTAATTTGGTGAAGCCACTATGGAGAAGAGTATAAAGTTTCTTCAAAAACTTAAAAATAAACTAACATATGATCCAGCAATCCCATTTCTGGGTATTTATCCAAAGAAAATGAAATCAGTATCTTGATACAGTGCAATGCAGTATCATTCACAAAAATAAAGACATGGATGCAACTTAAGTGTCAATGGGTAAATGTATAAAGAAAATGGGAGATGCACACACACACACACACACACACACAGCTATAAAAGAGGAAATCCTGCCATTTGCAACATGGATAAATCTTGAGGGCATTTTGCTAAGTGAAATAAATCAGAAAGAGAAAGGCAAATACTATATATTTTATTTACATATGAAATGTAAGAAAAACCAAACCCATAGAAACAGAGAGTAAAAAGGTGATTTCAGGGGCTGGAGGTTGGGAAATGGGGAGATGTTGGTCAAAGGACACAAACTTCATGATATAAGATAAATAGGCTCTGGGACCTAATGTGCAGTGTCGTGACTATAGTAAACAAGACTGTATTACATACTTGTGTGAGTTACTCACATTTTATGTGGAAAACCTTCCATATTACTAGTATATTAATATCTGGCAAAATGTACTTGTCATTTAAAAACAAAAAAAAATTAGTAATTTATGATTAAGTTTTTCATGTACCCACTCAATATATTTCTATTGAGCTCCACTGTGTACTAGGCATTTTTACTCTGCCTGTGGACAGGGCAAGAGTGAGAAGGAGATTAGAAAAGCATGTAGTCTAGATTTCAAGACCTTGGAATTTACTAGTAAAGAGAGATACATATACTTACAAATACATTTCAAATAAAACTGTGATTGGAACATTAGAAGAATGGAAAACAGTACTACAAGACCACACAGAAGGAAAAAAATTCATTCCAACTGGGATAATGTGTAAAGATTTCAAGGAGTAAGGAGCATTTTATTCCAGCTGTGAAGATAGGTAGGAGTTTCCGAAGCAGAGTTGTAGGGAAGATGGATGAGTAGGTACTGGCCAGGCAGGGACCCAACACAGAGATACGGCTACAAGAGTACACAGGGACTGGGAAGAACAGTGAGAAGTTCAGGATGGCTGGGAGGCTGTATACATATGCAAAAAGAGGAGCCACATAGTGTGCAGTGTGATATGTGGCTTGAAGATTAGATTGCTAGAAACATTTCATGCCAAAATAAGAAATACTGATGACATTATTACATAGTGAGGAGCCACTAATACATTGTTCCATTGTGAAGTAACACAACAGAGCTTCCTATCTGCATACTTAATAGGTTTATGAAAACAGTATTAATCTTACAACAATAAATGACTAGCCTAATAACTCAAAAATAGTAAATGACAAAGCCAGTAGTGGAATCCAAATCTTGACTCTACATCAGATCAAGTCTAATATTGTGAAAATTTTCTTAAGTGTCAGGCATTTTATTTTAGTTTGTATTTTTATCTTCCAAAACTGGTCAAGAAAAGATTGTTTGGAATAAATTCCCAAATCACTTACAATGTATGTTGCTTTAGAAATACTCCTTGCAGTATTAATTTGAAGTGTTTGCAAATAATACTGCAATAGAAATATCCAATAATATTGACAAATATGCTAAGAAAATAACAACATCCACTTTTAAAAACAGAGATCCTCAATTACGTAATTACATAGAAAGTCATTTTTCCCAATTATTTTCTCCAGTTTTATTGAGATATAATTGACACTCAGCACTGTATAAGTTTAAGGAGCATTACATAATGACTGACTTACATATATATTATGAAATGATTGCCACACTAAGTTTAGTTAACATCTATCATCTCATATATATCCAAAGAAAAATAAAAAGAATAAAAATTATTTTTCCCTTGTGATGGGAACTCTTAGGATCTGCTCTCTTAACAACTTTCATATATAGCACACGGCCGAGTTATAGTCATTATGTTGTAAATACACCCCTAGTACTTATAACTGGAAGCTTGTACCTTTTGAGAAAAATCATTTTTTAAAATATAGAACTCATTATACAACATAAGTTTGTATAAGTTTCTTTAAACTACCAGCATGTATTTACTTATATTTTTCATATTTTAAGCATACTAATTTAGAGCTTTACTTTTAATACATGTAAAAACAATACCCTTGGTAAAATCATATAACATACATCTTATACACAAAAAGTACCCACACATATGTTTTAATTTTAAATTTTATGGTGAAGTGAAAAAAATGACAAAATTTATCCCTTAAAGTTTCTTAGACATTTCAATTTTTTCACAAAGCCTATATTACACATATGTTTAAATTTTAAAAATACTACAAAACTCCACAATCTAGAGTTTACGGCAATTAATGTCACACTGAAAAGTTAAGCGAACTACAGATTTGAACTATGGAGATTTCTTCCCTACTATGAATGGTCAGTATTATCAAGTCTGCTATTTCTTTTTCATGATGCTATTTGACCTCTACACGGGTACTTTCATTATCTGACAATAATATTCAATTTGTAAAATGATCCTCAGTCGTTTGAAAGTGCTCAGCATGCGGGGAAGCGTTCAGTATTTTGTGTTGCTTTTCCTAGAGGGCCTTGTAGTGCCCAGACTGGTACCTTCCATTTTTCTCTTTTAACAGTTGGGTTGCTGATCTCACAAATCATATTTCAGCTGGAAATGAAAGGTGCACCACTGCCAGCATTTTGTTAAAAATAATGACACACTTTACTACCTGTAAGTGCTGACCGAGTGTTTTTGCCTTTTCTTCCCAAGGTGACTGTAACACAGATTGATGAAAGATTCTGCAGGATGACAAAAGGTTAAAGATGCAGACCCAGAGCTAGAAGCCCGTGCTGACACTGATGGAGTGGAGGGCAGTGAGAATGCCCACATTATTGTCCTATCCTCTGATAACCAATGTAATATGAAAACTGACTACAGAAGAAAAGAACAAATTAAATCCATTAATCAAGCATATCTCTGCTAAACAGTTCTAAAAAGATGAACAAATGAAAAATTTACTGTTTGTTTTCATGCTCATAAGGATTGAGGAAGAAAATTAATTATAAGGTACTGGCTACACTATTAGTTAAGTTTTTCTTGAAGAAGCTATTTTTTGCTTTGTCAAAGGACAAATGAACCTCATTAGGGAGATTAGTTTCAGTTGGTAGTTTTGCATGAGGACAAACTAATAATGCACCCTTCAAGAGATACCCTGAGTAAAATTATGAAAATTGAAGATCCATTTATTACTTCTTAATTTATGAGCTGTTCGAAAGTGACAACTCCATTACCTATCATGAAACCAGAAGTAAATCGGAGGTAGCCACTTTTCACCCAAGTGTCTGAAGAAAAACTACTTCAGTTTGGCTTTGCGAGTGCTGAGATGATGAATTTATGCGTTCAGGGGCTGTAACTGGGCCGTGGCATTTCACTCTTGTGCTGAAGCACATCAAGCAGAGCTCTATGCCAAAAGACATTTCTGATTATCTCCTTTGAAAGACTTTCTTTTCGAAATGTTTTAAGCGCCCTAGATAAATAGAAAGCTGATGTCTGGTACTCTGAAGTTCCCCTTCAATCCACACAGTGCAAGACAGAAACAGGAAAAACCTCCTCTGCGATCACTCCTGTGTGGCCAGGGGGCTGAGGCTCCTGGGGTGGCCACAGCAAGTGCAGTTCAGTTTCAACATTTGCTTAATCCTGGGCCCTTCTGTTGAGGCAGCTAACAAGGGGACCAATTACTGTGATGTGTGAGGCAGAGTGCTAGGCTGCAGACACCCGTCTTCCAAAACTTGGGGTGAAACCATACTCATTCCACAGCGTGTATGATTCAGCTGTGAAATAATAATGACTTTTCTGGATTCAGCTGACCAGGACTGGCTTCAGACTGCTGACCCAGAAAGCAAAGCCTTCATATGCTCCATTACCAGTCCTCGGAGCCAGAGACGATATCTACATCCTATTCAGACTTGCTTTTATTTATAGGAGTCTTGCTTTTGTCTAAAGAATGCAAGTCAAAATAACATTTACGTACTATTTTTGTTTGGTTTTTGGTTTAACTCCTCTAGTTTAACCGTTCTTTTAGTGGCACAGCAGTTGAATGAATCAAGACAAAATGGCATCAAATTTCCCTGCTTCAAGCCCTAAGCTCTGTTAGTGAGGAATGATAGAGGTAAGCTCTTAAAATATTTTTCTTAATATAAAACTAAATGTTTTCCTTTGGAAAGATTATCTCCTGACATAAAGAAAAGTTTCAGCACTTTTTTAAAAGAAAATTATGTGAATCTAACAGTGATTCCCACTGGCTACCCTGTGGGCCTGGGGTACATGGGGAGTTTTAAAAGTTAGCTGAAGGTTTTCTTTTTCCAAAATAGTGTACCACCTTGAGGGGAGTATCTAGGCTATATAGGGCACAAAGTTTACAAACATAGAGGGTCTTTTTGAAGAAAAATAAATACGAATTTGCAAATACAAACCAGATATCTTAGTCTGGATTTCCCAAAAGCAAATGTCAGGAGAACATGGGTGTAATTAGCTTACGTGGGAATCAATCCTGTAAGTACAATGAAGTAAGATAGTAACACGGAGAAGGGAGAAAGCCAATAAAGAGGCATCACAAACGACAGTCACCACTTTGATCAAATGGGTCTCAACCTTGCTGTGGTCCTCTTTAGACATTTTTAGATCACACCTCATAATGCTACACTGAGGGGTACAGGAACCAGGATACCTATCACTCCTATTTCTCATTGACTGAAGTTTGTTCCTGGGGGAAGCAATCCCAGTGTTTCTGGTCTTCTCTATGTTTGTACATGTCCACAAGCCATGCACACCCATGCAACCAAAGAAAGTCCACACGAAGAGAAGGGCTTGAAGAGAAACCATGGAAGTGTACAGGGACTGCCCAGCAGAGCCCTGTTGAGCTCCAGAAGAAAGCCTGGGGCAAGGAATATTAGAAGGGTACTGACAGCTCCCTCTGCTTTAGGTATCAAAGTGAATATCTAATTAAATAATAAAATAAGTCACAGTAAATCACAAGTTTAAAAGGTGACAACAGTCATTCCAGCGCTATTGAACATGAGAGTATGACGGGAAAGTCAGGATGCAGTGTAGGAATGGCCTTAAGTGACTGCTGTTAAGACATCTTATTGCAAAAGTAAATAATTAATAATAATAACAATAATTTTAATACCACATGAACACATTGCTCGGGGCTTTCCCAGTACCTCACAGCATTAGGTAAGAGCCCTTGAAACTTGGACTTCAGTAATTTCTTGCTAATTCACTTATGGCTGCTATTACTGAGTTTTTCTTATATCCCTCATACATGTAGCTCAGAAATTAAGTCAAGTGCCAGCTGTCAAAGTATTTCTGAATAGCAAAAAGGGCAATGAAAATTGGCAAAATAACTCAAAACATATAGCTCAAAACATTCAAATATTTACAATATTTGATAAACTATGATTATTTATAGCCTGGTCTTTCAACAATGGCATTATCAACATTTTGAGCTGGATAATTCTTTGTTGGGGCTTTTCTGTGCCTTTTAGGAGGTCTAGCAGCATCCCTGTCTTTACCACTAGATACAGTGGCACATTCCCCCGTGTCAGAACAAACAAAAATGTCTCCATATATAATCAGTTGTCCCCAGGGGCAAATTACCCCCAATTAAAAACCACTGGTTTAGAGGAAAGAAAAATTTGCAAACTAGAGATTTGACAAATCAAAAATGTCTGAGGTCTATTTCAATTCAGTTCATTTGCCCACATATCTTAAATCTCCCTCCCTGTGCCACTGAATGGATAAAATAATCCTCTAACTCAATATTCTTATATTCACACAAGAAAATCATTCAGACATTATACAAATGAGAAAATATTGTTAATGACTGAACCATAAACTATTACTGAAGATTACAAAGAAATAAGGATACTTTAAGGAGCTATCGAGTTATTTTAGATTATTCAACATTCCAAAAAAGAATAGCTCCTGTTTTTAAATAGTTCTAGGGTAGAAACCAAATATTTTATTAGTAATTAAAATTTTTATGTAAAAATGGTGAGGGTAGCTCAATAGTCAATCTCTCTTTGGTACAATACAAAATTAAAACTTTTTTACATAATAACTATTTACGATCTACGATACCTATGTAAAAAGTGTTTAACATAAGATACTCACTAATAAAAAATGGTCTTCTTTGCTTCTTAAAAACCATAAATATATGGCAAAAGTTCCATTAAATTCAGCTATCATTTAATAAACAAGTACGACACACTATAAAATTTGCTAAGCTCTTAAAAGTAAACAAGCATAAGCAATATAAACCTTTTGCCCTCAAGAAATGAAAATCAACTGGAGGAAGGAATATATATTCATGAATAATTATAATATACTTACAAAGCTAATAAATATAACAAAGTAGTGCCAAATAATGCTATTTCTCCCATAGAGTATTCTGTGAACTACAATCCTTGGAGGTGAAAGAGGGGTACCTCACAAGAAAAGAGGTTCCTTAAGTAATTTTGGGAAATACTGGATGGCCTATTCCTACAGACATCCACTTTATCATATAAAAATCCCTGGAAGGTTTGTTGAAAGAAAAATCTATTAGCATTTGCTTAACCCAACATTTTACAAACCCATTTGTACAGAAATCAATTATTTCCCCATAAGATCAACATTTGGTGGACCACCTACTCAGGAAAGATGTACTGGAGAATTTAATTTCCACTGAAAGATGAGAACAAGCTTAATAGGGAAAGTGCAATTTAAAGTGGGCACAGTAAGATGGGAAAATTTCCCCATAGAAGAATGTAGATAGAGACCACAGAAGTTGTAGGAAATAAGAAGATTAAAAATTCAGGTCATATCAGAATTTAGCCTGACAGAAGTGTCACTGCACATGGGAGGCCATTCCAGCAAAGGCAAAATGTTAGCAGTATAGGCACCTGAAATTTTAGGTTGAGGCCAGTGACTTCCAGGGTAAGGCATCTGGACATTATTCTGTATGCCATGTAGAGACACTGATGCTTTGTGAGTTGAACAACATGATCAGAGTAGTATAAAATTGGAGGACAGAAACATTAAATGCAAGAAATTAATGTAGAAAGCAAATTACATAGTCCAAGAGAGAAAAATCATTATTTTAGAATGGTGTCTTAAGAAACATGAGCACGGCCATAGTTCATATCGGAAGCCCTGTTGGTCTCTCCATTTAGAGATATTCACCATGATCCTTAGCCTTATATTTAAGGGATCCCACAAATGGTCCCCTTTTTGCTTATTTAGTAGTAGCTATCCTTTCCAGTCTTATCTCACACTCCCCTTTTCATACATTCTATACTCCAGTCTAACTGAACCACTCACTGTTTAAGTAGTTGGGTCTACAAATCAGAAAGGAAATTAGGAACTGAGATGCAGATAATACAAAAGTAATGCACTATAAATATTATGATAAATAAAGTAATTCTTTAAAAAAAAATTACCCATAAAGCACATCTGAATATACTCTGATATTAAAAATAATAATATCAGATGTTATCCAATGATTATTGTTGGAATAGATGAGTTTAGGACTAGCTTTGTAAATTTAGCTGGTCATCTAGATACTAACTATATGGCCCTGGAAAGGGCTTAACCCTTTCATGTCACAGCTTCCTTGATTTTAAATGGAGATGATAGAATTTACGTCTAGTGTTTCCATGAGGATTAAAGAGATAATTGATCTAACATGCTCAGTATAAGTTTTGGCATATTCTAAGCATTCAATAAATTTTAGATCTTATTACCATTATGGAAATCATTAAATATTACTTCAGTGTCACTGCTTTTATCTGTACAATAAGTCTATTGATACACCAAGTTCCTTATGGAAGTATTATGAATATCAGATGAGTTACTCTATGGGAAAGTGCTATTTATACTCTCAGGTTCTACCTAAGTGGAAAATATTATGCATATCCCTCCAGTACTTTATACTCCCATCTATAGGGACTCAATGAATCCAACTATTTTTCTTTCCAATCCTGATTGGTCAGGATTGTTTTGGCATGGAAACTGAATTTACAGGTTTTGCTAAAAGATCCTTATTTATTGGAAGGATGTTGGGATAACTCTGACTTGAAGGAAAACCTGCAGGAACCAGGGGGCTTCTGGGGGCTTCACTGGGTATAAAACAGATATTTAATCCAGTGAAGACTCTCACCATCTTTGTCCATCTCATCTCTGCTTCTTATTATGGGTCACCTTCATTTATTTAGTTTTTTCCATGGAGACATGAAAGTTGATGGCTCTGAGACTACATTCTCATAACTTTAGGATCTGAGAGAAAAAGGAATTTCCTTGCCAGCTATACCTGAAAAACTCCGGGTGAAGGAATTTGATTGTGTCTTATATCCCATTCCTTTTCTTGTGCCAGTCCATTCAATCAGTAAATATTATAAGAAAAATTGTTATGGTCCAGGTCATATTTTCAGTCTAGTCTGAATATACAGGAGTGAACAAGAAAAGTCTCTTTCTTTCTGTGTGTATTTTAAATTACAATGGGGAGAACCAGAGAACAAGTAAGGAAAAAATAAATAAAAGTAAAAGTACAATGAAGAACTTGGTAAAGAATAGTGTGACATAAAGAGGGGGCTTTTAGACAGCCAGGAAATTGGGAGTCCCATAATGGGTCAGTACAGTCAGGGTTTTCTTAAAAGGAGTGGCTCAGAAATACAAAGTTGAGGTGAAGAAGAGGCACTTCCCTCAAAGGAAAGGTGAGCGGTTATCTCCTAATTTGCTATCCCCAGATACACTATGCTGAGAAAACAAAATAAAGATATCCATTACATCCTTTTCTGTGTTTTTGCTGCCCTAGACGAGGTTTAAGCTTCAAATAAGAAGTGATAGAACCCCAGAGTAACATTATAGAAAGCTTCCTAGCCACTTTCCCTACAGATTGTATCTACAGAAGATGCTGCTTAAACATTTTGTCATTTATTAGTTTACAGAACACCCCTAACTCTTCCAAGCACCTCATTTAAAAAGCAATAAAATGGTTAAATAATCCTGAGAAATCATTGAAAATTATGAAAAAAATTCATAATTATGAAAAAAACTGATACTTGAGATACAAATTGAAAGAATAAACAAACAAAATATAATGGTCAAGCCACATTCACGTTTGGATATTACCAGGTATTTTGTACACATATTTTTGAGCCTGCTATTAAACTAACTATCCACTTAAATTTTCATTTTTTAATGTGTTTTTTTCTTCTATTGATGGAGTTGCAAAAGACTGAAGAAGATAATATAAACAGAGATAGTTAATAATTTCTTCCTCTGTACTGTCTCTGATTCTTGTACATAACCTTACTAAAATACTTCTTTTACATTATTTTAATATATTTGTTTATGTTTCTGTCTCCCCTACTAGCTTGGATGTTTATTAGAGCTGGTACAATTTATAATTCATTCTTTATTTCTAATTCTGAGTGTAATACTTGACATTATGATGGCTTAATTAGTATTTATTAAATAAATGAATAAATCCTTTTCAGCAACATCAGTTCTGAATGACTTTGGACACATCATCTTTTTCTCCTTACCAGCTGGAGACTATTGAGATAAACTGGAATGATATATGAACATAAGTAATACATATAGTATATAGAGATTACTGAAGATATGTAATAAGCAAAGGGCAAATGGAATTGTTTCCAACTTTAAATAGGAGATCAAGGGTATAGAAAGAATGCCCTTAACTCGCCCTGCACTGTAGGACTCTTAGAAAGGGTTTTACTTCCTTCCATATCCTACAATTAAAACATATTTTCTAAGAACAACAAATGCTGGTGAGGATGCAGAGAAAGGGAAACCCTCCTACACTGTTGGTGGAAATGTAAGCTAGTTCAACCATTGTGGGAAGCAATATGGAGGTTCCTCAAAAAACTAAAAATACAAATACCATTTGACCCGGGAATCCCACTCCTTGGAATTTACCCAAAGAATACAACTTCTCAGATTCAAAAAGACATATGCACCCCTATGTTTATTGCAGCACTTTTTACAATAGCCAAGATGTGGAAGCAACCTAAGTGTCCATCAGTAGATGAATGGATAAAGAAGAGGTGGTACATATACACAATGAAATACTATTCACCCATAAGAAGGAAACAAATCCTTCCATTTGCAACAACATGGATGGAGCTGGAGGGTATTATGCTCAGTGAAATAAGCCAAGCAGAGAAAGACAAGTGCCAAATGATTTCCCTCATTTGTGGAGTATAACAACAAAACAAAACTGAAGGAACAAAATAGCAGCAGACTCAGAGACCCCAAGAAGGAACTAGTGGTTACCAAAGAGGAGGGGTGTGGGAGGGCAGGTGGGGAGGGTGGGAGAACGGGTTTGAGGGGTATTATGTTTAAGTAGACATGGTGTGGGGGATCACGGGGAAAACAGTGTAGCACAGAGAAGGCAAACAGTGAATCTGTGGCATCTTACTACACTGATGGACAGTGACTGCATTGGGGTATGAGTGGGGACTTGATAATATGGGTAAATGTAGTAACCACATTGTTTTTTCATGTGAAACCTTTATAAGAGTGTATATCAATAATACCTTAATAAAAAAACATATTTTCACCTTACAGAAACAAAATGAATGAAATAATCTAATGATTACTTATTTTTCCTCTGAGCCTAATGTTGGAAGGTCATAAAATTGTTCCCTTCATCAGGAGCGCAATGTGGCAACCCAGGGGTGGCCATGCAAACTCAGCTCAACCTTTGCAGCAATTTAATTGGATGCTCTTGGGTACCGTTGCTGTGCAGCATTTCCCATACGAAAAGGATTCTTTTGTGTGACCTCCAATGCAGTGAAAGTGATTTGGCTCAAAATCATCTTTTCCAGAAGAAAAGATCCAAAGAGAAATTACAAAAGAAATGTAATAGCATTTTTACTCCTTTCTGCTGGAAAGGTTTGCAATGTGACTGCTTTAAAACTTACTATTTTGCAAAAGCCGATTTTCTTCAAGAGGCCATTGGCAACTCAAATCAACAGCACAATAAACTTGCCAGAATCAGGCTATGTGATGAATGATGAAAAAAAAATCACTGCAATTTTATAAAATAGAATGATTTACTTTTTGATATTATTTATTTATTTTACTATATATTACATGTTAGAATTGAGATGAAATGGGTGTTTCTGGTTTAAGCTCAATGCTTACTCCCACAATTCGGTGAACCCAAAAGCAGATACTCTATTATATTTTCAGGATAGGCAGCATCATAAGGGTGACTACTCGGGCTCTGAGCCTGCCAGCCTGGATTCAATTCCCAGTTCAGTCACTTACTAGCTGTGTGAAACTATGTAGCTTCTCTGTGCCTCATTCTTTTTCTGTAAAATAAGAATACCATGTGTGTTCATCTTCATATAAATATACATATACCATGACGTATTCATATATGCACACATGCGTTCATATGTGTGCCAATATGTCAATTCCATTTATATATGCAGGAACTAATAAACATTTACCGGATTGTTCCACAGACCTGGAACCACTGGACTTTGGCTGCTTTCAGACACTGGGGAGCTGAATTGGCCGATTTGACACCTGTCTTCCATGTAGCCCAGTTCTAGGAGGGACATAGATACTTGGGCCTTCAGGTATCAATGTAAACTCAAACTCTTTGTGAAATAATCCTCCTCCGAAAATCTAAGCATTTCCCTTTCCTCAGTGAACAACCTGAGTAGCTCTCCTCTGTGACTGCCACACTTATTGACCACCTTGTTTATGAACTATCTCCTTATCTTTACCTGAAGTAACAGCTTATTAAGTTTTGATGAAAATGTGCTTCATCCTTTGTTTTCCGTCAACTCCAAAATCATGACTACCTCTTCTTACTTCTTACTCTATGTCCTTTCTTGATTGTAAGCTGCTGTATATTTCAGGCTTCTAGCCCCTAACCCTTTACCCATATTTTGCTTCTAAACCTGGTTTACATTTCCCAGTCTTAAGTTTCTCGCCAGCACCATCATGTTCCCCTTTTCACAGTTCCAGTGCAATTAAAAATTACCAGGAGAGCATCTCACCACGCAACACAGCTAAAATGCCTACTTTTCCTCTTCATACTCTCCAACTCTTCCCCTATCCTGCTGAACTTAGTATTCCTTTGTGGTATCAATAAATGTTTCCTTCTGAACTTTCCAAGCCAATTACGAACTTGTGCATACATGTAATTTTACAAAAGGCATGGTCACCTATGTTGTTTTCTTACTATAACCCTCTAAAGTGATTTTTAAATTGCCACTACTATCAACTTTTTTTGTTTGTCTGCCTTACCAAAAAACTGGTTAAAAATTCAGAACAATGTGAGTCATTAGAAAAATATGACATTTAATTCTAACTTCTGTTCAATATTTTAAGCCCTTGAATACTCCACTGAGGACTGTTTCATATCATTATGATTTTCTAAATCTTTGTAGATGACATAATGGTCATACAACATATGGATTTAGCATTCAGATATCTTCTTTTTGAATTGAACTCTTTATTATTATGAAATATCTCATTTTAGATTTAATTGTGAGTTCAGGGAGGGCTGTATATTGGTAAGACTCCAACAACTTCTGGTGCATCTCTGTTCTTATTACTTTCTTTTTTAGGCATTTAATGGAGATCTTATGGGTCTTTACCACCTCACCATTGCAAGACTGCAAGATAATTGAGTTTTGCCCTTCAAAGGTTTTCAGCTCAACTTTTTAACTTTTCACCCCGCAGAGCTCCAAAATTTGGTCAATGCTTTGAAGTAAAGAATAGATTTGTGTTTGAGGTTTCTGATATGTCACTTCAGCCCCATGTGAAGGCCAAAACACCTCCATGTTCTCCATTCCTCAGCTGTGGTTCTTTAGACCAGGCCCATTCCTGGGTTCACAGGCTTAAAATAGTCCCAAAATAAGTGCTCACAGGTGAACCGTATCTCTGAAACCCCAGGGTCAATTCCTTCCTTTATTGCTGGGTTGCCTAACCTCTTACTGTTCCTTCCCTTAAGTAGAATGGTCTTTTGTTCCTAGACAATGTGAAACCTGAACCATTTCACTCGCTTTTTCAGATTCAGAAAATGTCTGGGATAGAAAACTAACCATGTATTCAACACCCTCAAGTCTCTAATTCTGTCACTTTAGCAATTGTCAGTGATTTCTTCTTTGACCAGCAGGGGCCCTTGGCCTGGTGAATGCCCATGCAAATGCTTACACAGAAAAATAACAGCTGTCAGGGCACATATGAACAATTCCTCCTTCTCTAGAGCTTTCGTTCAATTTGTCCTTGGCTTCCACTGCTCTTCGACACTTAAAAAAAATAGAGTTGTTGGAACTTATCCAGGCTTCTCTAGTAGCTGTCAGAGAAAGCATTGCCCTGCCAAGACCAACCACACCTAATTCAAAACCAAAAGTTCTATTTTGTTTTAATATTCCACTTGCCCCTCTTGGCCTCCAGCTTTTTTCCTTGTAATTTGAAATTTCTATCTGATCCTACTAAATACATCTCCAGTACCCATGAAAAGATATTTTCCTTCTGCCTAAGCTCACCTTGAGCTTTCCTATCTCAAAAATGGAATCAGTCATTCCACTAAGAATCCTAGTTCTTTTAGTGAAGAATATCATTAGAGCATTCAAGGCCAAAATCTTGGCACTGAGGTTGCATTTCAGATTGTTTCACATAGCGGCTGGGAAAATGCTACCAGAAACCCAACAGTTGTGGAGAATTATCCATGAAAATAAGTGATGAGTTCATATTATTTCTAATTTGATTACAAATATTACTATAGTAAGAATGTGCTAACATATTTTCCCCCCTCAATGAAATTTGATATACTGCTTTATGATATTGTAATATACTGTTTAATTTACCAAATCACTTTTTTCTCCCTTTTAAGTTTTGAATTATGTGTCCAGGGATTGGCTATAAGGTAAGGAAGTCAATAGATAACTACTGTCAAAATCACTTTAATACCATTTACCCAGAAAATATTTAAAAACTTGTAGCCTTTCTCTAAAAGCAAATTATACAGACAAACAAATCCACTGGCCTAAGAGGTATATATTTTAGATAAATTCATGAACAATTATAAAGTATAAAACACAGAAAAGTATAAAACAGATCAATGCATTTTTTGTTTTTGTTTTTGTTTTCCTAAAGCTCACCTTCTCTCTGTGACATTAATGCCATTATGTAGTTAATTGTTCTGAACTGAAAGGATAATAAGCACCTTTTTATGTCCCCAAGACAGTCAAATGATTATAGCCCAGACCAGCTCTCTAGATTAAGCTCCCCAGGTGCTAGGAGAGAAGAATGCTATCTTCTTGGGTATTTACATTTCAAAAGAATGAAACTACAGACCTGAGAGAAGCCTCTAAATCATAAAAGCCAGAGACAGCAGGCATTTACCTGGTCCTTTGGAAAGACAAATTTACATTCCAAAAGTTACTGTGAGAACCCAGAGTCCTCTCCATCAAAAAGAACAAAGGTGTTTTCCCTTCTTTTGGGAATATAGACATGCATGTGGACACACATGTATATATTTATATGAATATGTGTATACATATATAAACAGAAAATCCACTGTTTTTGTCCTTCACCAATGAAGTGTCTTGCCATGTATGTGGGAGATTTTTCCACCTGGCTTTCACTGCATCCCTGAGTGGTAAGGTCTGTGGCAAGGAGGGCTGAAACACTTATTGTTTGCTGTATGGTAATTAATTAGAAATCTGTCTCTGATCCAGAGCATACTCAGGAATGAATGCAGAATATCACTTTGAACATGAACAGATTTCATTTATAGCTTAAAATATACATTACATTTAGGTACCCACAATATCAAAACATGTACAGGGTGGTAATGTATGTTCTGCTGAACCATATTCTGATCCAGCTCTTCCAATGCAAGTCTCCTCTGTTGATCATCATACAAAACCCTCAGCTCATAAGCTCATCTTTAGACCTCCTAATGCCATTGGGTTTAAATATGTGTGTATCTGATATACATCATATATATTAGTTACACATATATATTTAATCTATATGTTACTTGTTTTTTTCCTCCAAATGTTGGTGAAAAGATATAATGCTACTATTCTCCACTTACTTTCCATTTGAGATGCTACCAAAATTATAGCTATCAGTCAACCTAAACTATTTCATTGTAGTCCCAAAAAGGAATAACTTTTTTAATAATCACATAAGCATTTTGCAAACATCTATCTTAATTTTAAATTAAGAATGGCATCTTTTCTTAAAGTAAATATATAGAAAATATTTCCCTTGAGACCATTACAATTTAAAATACATAGTAATACCAGAAATTATTCTTATAGTTATCCATTTCTCAGGCATATGTAGATCAAATATTTGCCTATCCTACCTGGTCTGCCCTCACATAGACACTTATATATTTACTTAACAAAGCCAGAGTTTTCTTTTCATATACTTTATAGAATTTTTTCTGTTAATTGAAGGAGTTCAATACACTCCATCCCAAAATATGTGACTTTGTCATATAAATATATAAATATGTGGTTTTGAGCTACAGGCATTTGAAAAACAACCAATGAAGGGAGAGACTTTCTCTGAACTCCCCTTATTAGTCTAAAGAAGGATCCTCCAAGAGGAACTTAATTGTCATAAATCCCCTCCCATGGATTTTCATCAACCTCCAGGCAGAGGAGAGGAGATTAGAAGTCAACACCACACTCCCCACAGATTTTGTTACAAATTATCATAGCATGCATCTATTCTTTCATTGGGCCCATTCATCTTTCCTAAAAATTATTTATTCTCCCTGAAGAGGTGTCTGTCCCCTCCCCCCTTTCCCTATTAAGACTGTGTATAAGTTCTCGAAATATCATTGCCTTTTTTGCCATTTAGTTTTTTCCCCTGTGATGTCACAATGCACATAATATTAAAAAGTAATATATTTTCTCTTGTTAATTTGCCAGTTGTCAGTTTATTTCAAACACCTAGCCATCAAACCTAGGTGGATAAAAGGAAAGTTTTTCCCTCCCCTGCACAATTAATATTAGTATCCCTATGTAGGTAAAATTGCAATATTTCCAGAATCTCTTGCCTGGCTTTAGTGCATCTCCATATCAACAGGCATTTCCAAGGGGTGAAGAGAAGTAGTCCATCTCCATATAATTACCTGGGCCAGGTAGGGCTTATGTGGAGTGGAGAGGTTGTGGAGAATCTTTGCTCACTTCTGCTTCAGCAAGAGAGACGCCAGATGGCTCTTTCTAAGTAATAAATGGGTTTTAAACTTTATTTCACCCTTTGACTGACTCCAGTTTCAGCTAGGTATTTTGCCCCGGGATTTCCCCTCCTCGGATTTACACCGTATTTTCACTTTCACGCACAGAAGTATCCAGAAGCTTCCTGTGATGATGAAATGAAGCTTTTCAGGTCCTTCTTAAACTGACTTTGATATAATTTTCTACCACTCTGACCCTTGTTCCTAACAAAGAAATTACCAGGTCCAGTTTGATTTTGATACTCCTTGTCACCTAAATGTACCACAGGAATTGATATATCCAAATTTTCTCATCTAATTTCTCCCCCCCTAAAATGCCTTTCTCCAGTTTCTTACAGGTTGACTTTCCTGTTTCAGAAGCAAATTAGAGTGAACATTGAGTTTCTGTAAGTCTATCATCCATTTCCTTTTCAGCTATGGATAAAGCTTTGTTTTCCTCAGGAAACCATATATTCCAAACCCTAACTCTCTGTGAGCTAAATGACACTATCTCCTCCTACACTAACCAGAGGAGGGTCCTGGCCTCTGCCCTTTCCAGCCTACATATTCTGCTCTCCTGATGACACTGCAGTGATGATCAGATGACTCAAGTCAGTCCAATTAGGATATCCCTGGGATTTGGGCTGGGCAGCCTGGACAAAAATGTTTTATTTTTGTACTGTACTTGGGAGTTCTGTGTATTTATGCCTGAAGCTGCAAGGGATGAAATGTGGGAAAAGGCTGGTTAGTACAATGACAGTGAAAAGTTATTTAGACAAAAGACGCAGGGAGAGAAAAAGAGAAAGAGAAGATGAGGGAGAGAAGGCTTGGATCCTAAAGATATTGTGAGAGCCCTAGAATGCAGTATTCCTGGAAGCAATTTCCTTGCTCAAATATTTCCCCCTGCATTTTCAATCAAAAGAGACATCATAGCCCACATATCTTTGCCCTAAACCAAATGTTTGTGAGGAATAGTCCCAGGGGGATGCAGAGACTTATCAAATTCATATCACTTTGAATATGACATATGTTTTGTTTTTACAAAAATCAGGATTGTATTTTTGTTTTTGAGATCTAATTTTTTAGAGATTATTTTAAAACATAAATACATAAGAGTCCACTGAAATGGTTTAGTTGTGAAAGAAGTAGACATTGATAGATTTCAATTTCTTTTTCTATCACAGTTATACTTTTCAATTATAAAATTACCTCAATCTATTCAAAAAAGAGCATATCTTATACTAACTTTTACTATTAAAATTAATATTTAGCTAAAATTAATTTAGAGGTGATTTTTTTCTCCAAACAACATTGTTTATTTAGTGTTCTTCAGAATATAATACATGTCACAATTCTAGGTACAAAAAATGAGAAGATAACCTTAAAGGAAATTATTTTATGTTTCATGTTATTGAGTAAACAGATATGTCCTTGAAGAAGAAAAACAATGTCTTACATAAATAGGACAATTAAAAAGAAAAACATATTTTTCTACAAATTTTCATTTTTTTCTTAAAATAATGTCATAAGAAACATACAAGGACATAGAAATCTAATTGCTATTTCAATGATAATTCTGTTTCATTGTTTCTTAAACTAATACAATATTTTATACAAATATTTTCTATATTTGATTTTCAGTCTTACAGCCCATGTTAGATACTATTTACGTCAGTGTTAGTGGTGACTGTCCCTTTGGTATTATTATTTGACAAATCATCTAATAAAAGCATTTTCTCAGGCTCTGTCAAAGAATTGTTAAACTATTAAGAGAATCCTTTTATTCTGTATAACACCAGTAAGGATAAAAAAGAGATTATCCAATTATATCATAATTCATAAAATTTTCATCATTCTAACTCATATAAGCATTGAGGTATAGATCCTATGTGATAGGAAGTTATATTACTTATAGGTGCCATTATAAATATTTCATATTCTAACAATGACATTCTCTATTTACGTTAATTTCTTTTTCTATACCTGAGGCAATATTTTCCATTGCCTCCTAAATAAGAGATATGAGAAAATACAATATAACCAGCAAAAAGCCTGGACAGGACTAAGCTTGACTAATGAAGTGTTCTGTAAAAGATGTATTTGCTTTAGTGGTTTCATTTTGCACATTGAAATATTACTTCAATTTTGAGTTAGGCTCCATGAGATTGAACCACCTCTCTATAACAGTATCAGTAAGAGAATTTTTAAAGAATTTATAGAGATGATATGATAATTAAACATACATTAAATCATAAAAACAAACAATGCATTCCACAATTAAAGCATAAATATACATAAAATAGGCTGAAGTACTTTTCTTTAAACTCATTAATTGGGCAAGTATATTCTTATCAAAGTATTTTTAGAATACAATAGGTGCTTTCCTGACTTGTCAGGATATAAGAGGGGCATCAAAATAAATAGATCTTTTTGAAATGTCAGCTCAGGAACCCCATTCTTTTAAGTTAGGGAACATGTTTTTGTAATATAAATTTTTGCAGGAAAATCTAAAATACTACAAACAGTAACTATTTAAAAATTTTAACTGTTTTTAAATGTATTAATTTCACATGGGTTTTTCAACCTTTATTTGCTTTTAAGTATGTTTTAATATATTTATATAACACAAATTTCAAGAAATTTAAAAAGTTTTGGTTCTACCCTTGCCTTTTGTCCTAGACTACATTTTCAATAATGTTTCTACAGAGCACAATCTTGAATCCTCTAGAGCAAAGAGCAAGCATGCTTACACCATGACAAAGGATAGGGGTTTTCAAAGTGGTGGGCTCCTGAAGCTCAGAAGTCCTGTCCTGTAACACAAACCATTGAATATACAAGCAACTGTCTAATAAGGCCTTTGTGTTACTACCTTCATGGGACTTGGAGCAAAAGAAAGTGACAGAAATATGTAGATGTACATCTTGCTTGCTCTGATTTGAGATATACGATCCTTTATCTCTGAGCTAAGAGTTTAAGGTCTTCTGCCAGCATTGATAAAAGCTTGAAAATAGGGTAAGACTTCAGAGCTTTCATGATTTCTGACAATTCTGCAAAAAAGGGCAGAATGCTAACAATTTTCTGAATAAGGAAAGGTGAGGCCCCCAAAGGCAGGTTCAAGTATATGAGACAACTCCCTATGATCTGGCTCTGACTATTCTTGTTTAAGTTGTGGGTGAGGAAGTTGAGTAGTAAGGCTCTCACTGTCCTACTTTCCAATGAAAGTTCAGAGGCTGAGTGGTGAGATGTAGGATTGAAGCTACTGCCCAAAGGGTATCTTGGTTATTGTTTCCTTTTCTCTCTTCTCTGGCGGGGAGAAAAAAGGATGTCATCCTGATAATGACTCAGTATTTTCAGCAGCCCCAGATAAATTGCAAAGTAATTGTGGAGCCTGAGTCACCAAAACTGAACTATATGGTGCCAAGGATGAGTAACTTGATATTCAACAAAATTATTTGAATGGATCAAATATTAAGCATTCATTAGGTTGTACTGTAAGTAAGCAGCTTTCAAAACTACAGAAGCAAAATGAAGCAGAGGCTTGATTTTAAAGGCAGAGGTACTTTCTCCCTAAAATCATCCAGATCCCTCCTGCTGTCTGTATGACTTAACTGCTTTAAAGCTACAGATAACAAGGATTGGGTTTGAGGTCTTCCTGCCCCCAGGAGGACTAAAGTCCATGATAAACATATCATGGATGGATAAAGTCCACCCATGTATGCTTAGAAACTTTGAGAAAGAAGGGAGACAAACTTTAATGGCTCACTTGGAAACAGTCTCTATCCTACCTGGTTCCTCTGGGGGATAAGAGATGCAAACTTGTGGGGGGCTCATAGTGAAGAGAGAAGATAATCTGACCTTGTGGGTGGAGTCATTTTGACTGGTGTAATTCATTATTATTTTTGCTATGCTGAAAAATCCAACAATTAAAAATAAATGTTAATAATAGAAAATATAGGGATTGGAGAAAAAAGATTGTGGAGTAGGAAGGTAAGGTGGAAATGACCTCCCATATACACACCAAAGAAGCAACTACAACAAATATAATTAACCCTGTAAGTGACCTGATGACTGAAGAAAGACCATCTATATCTGGTGAAGAAGAGCAGTCCACAAAAAGAAGGGTGAGGTGGCAGAGACACAATCAGTCTGGACCCAAGTCCTTCCCTAATCCCAGCCCACAAGTAGGAAGAGGAGGAACAGAGTGGAGACAGAATAAGCACTCAGAAACTGCACACCTGGCCCTGGAGATCTGCTCTAGAAACACAAGTCCATACTGCATGGATCTTTGGTGATTAATGGGGCTGGACACCAGGGAGAGTTGGAGCACTTTGGGAGGCTGAGACTCCTGCCACTTATGGAGGAGAGTAAATCTCCATTGGTCCAGATGAGACCCAAAACAGAGGTAGGAGTTTGATAGATTTACCAGCAATGGGAAGGGTACCAGAGAGGTTAGAGTTGGGCAGAGCTCACTCTACAGGAGAAAGGGCAGATGGATGACACTTCCACAACTTTCCTTCAGCCCAAATGGTCAGGCTCTAGTAAGAACCCAAGATGCTCCACTCGCCTTGCTCATGGTTCAGCACCAAGGCACTTCCCTACTTACCTCCCTGCCTATCCAGCTGCTCAACCCAGCAGCATCAGACATTGCTGCCTGGCAGGAGGAGGAAGGTTTTTCCAGCTTTCTCAGCCTTCTCTCAGCCCAACTAAGGAGGTGCCTGAGGGAACCAGTTCCAAGCACTACTTGCTCCTCACTGGCAGCCTGGCCCTGTGCTATGCTCCTCTACTAACCTGTCCCATTTACCCCATTAGCCCAGCAGTACAGTGAGTGCTGCAGGGCAAGCGGAAGAAGGCTCCATCCATAATGCTCCCAGCAGAAGCACTGCTGCTGGCTCACCAAGGACCAGCTGAGGCAAATAGCCATCTGAAGTAGACTGAGAGAGACCACTGCTGGCAGACCGACAGAAAGGCAGTCCCACCCATAGCCCACCAACAGCAACTGGGACTCTACTGCAAAAGAGAACCAGGCACTGGAGAGTAAAGAGTCTTGAGCTTCTGGGCACCATGGTATGCCTTCTTCATAAAACCATTATTCGGCAGACCAATAAACATAGAGGGTCTGCCTCATGCAAAGAAAGAAACCAGAAACTTGACAAAATGAGGAGACAGAGGATTATGTTCCAAACATAACAAGACACTAGAAAGAGGGCCAAATGAAATGGAGATCACCAATCTTCTTGAAAAAGATCTCAAATTCAGTCATAAATATGTTCACTGATCTATGGGAAAGGATTGAAGATCTCAGGGAGGACTTCAACAAAGAGATAGAAGACTTGAAAAAAAGCCACTCAGAGCTGAGTAATACAGTAAATGAAAAGAAATATACAATGGAAAGGATGAATAACAGATTGCTACAATTAGCAAAAACAATCAATGGGATGGATATTAGAGAATAGGAAAACAACAAAGCTGAGGAACAGAGAAAAAGAATCTCTAGAAATCATAGGGTGCTAAGAGAAATATGTGACAACTCCAAATGAAACAATATTCACAAAATAGAGGTACCAGAAGGAGAAGAGAGAGAGAAAGGGGTAGAAAGTCTCTTTGAAGAAATAAGTGCTGAAAAGTTCCCCGGTCTGTGGAAGGAAATAGACACCCAGGTCATGGAAATTCAGACAGTCCCTAACAAAAGGAACCCCAGAAAGACAACACCAAGACATATAATAGTTAAAATGACAAAAATCAAGGGTAAGGAGAGGGTATTGAAAGCCAAAAAAAAAAAAAAAAATTATAAAGGAAACCATACAGACTATCAGCAGATATCTCAGCAGAAACTTTACAGTCCAAAAGAGAGTGGCATGAAATATTTAATGTACTGAAACAGAAGGAACTTCAACCAAGGATCCTCTACCCAGCAAGATTATCATTCAAAACTGAAAGATAGAATACAAATTTCTCAGATAAAAGAAGGCTAAAGGAATTCACCACAACCAAACAGGCATTACAGGATGTTAAAGAAACTTCCACAGATGGAAAAGTTCTTAAACCTAAATAGTTTCCACCAGTGAAAATTAAAAACACAGTAAAGGTAGTGGACCAATTACTTGCAAATGAGTACAAAATTAAAACAAAACAAAAGTAGTAAAACAAACTATACAAAAAAAATCAAAGGATACATAAAAAATGCAGATTATGACGTCTAATACACAAAATGTGAAGGAAGAATAAAAGAAGTACATTTTGTGTTCAAAATAGAGTGATCAACAACTAAATATAGACTGTTGTATACTTAGGAAATGATCCATGAACCTTATGATAACCACAAGCATAAAGCCTATAATAGATACACAAAATATTAAATTAAAATAATCCAATCATAACACTAAAGAAAACCATCAAACAACAAGAGAAGAGTATCAGAGAGGAAGAAAGGAAGAGAGAGGAACTACAAAAATCAACCATAAACCACTGAACACAATAACAATAAGTACATACCTATCAATAACTACCTTAAATGTAAAGGGACTGAATGCACCAATCAAAATACATAGGGTGGCTGATGCATAAAAAAACAAGACCCATCTATATTGCTGCCTACAAGAGACTCATTTCAGATATAAAGACACACAGACTGAAAGTAAAGGGATGGAAAAAGATATTTCATGCAAGTAATAAGAATAAGGAAGCAGAAGTAGCAATACTTATGTCAGACAAAGAAGGATGTTACATAATGATAAAGGGATCAGCCCAAAATGAGAATATAACCATTATAAATATCTATGCACCTAACATAGGAGCCCTTAAAAATGTAAAACAAATACCAACAGAACTAAAGGAGGAAAATATACTGAAACTCAATCTTATTAGGAGACATTAAAATGCTACTTACATCAATGGACAGATCATCCAGTTAAAAAATAAGTAAGGAAACAGAGGCATTGCATAACACATTAGATCAGATACACAAAAGATATCTATAGAACATTCCACCCAAGAGCAGCAGGATACACATTTTTCTCAAGTGTGTACAGAACATTCTTCAGAATAAATCACATAATAGCCACAAAAAAGCCTCAATAAGTTAAAAAAGATTGAAATTGGATCAAGCAACTTCTGATATCAAAATGGTATGAAACTAGAAATAAGTTACATGAAGAAAACAAAAAAAGCCTGGAATCTGATGGAGACTAAACAACATGCTTCTAAATGATCAAAGGATCAATGAACAAACCAAAGAAGAAATCAAGCAATAAACGGACACAAGTGAAAACAACAATAGAACAGCTGAAAATTTGTGGGATTATGCAAAAGTGTTTCTAAGAGTGAAGTACATAGCAATATAGGCCTACCACAAGAAACAATAACAATTCAAAATATACAGTCTAACTTCACAATTAAAGACTCTAGAAAAACAAGAACAAGTGAAATCCAAAGTTAGTAGAATGAGGGACATAATAAAGATCATAGCATAAATAAATAAAATATAAAAGAATAAAACACTAGAAAAAAAATCAATGAAATGAAGAGCTTGTTCTTTGAGATGATAAACAAAATAGACAAACCCTAGACAGACTTATAAAGAAAAAAAGAAAGAGGACACAAAATCTGAAATGAAAAAATTAATAGTTAACAGTGGATACCACATAAATACAAAGAATTATTAGAGAATTCTATGAAAAATTACATGTCAATAAAATGGACAAATTCCTAGAAAACTATAACATTCTGATCGATGAAGAAGCAGCAAATCTAAACAGACACATTACCAGGAATGAAGTTGAACTAATAATGAAAAAAGTCCCAAACAACAAATCCTAGAACCAAAGGGCTTCACAGCTGAATTCTACCAAACATTTAAAGAGGAGCTAATACCATTCTTCTTAAAGTATTCCCAAGAGTAGAAGAGGAGGGAATACTTCCAAACTCATTCTGTGAGCCAGCATTACTCTAATACCAAATCCAAAGTCACCACAAAAAAAGAAAATTACAGATCAAAATCCCTGATGAACATAGATGCAGAAATTCTCAACAAAATAGTAGCACACAGAATTCAAAATACATCAAAAGGATCATCCATTATGACCAAGTGGCATTTATTCCAATTCTATTCAAGGATGGTACAATATTCATAAATCAATCAATGTGATACATTGCAGGAACAAAAAGAAGGATAAAAACCACATGATCATCTCAATATTGAAAAAGCATCTGAAAAAGTCAACATCTATTCATGATTAAAAACTCTAAACAGAATAAATACAGAAGGAATGTACCTCAACCTAATAAAGACCATATATGACAAATGCACAGCTGACATTATATTCAATGGCAAAAAGCAGTAAGCTTTTCCTTTAAGATCAGTAACAAGACAAGGATATCCTCTCTTACCACTTTCATTCAACATATTACTGGAGGTCCTACCTATGGCAATCAGACAAGATAAAGAAATAAATGTATCCAAATTGGTAAAATATCATTACTGCAGATGAGATGATACTATATATAGAAAACTCTAAAGACTCCACCAAGAAACTATTAGAACTAATATGTGGATTCAGCAAAGGTGCAGGATACAAAATTAATACACAGAAATCTTTTACATTCCTATATAATAAAAATTAACTAGCAGAAAAAGAATAAAATACCTAGGAATATACCCAATCAAGTAGGTAAAAGAAATGAAAACTCTGAAACAAAGAGCTTGTTCTTTGAGAAGATAAACAAAATAGGCAAGGAAGTGAAAGACCTATACTCTGAAAACTAAAACACACTCATGAGAGAAATTAAAGAAGATAACAATAAATGGAAACACATCCCATGCTCATGGATAAAAAGAATTAATATTGTCAAAATTGCCATCCTGCCCAGAGAAATTTTCAGATTCAAAGCAATCCCTATTAAAATACCAATGACATTTTTCAATGAACTAGAGCAAAAAGTCCCAAAATTCATATGAAACCACAAAACCACAAATAGACAAAGCAATTCTGAGGAAGAAGAACAAGGCTGCGGTTATTTTGCTCCTTGACTTCAAGCAATAGTACAAAGCTACAGTAATCAAAACAGTATGATATTGGCACAAAAACAGACCCATAAATCAATGGGACAGAGTAGAGAGTCTGGATGTAAAACCATGCTTATATAGTCAATTAATACACAATAAAGGAGCCATGAATATACAATGGGAAAAGAAGTCTCTTCACAGGTGTTGGAAACCTGGACAGCTACTTGCAAGAGAATGAAACTAGAATACTGTCTAACTCCATACACAAAAGTATGCTCAAAATGAATTTAAGACCTAAATATAAGACAGGAAACCAAAAAACTCTTAGAATAAAACAGGTAAAAATCTCTTGAGCACAAGTATGAGCAACTTTTTTCCTGGACATTCTTGGGCAAACAAAACAAAATAAAAAATGAACAAGTGGGACTACAGCAAACTAAAAACTTCTGTAGAGCAAACAACACTATCATCAGAACAAAAAAATCAACCTACAGTTTGGGAGAATATATTTGTAAATAACTTACCCAATAAAGGGTTAACATCTTTATATACCTCAATACGAAAAAAGCAAATAGCCTGATTAAAAAATGGACAGAGGACTCACATAGACATTTTTCCAAAGAAGAAATGCAGATGGCCAGCAGGCACATGAAAAGATGCTCCACATCGCTAATTATCAGGAAATGCAAATCAAAATCACAATGGGATATCACCTTACACCAGTCATAATAGCCACTATCCAAAAGACAAGAAATAACAAGTGTTGATGAGGATGTGGAGAGAAGGGAACCCTCCTACACTGTTGGTAGGAATGTCAATAGGTGCAGTCATAGTGGAAAGCAGTGTGGGGGTTCCTCAAAAAGCTAAAAATAGAAATACCATACAATCCAGTAATTCCACATCTAGGAACATACTCAAAGAAAGTATTCCTCTTTCAAAAAGATATATGCACCCCTATGTTTTCTGAAACATTATTCACCATAGCCAAGTTATGGAAGTAACCAAAGTGTCCATTACCAATGGATGAATGGTTAAAGAAAATGTGGTACATATACACAATGGAATATTATTCAGCAATAAAAAAGAAAGAAATCCTTGCAACAACATGGATGGACCTAGAGGTTATCATGCTAAGTGAAATAAGCCAGTTAGAGAAAGAAATACCACTGATTTCACTTATTTTTGGAATCTAAAAACAAAACAAAACAAAATAAACAAAATATCAGTAGACTCATAGACATTGAGAAGTGACTGGTGGTTACATTGGGGAGGGATTGGTGTGAGTGCGTGAGCAGGGTGACAGGAATAAAAGGCACAAAAATTCTCATTAATAATATAAGTTATTCACAGGGTGGTTAGTAGAGCATGGAGAATGTAGCCAATTATACTGTAACATCTTCCTTTGTTGACTGATAGTAACTACAGATAGTGAGGATTTAACAATATGGATAACTTTTGAACTACTGTGCTGTATACTTGAAACCAGTAAGATTGTATATCAACTATACTTCAATAAAAAAATAATAAATTCAATAAACATTTAACCTATTATGTACAAATACTTGCTATATTAACAACCTCAGTTAAACATACTCATTCAGGGAATGCTTTCTGATTTCCTATAAGAGTACATTTCTGGGTTTATAAGGACATTGTATATGACTTAATACCCAATACCCAGTAGGCACTTTACAAGTGATTTGTTCAACTGGTTTTAACTGAAGTGAAGTGAAGCAGATTTTACTAGCTTCTTATATAATGGAACTTACAATGTACTGAACAATAGGGAACTGCCAGAAATTATACATACCTCCAACATACTGAATATATGTTGAACTTCAATGGAAGGGGAACTCAAAGTCAATAAATATTTAATTACAAAGGAAAGTAATTTTCAAGGAGATAATAGAGACATAGTTCTTAGATGGCATCTGTGACATTTTGGGGATAGTGAAGGTTGACAGAGAGAAGGAAATTTAAATCATACCATCTCTACCCCAAGCATTTAATATTCAGTTTTCTACCTGTAGTCACTGCCCTGAAATAAATCCTGTGATCTGAAAATATTTTGTTTTATGCTTTGTATTAGTATATTTTTGAATAGTGAAGATTGAAGGGTTTTCAATACTTTAGAGAATTCCCAAAGTACACACAGTTTGTAGGAAACAATGTGGAAAATGTGGTCTTTTTGTGGTGAAATCTATGAAAATACACACTTTTTCCTAAAATATTTGTTTTATAGGAATACAAATTTTCAGAAAAGTCATATGAAGTTGGGTGGGATTTTAAAGAGATATAAAACAATATTTAAAGAATGCAAATTAATGTCTAACAATCAGAATATTTTGTCTCCTTTCATACACTGAGTTGTCTTTATCACAGATATTTTGAATTAGTCAAGATTCTAGAGGTCAACTTGTTCTGCATGTTCTACTTGAGTAATTTAATTATGGAAAACAAATTTTGCCTAAATTCTCTAAGTATCTAGGGGAAAAACAAGAATTTGCTTGATTTACCTAGTGAGATATCACATATAATTATTTTTGAAATATAGTTGATATGCATTATTTATAGTAACTGATATAATTCAGGTAAGTAGAATTTCTTCACAATAAGTAGAACTACTTACAAAGTTTTTCAAAGTCTTTTCCTGTGTTATCAAATATCAGCTCATATGATTCTAAAACTTTTCTAGTCCAGCTAGTTTGCCTCTTAAAATAAATGGCTCCTCTAAGACTCTGACACTGGCTAGAATCAGGAAACAATTAGGTCTGCAAATTTTTAATAGTGAAATCACTCCAAATGGTAAGATTCAACCTTAGGTAAGGGTTTAGGTCAGTTCTTCATGTAAACTAATGTGTTAAAACATTAATATGCTCCTAAAGTTAAATATTGGGTTTATGAATTGGGAAGAGCTTTAAAAGAGACAATATTGTGGAGTGTAATGTGAACTTTCAGGTTTCTGTTCACCTCAAAGCCCACTGGGATTTTCTTAGAGTATAAATAAATTTTCTAGTTATGCTACAATGACCAAACACTGTAAAAATTGAAGATTTGCTTAATTAAGTCAATTGTAGCATAAGATAGTTAACATTAAATTAACAAGCAATAAAAATAAGTTTAACTTCTAATGTTTTCATTTTGGGGCAAGAATTTTCAGCATACAGGATTTTTTTCTTAAATATTAAAAATAAGCAGGCCTATGGAATGTAAGTTTCTTCAATATAATATCTAATATTTGACAGGTATAATTCCATTTTGAGGATTTACAAAAATATTTTTATTATCTTTTGAAAATACTCAAATATACATTTGGGACTTATATTTCTCAGTCTCACATTTAATAGTTGGCAACTTGACCTTCATTACACATCAGATTGTTCAATGTAAGTAATTAGTGTTTAGCAATCAAAAATCATTAAATGAATTCTGATGTAACTGTTTTACATAAGAAATAATGCTCATTACTTTATTCATGCCATCAGTCAAACCATCCAACTAGTCAGACCATACCATTCTCCAGGGATATGTTGAACAATGTCTTTCTCAGTAGATTGTAAGCTTGAGGGCAAGGATCATTAAATTCAGCTTGAACACTGTTGGGTCCCCAGTACATAGAATAGCCTCTGGAACCAGTTCGATAACTATTTGATGAATTAAATTAAACAGAGAAATGGAGCAGCCTAACTAGAGGACTCAGACAGTGTACGTTTCTAGTCCAGCTGCTTTTAAACCCAGACCATTTGTGTTTATAGTTATTAACTTCTGCTTCTAAACTTTGGGCTACTGTGTACTGTGATATTGTTAAAGCTAAATATTTCCTTAAATTATATATTTGGGAATACCTTCTTACATTCTACGACATTTGAATTTGGTGTGGTTAGAATTTACACAGCATTTTACGTATTAATCTATTACCTGCTAATATTACACAACTTTTCTGCAGTATAGAAAAAGAGCATCTGACTCGAACTTTCTAAATAATATGAAGACAGTATAAGATCATATGCCATGGTCACGTAACTCCCCCTCACCCCACACCACCCTGGCAACCAACTTTCAAACATCTTTTGATAATCAATATAAAAAAATGCCATATAAAAATACGCGGGGCCTCCCCCATTTTAGTCTGCTTTACTGTGTATACGGTTAGCATTATAATTATGTGGGGAAAACAGAACTTTCTGACCAGGATTTCCACCTAGACTTAATAGCACCAAATGTATCCAGTTTGCACATTTATGGGATGCTTACCAATGACAGCGTTTGTGGTCAGTCATGGGATTGCCCCTCCTGGGTAGGGGTGGAGAGGAAACACCCATTCTCTCCTCCCCTCCATTCCTGATACATAATTGGTCAAGCATCCGCCAGTCACCAGGGACCTGCCTACAGAGTTCCTCCTGAAGCAGGAGGGGTGGGCAGTAGTGTGGCCAGGGAGGGAGAGTGGGGGAGCCATGTGAAAGGGGGTCCCAACCAGTGGGAGTGAGAGACTGAGCCATGAGAATAAATCCTTTAATTCCCAGCCTTGCTCTAGCCTTAATTCGGTCTCACTGATTCATAGGGAACTTACCCTGGGTGGGGATCCCCTCCTCCAGAGCTACAAATTATAATTCCCAACTGGCAGTATAAGAAACCAATTAATTTAAGTTTTTGGTCATGAAGCTTTCGCTTTGTGTGTGTAGGGAAGTGGGGGGGCTCTATGAAATATATCAATATAGGTCTTCATATATATAAGGTCCTCTCCTTTTCAATCCCCTAACGTCCTAATTATCATTTTAATTTTTATCAGTTCATCCTTTTCGTAGAAGTTTGCTTTCTCAAGAATGTTTCCAAGATGTGATAAAATAGTTGTTCTCTGATAATTATGTAATATGATAAAGGTGCTAATTATCACTACAATGGCAATCATAATATATAAATATATTAAATTAACATGTATACCTTAAACAATGTTATATGTCATATTTATTTCAAAACTAGTAAAATAAATTCTTTTCTGATATGATTGAATAAAATGCCTGCCAAATTTTTTTTTAGAACCCATATTTTGTGCCCTTTACTCTCAGGAGTCTGTCATAACTGGTAAAATAATGCGTACTGTCTTCTTCTGGAAGCAGTCATTTTATCAAACCTAATTAGTGTACCATCTTTGATGCACTTTGAGAAAAGAGCTCAAATTAGTAAGTACCCCCATTGCTCATTCTTATCTCTGTCTGAGAGTGCTTGTTAGATGTCTCCAGGCATTCCTGGTGCTTGTGTCACTAGGTGCAATCCCAAAACAAATGAGGAGAATGTAAGGCAAACAGGCCAGTCAATCAACAAATAGTTCTTGAGCTCCTACTCTGTGGCTGGCAATATTCTAGACTAAAGGGATGCATCGGTGAACAAAACAGACAAAAACCCAGCCTTCATGGAGCTTTTTCTGTATGTTGTGCTGGCCAACAGAACTTCCTGTAATAATGGAAATGTTCTAAATCTCTACTTTCAATACAGTACTTAGCTATCACCCACATGTGGTCACTGACCACTTAAAATGTCGCCTGACTAAATCCTCAATTTCTAAGTTTACTTAATTTTAAGAAATTTAAATGTATATCAACACATGTAGTTAGTAGCTACTATGTGGCACAGCAGGATCCCATAGTGTTTGTAAGTTGTTTGCAGTGGAGGTGTGGGGTGAGGGCAAGTGTGGGACCATGGCATAAGAAATTGAAATGAACAAGGAAGGAAGAAGAGACATCTCCCTTCAGCTTCTTAGTCTTTTTCAAGTCTTAAATTCTGGTTAAAGTGATTCTGAAAGCCTCAAGATGTATGAGTCCCTGAAATACATAATTAAGCTGCAAAATCGTCTTTTTACTGATCGGCAATCATGTTGATGTCACAATTAATGCCTGAACACTAGTTAATGTCCACATAGGGAAGAATAATTACAAAAAGTCATTAATTAGGGTCTATTTACTGTACCATTGTCAAAACTAATTGTCTGGAGTAAGATGTTCTTCCTTGATTGATGAGTTTGTAAATGCAAGGCCAAATCTATGAAAGCTACTGTCCATTTCCCAGGAAAAGTACTTAAGGTTCTGGTAGAGTTAACCCAGAGAACTGCTGTATCTTGGGCTCTAGCTGCCCAGGCCTGACCTTAGTGTTATGTCAGGACAGTTAATAGAGTTCCAGGCATTCAATAGATGATCCAACCAATATCATTTTTCTATAAAGACAGAGCCCTTTTCAAAAATAGAAACTGCTGTTATCTAAGTATTGCTTTTATTTTGGAAATTTCAGCAAATCAGTAACATGGAGTTACTGTAAGAAAACACAATGTCCTCTTTGACACAAATTGCTATGTGTGTTCACTACACTATTCAAGAATATAATCATCCTAGTTCAACCCCAGATTTTTGTTTGGTTAGTTTAATATCTGTAGAATCCAGGGTATGTATACCTGTTTACAGAGACCGTGGGAGATGGGGAGGCATCCATATAGCAGAAGAGTTTGGCAGGAAAGCTTTCCCTAATTTATCTAGTTACAATTCCTATACCCTTCTTCTGAGCTTCTGATGCTTGTTCCTCTATTTAGCACTTTAGATAAACTCCCTCTTGTATTATAGCATTTTGATGTCATTTATTTCCATGTAACAACTTGAGGTTTGGGGAAGGTATCAAACAACTTCAAACTTGCCCAGTCCAGGAATTCAATATAGACCCATTGAATAAGTGAGTGAGTGAGTGAACAAAGGAATCCCATGAGGAAATCAAAGCCCATTTGAATCTCCCACACACACATATCTATATATTCTGGTATTATTGTTATATTATACTTCTGAAAAAGAGGAAAACCAAAATGAGTGTGAAGATAATTTTCCACTGGAATCCCGGCACCACTCTTTTTCCTTTCTTGCTTTTCTTACATATTTTTTTTTCTTCTTTTCTTTAAATCATTTCATGACTTCCAGAAGTCACCAAAACAGAATCAGGTATGTAAGAAAATGGCTGGGAGCAAGCAGGGGAGAGTAAGGCCCCTGAGAGAAAGATGAGGTGAATCCTGAATGTAGAGCAAATGGACGCTGTCAGCTAACTACTCCACAGCAGGCTTCTCCATCAGGAAAGTCTGAGCAACACCCTCTCACAGCTGCTCCAAGCTTAAACCACACCAACAAGATGAAGGGTGGGACTGCCATCCTGAGTATTTCCACTTACAATATTTCAGTAACTTTTATTACAAAATCCCATGTTAAGACTGTTCCAGATTAAAAGGAAATGAAAAGACATAACAAAAGGTAGTATGTATTCCTTGTTTTGATGATGGTCTTAAAACAGTTTAAAATATAAAAGCTATAAAAGATACTTGGTAACATCTGAATTATGGCCTAGAAAGTAGATGATTTTAGGGAAATATTTTTAACATTTAGATGAGGCTGTAGCATTGTGGTTATATAGGAAATGTTCATATTTATTACAAATACATACCGTAATATTTCAAGTTAAATATGCCATGATATCTTCACTTATAAATACATCAGTACAAAAGAAAGTAGCAAAATAGCTCTAAATGTTGATAGTTGTTAAATATGTTACAAGTATATGTATATTTAATAAATATTTGCTCTATTGTAGTATGTATTTGGATATTTTCACACCAAAAAAAGAAAAAATGAAAGAAAAATAGGAGACAATGTCTTTTCTTTAGAACATATACCAACCAAAGGAAGAGTTATAATAAATAACAAAGCAAAATTTTGCTACTCTTTAGTTTTAGTAAATTTAGAATATATTATTTAAGTTATTATTTCATCTGTGGATGAAAACTATTTTCTTTCTTGATGAGCGTTCACTTTATTGTAACCACTCTCAGAATCACAGAGTACATTACAATTAGATGTACCTCTAATATGCATTGCTCAGATGTCAAAGGATCCACTTATTCAAATGTGTATTACATAAAGGAATATTTACTTGTGAAAACTATTTTAAAATGCTAATTTTGCTTTAATTAGAGAATTTTTTAAGCAATAAACAACATTTACTGGTTTGTGAGTGGTGAACAGCACGTCCTGCATCACACTACTGATGTCCTTTGGCTCTCATTTTTTGTGGTTAGCTCTCATTTTCTGTGGTTACCTCTCTAGTCTCAGCATTATCCTACTTAGCACATAAAAACAGAACAAGATTAAGGTTGACTACCTGCAAAGTTTATAATATGTTAAATAGATAATTACTTTGAGATATCTGGATATTTTCTTTAAAAACACAAACTGAGAAGGATGCCATTTTTTGCCAAAAGTTATTATCTGGTTATATAAAATGGCTTTGCACAAAGTTTTAAATGTGTACCGTATTTAGCATCCCTGCTTTATTCAGCGAAGTCAGTACTTTCAGTAAGAGGTCTGAATTCAAGAGCACAGTAGAGATCATTGAAAAGTGATGATCTGATTAGGAAAAGAAAATCCTCTGAGGTTCTACAGGGAAATTAGTGCAATCAATAAATTAAAAACACTTTTATTCTTCATGTATTTTTAGGAAAGTAGATTTATGTGTAGGACAAGGAAAGGCATTTTGTTCATGTGCATTGCTCAGTGTGGTGAAACTGAATTATCAACCAGCATCTAATATCTAACTTGAATTTTTCCTTCCTGATAACGTGAAGGATATCCAATAGTACATATGTTTCAAGCTTGCAGAAGTCCTAAACACCATTTAAATTAATGGGAAAGTATCAATTCTTTGGTAATATAAAATATCTATCCCTTATATCATCTTAGCTTATTATTTGCTATGCTAATGTCTACCTTTCTGAATGGGTTGCACATCCTTTCTGCAGTGCAACCTATCAATCAAATACTCTCTAGTGTTTTGATTCATAGCAAATACTATATTTTTTTCCTCCACTGGCAAAAACCATTCCATTACCAGAGTAATATGTTTATTTAATTATTCATTCATTTATTTATTCTCTATCATTCATACATTCACTTGACATTTCAATATAACACAAGATTCTAAGGACATAAAAATATTCAAATCTCTATTTCTCAAGAATTTTATAGGGGGATATAGAGAAAAGCTATTGATTTTAATACAAAGTGATAAGTGCTATCATATTGGCACTAGACAACTAATATTTTCTGTGAAATTCAGAAAGTCTGTCCATATGAGCTAAGGATGAGCATACCAGTTTGTGCAGCAAAAAAGGGCACAGAAGATAAAATATTTTTTTTTGTAATGTAAGACAGAATATGTTATGTATTGGGGATGGCAAATAATTTATTATTATTGAGTTATAAAGTTTGTTGAAAAGATTTCCAGGAAATTAACCCAGACAGGTAGCAAGTACCTGCTAATGGAGGACTTTAGACTATGCAAAGAAGTCTGGATTTTAAGTTATAAATGAGAATATACAAAAAATAATTTTAAAACTTACATGATTTAAATTGGAATTTAGAAAGACTGCCCTTACTCATTTGTAAGGGATGAATGGTCAAGTGTACTTTAGAATCTATGAAGATAGCAGTAACTAGCATTGGTGATGAATAAAACCTAGAAGAATATGACTTATCTCATTTATCTTCTTACAATGTCCCTGTTAGAAATATATATATAATAGTGTGTCTTCCAATAGGAAAGAACATTCAAAATAAAAACAATGAGATGGTTGTCAAAGATTATTTTTTTTCCTATTTGCTTGTTTGGTGGTAATTTCCCAGTAAATCTAACTCTGACTTTGGACTTGTCTACAATACATCATCAGCCAAGACTCTGCATTGTTTTCCTGACAGACATATAATAAAACCAGCAATCTGGCAGCAGATACTGAACTAAGGATTGATGAAATGTTATCCACCTATTATAAAAGCTTTCAACTCTTAATCTATCCTTGAAGTTTCATTTAATGAAAGTGATAAAGTGTTACTCATAGTCTGTAAGACATATTTTACCTTACTTTTGCTTTTCAGTAACTACTTACCTATTTTGTTGGTTTTACACTCTTTCTAATTCCACAACATGTGGGAAACCCAACATCAGAAAAAGTATAAAGTCAACTATGACATCAAAGCCACAGTTGGTATGGGGAAAAGGAAGTGTGTGCTTGAAGGGTCATAGTAAACAAATGTGGAAGACCTAAAGGTCAACAAGGCTGCTAAAACTAACCTGTGCATTGGAGCTCATGTCCTTGCTGAAAAAACAGAAAGGAAAATAGTGCCAGTTACAAAAATGTTCATTGTCAATAAAAAACATTTCAACTTCTCAGAAAAGCAAAGTTTTTCCTAGTGCATGGTTCAAAAATAATTTCTCATATGCAACTGGAGTGAGAAATTCTCAAGCCATTTTTTGACTTTTGATAACTAAGTTTATCTTCAGCTCATAACCTTCAAAAATGGTACTGATTGCCAATAAATTCATTGGGAGAGGGTAAATTTACATGCTAAAGGGCAAATGTTTAGTAAAAGTTTGTAACAGTTAAGTAATTTAAATTTGCAAGACAAGGTAGAAATTATAATATAAATTTTACTTGGATCACAAGTCTATATTTATTAAGAAATTCTATTTCAGTAACATTATCTATGAAGATAGTTTAATTCATACAAATCTTTAAAATGTTTACTGTAACAAATACTATTTTTTCAGGTTAGTTTTAAATTGTTAATATATGAATAAAACTGAACGCTTAGTAAATTTGTCATTATCTTTTTCATTACTATCAAAAAGTGAAGAAAAAAACATTTTTTTCATCACATAAGAAAGAACAATATCATTAAAAAAATATTGGTTCAAATGGATGCAAATGATAGTAGAACTTTTATACATTTTCTCCATGTAAATGACCTTTTAATCTTGCATCATAATAAACAGTAAGATTGCTAAAAAAAAAATATCAAATGTTCCTTAAAAATTACAAATCAATGTAATGGCTTGGAAAGAAATGTTAGAGATTTTAGAAAAAATAAAATGAGAAAGACTTGACAATCAAATAATGCACATATATGTGTATGTATGTGTTTATCTATCAAAGCAATAGATAAATTTAAAAGAAGTTTGAAGTGGGTTCTGGAAAGATGGGACTTTGAATCCATATTAGCACCCTTCTTCTGAGCCAATCTAAGGCTGGGGCTGTGAGGCAGGTAATTCAGGAACGTATGAGTGAAGCCTCAAGTTTCCTGTTTTGAGTCCTGAAGGAGAGAAATATTCTATATTTCTTCCTTTTGACCAGGAGGAGATGTTGAGAAATGTTGTCAATGGATCCTGGGGAGAGTGTAGATCACAGATCTGTGGTACACTGGAGGAAAGTTAACCTAAACTGGAATGAATGTATCTCTTTTCCCTAGCCTCCACATGGCTTAAGAGGCCTTAAAAGAAGAATTCCCTCTAATGCTAAGAGTAAGGAAGTGGGAGCAAGGAAATGGATGAAGGTATTCTGCCACCTCTATAAGGTACTGACAACAAACCTCCTAATATCTGCTAGCCCCAATAAGAATAGATTCTACTACTTGTGTCATTAAGTAGTTCAGAGACTTGGTCAGACCCCAGGCCAAGAAATCTGCAAGGAACATAACATGCAAAAGACATTGTCAATAGGTTTGAAAAAAGAGCAGAGAAGAATAGGAAATGTACCAAAAATAATAAAGGCTCTTAGGGGATTAGATAGCATTCAAGTTAAACTTCATAGAAATTACAAAAAAAGTTAATTAAATGAAAAAATAAGTTGGTGATTTGGTGGAGTTTGGTTTACAAATTAAGGGTCAAGAACATTAAGTTCAATAAACATATTAGAGAATAGAACCAAAATAACTATGTAGAGATCATAAACTGTGACTCAGAGGATAGGTAGGGGAGACAAAATATAGGTAAATAAGAGACTGTAAAGCATAAAAAGAAAAATATGGAGGAAAGAGATATGCACACCTGGTCCTACAGATTGAAAGGACTCAAAGTTCTAGTTATGACTGATTTTTTTTTTTAAGGATACATCCTGGAGAGAAGAAAAGATGGTGGCGTGAGAAGTGTGGCGGAAATCACCTCCCAAAACCACATATATTTTGAAAATATAGCAAACACAACTATTCCTAAAAGAGTGACCAGAAGTAAGAGTACACCAGCCAGTCAACATTGTGAGAAGTCAACATCTCACAGAAAAGGTTAAAGTAAACAGCCACGACCCAGTGGGACCTGAGTACTCTCCCCATCTCACTCACTGGTAGGAGGAAGAGAATCAGAGCAGGGAGGCAGTGAAAGCACAGCACTGCTACATACCCAGCCCTAGAAATCTATCCCGGGGGCACAGACCCTCACTGCATGGTGCTGTGGAGATTAGAGGGGCTGGAAACCAAAGTCAGAGACTAAGACTGCGAACAGGTTCCCAAACTGAATGCCCAGGGACAAAGGAAAACAGGTGCTTTAAAAGACTTCTCCACAGTCAGAAGGCTGTTAAAGGGGCAAGGGTTTAGGAGAAGGAACAGGTGGACAAAATTGTCCTGGCACATTCAGCCCAGCAAGTTGGGAACCTTCAGGAGCTTCAGGCGTGTTACTTCACTGGTTGGTGACACAGTCTTGAGTCCCCTCACCATGCTCGCAGCCTGCCTCTCCTTCCTTCCTGCTACACCTGTGAGCAAACCCGCTATCCCTGCCATTGCTGCAGACCAGCTAGAGGGCAGACCCATGTACAGCAACTATGAAGCTTAACACAGAGGTTTCTACCTGTGCTCGGCTAACTGGCACAGACAGCAGAGACAGGCACAGCAACTGGGAAGCACGAAAGGGCTTTGCCCTCTCTGCCAATACACTAGCCACTTGCCTGCGAACCCCACCATTGCCTAGGACAGCAGGAGGGCAGCCCTGTCCATGGCAGCTTAGGGGATTAACCCAGAGGCCGCTCACTGTGCATGGTTAACTGGCACAGACAACGGAGACAGGCACTATGACCAGTAAGCAGAAGAGACTTTGTCCTCCCAGCTAACACCTGAGCCACTTGCCTGTGAACATTCATATTGATGCAGGACTGTGAAAAGGCAGAAGAACCTTGTTCAATCCCAAATCCCTCAAACACCAGAAAGAGGGCTCAGTGAAACTGAAATCACCAGTCTTCCTGAAAAAGAATTCAAAATAAAAGTCAAAAGCTAATGGAGCTATAGAAAAATATTCAAGAGCTAAGGATGAATTCTGGAGGAAGATAACTGAAATAAAACAAACAATAGAGGGATTTAAAAGCAGATTAGATGAGGTAGAGGAGACAGTAAATGGAATAGAAATTAGAGAACAGAAATACAGAGAAGTTGAGGCAGAGAAAGAAAAAAGATCTCTAGGAATGAAAGAATATTGAGAGAACTGTGTGACCAATCCAAATGGAACAATATTCACATTATAGGGGTATCAGAAGAAGAAGAAAGAGAAAAACAGATAGAAACTGTCTTTGAGGAGGTAACTGCTGAATATTTCCCCGGTCGGGGGAAGGAGATAGTCTCTCAGACCATGGAGGTGCAGAGCTCTCCCAACACAAGGGACCCAAGGAAGACAACACCAAGACATATAATAATTAAATTGGCAAAGACGAAGGACAAGGATAGAGTATTAAAAGCAGCCAGAGAGAGAAAAAAAGATCATCGACAAAGGAAAACCCATCAGGCTATCATCAGACATCTCAGAAGACACCTTACAGGCCAGAAGGGAATGGCATGATATATTCAGTGCAATAAAACAGAAGGACCTTGAACCAAGAATATTCTACCCAGCAGGATTATCATTTAAATTTGAAGGAGGGATTAAACAATTCGCAGGTAAGCAAAAGTTGAGGGAATTTACCTCCCACAAACCAACTCTACATTGTATTTTAAAGGGACTGCTATAGATAGAAGTGTGCCTAATGCTAAATACCAAATGAAGAGTTAAGTTAGGTGCCCAAAAAGTCAGTCAAGGGATACACAAAGAGTACAGAATATGACACCCAACATATAAAGAGAGGAGGAGGAAGACAAAGAAGGGAGAGAAAAAAGAATCATCAGAATGTGTTTATAATAGCATAATCAGTGAGTTAAGGTAGACTGCTAGATAGTAAAGGAGTTGCCCTTTAACCTTTGGTAACCACAAATCCAAAGTCTTCAATGGCAATAAGTACATATCTATCGATAATCACCCTAAATGTAAGTGGACTGAATGCAACAATCAAAAGACATAGTTACAGAATGAATAAAAAAGCAAGACCCATCTATATGTTGCCTACAAGAGACTCACTTCAAACCCAAAGACATATAAAGACTAAAAGTGAAGGGACAGAAAAAGTTATTTCATGAAAACCATAGGGAGAAAAAAGCAGGAGTTGCAATACTTATATCAGATAAAATAGACTTCAAAACAAAGAAAGTAACAAGAGAAAAGAAGGACATTATATAATGATAAAGTGGTCAGTCTAACAAGAGGATATAACCATTATAAATATCTATGCTCCCAACATAGGAGCACCCAAATACGTGCAATAAATACTAACAGAATTAAAGGGGGAAATGAAATGCAATGCATTCATTTTAGATAAGTGAGAGTTCAACACACCACTCACTCCAAAGGAAAGATCAACCAGGCAGAAGATAAGTAAGGAGACAGAAGCACTGAACAACACATTAGACCATGTGAACCTAACAGACATCTACAGAACTCTACACCCAAAAGCAACAGGATACACATTCTTCTCAAATACACATGGAACATTTTCCAGAATAGATCACATACTGGGACACAAAGAGAGCCTCAGGAAATTCAAAAAGATTGAAATTGTTCAAATCAACTTCTCAGATCACAAAGGTATGAAACTAGAAATAAATTATGCAAAGATAATGAAAAGTTTTCACACAAATGGAGGCTTAACAACAATGGATCAATGACCAAATTAAAAAAGAGATCAAGCAATATATGGAGGCAAATAATAACAACAGCTCAACGTCCCAAATTCTGTGGGATGCAGCAAAGGCAGTGATAAGTGGAAAGTATATAGCAATCCAGGCCTATTTAAAGAAGGAAGAATAATCCCAAATGGTATAAATTCACAATTATTGAAACTGGAAAATGAAGAAAAAAAGAGGGCCAAAGTCAGTAAAAGAGGGACATAATAACAATCCGAGAAGAAATAAACCTGAGAAGAGTAAAGCAATATAAAAAATTATTTAATCCAAGAGCTGGTTCTTTGAGAAAATAAACAAAATAGATAAAGACCTAGTCAGACTTATCAAGAAAAAAAAGAGAATCTACACACATGAACAGAATCAACAATGAGAAAAGAAAAATCGCTATGGACACCACAGAAATACAAATAATTATTAGAGAACACTTTGAAAATTATATGTTAACGAACTGGATAACCTAGAAGAAATGGACAACTTTCTAGAAAAATACACCCTTCCAATATTGACCCAGGAGGAGACAGAAAATCTGAACAGACCAATTACCAGCAATTAAATTGAATTGGTAATCAAAAACTACCCAAGAACAAAACCCCCAGACTGGATGGCTTCACCTCTGAATTTTATCAGACATTTAGAGAACATCTAATACCCATCCTCCTTAAAGTTTTCCAAAACGTAAAAGAGGAGGAATACTTCCAAACTCATTCTATGAGGCCATCATCACTCTAATACCAAAACTAGGCAAACACACCAAAAAAAAGAAAATTACAGACCAATACCCCTGATGAACATAGATACAAAAATACTCAACAAAATATTAACAAACTAAATTCATAAATACATCAAAAAGATCATATAGCATAATCAAATTGGATGTATTCCAGGATTCAAGGATGGTACAATATTCAAAAATCCATCAACATCATCCACTACATCAATAAAAAAAGGACAAATATCAAATGATCATCTCCATAGATGCTGAAAAGGCATTTGTCAAAATTTATGACCTATTCATGATAAAAACTCAACAAAATACTAATAGAGGTCAAGTACCTCAACATATTAAAGGCCATATATGACAAACCCATAGCCAACATCATATGTAACAGCAAAAAGCTGAAAGCTTTTCCTCTAAGATTGGGAACAAGACAAGGATGCCCACACTCTCCACTTTTATTCAAATAGTACTGGAGGTCCTAGCCATGGAAATCAGACAACACAAAGAAATAAAAGGCATCCAAATTGTAAGGAAGAAGTTAAACTGTGATTGTTTGCAGATGACATGATGTTGTATATAAAAAATCCTAAAGAATCCATTCCTAAACTACTAGAACTAATATCTGAATTCAGAAAATTTCAGGACACAAAAATCTGCTGCATTCCTATATACTAATGATGAACTAGCAGAAAAAGAAATCAGGAAAACCAGTCCATTCACAATTGCATCAAAAAGAATAAAATATGTAGGAATAAACCAAGCCAAGGAAGTGAGAGACCTATACCCTAAAAACTATAAAAGACTCTTGAAAGACATTAAAGAGGACACTAATAAATGGAAATTAATCCCATGCTTTGGCTAGGAAGAATTAATATTGTCAAAATTGTCATCCTGCCTAAACCAATCTACAGATTCAATGCAATACCTATCAAAATACCAACAGCATTCTTAAACGAACTGAAAACAAACAGTTCTAAAATTTATATGGAACCAAAAAAGTCCCCGAATAGTGAAAGCAATCCTGAGAAGGAAGAATAAAGCAGGGGGTATTATGTTCCCCAACTTCAAGCTCTACTACAAAGCCACAGAAATCAAGGCAATTTGGTACTGTTACAAGAACAGACCCATAGTCAATGGAATAGAATAGAGAGCCCAGATATAAACCCACACATGTATGGCCTATTAATATATGATAAATGAGCCATGGATATACAATGGGGAAATGACAGCTTCTTCAGCAACTGGTGTTGGCAAAACTGGACAGCTACATGTAAGAGAATGAAACTGGATTACTGTCTCACTCCATACTCAAAAGTAAATTCAAAATGGATCAAAGACCTGAATATAAGTCATAAAACCATAAAACTCTTAGAAGAAAACATAGGCAAAACTCTCTTGAATGTAAACATGAGCAACTTTTCATGAACATATCTCCTTGGGCAATGGAAACAAAAGCAAAAATGAACAAGTGGGACTATATCAAAGTAAAAAGCTTCTGTACAGCAAAGGCATCAGTAGAACAAAAAGGCACCCTACAGTATGGGAGAATATATTCATAAATGACATATCTGATAAGTGACTGGCATCCAAAATATATAAAGAGCTCACAGGCCTCAACAACCAAAAAGCAAATAACCTGATTAAAAGAATGAACAGAGGATCTGAACAAACACTTCTCCAAAGAAGAAATTCTGATGGCCAAGAGGCACATGAAAAGATGCTCCACATGACTAATTATCTGATAAATGCAAATTAAAACCATAATGAGATATCACCTTACACCAGGTAGGATGTCCAACATAAAAGACAAGCAATAACAAATGCTGGCATGGTTGTGGAGAAAGGTGAACCCCCCTACCCTGCTAGTGGGAATGTAAATTAGTTCAACCATTGTGGAAAGCATTATGGAGGTTCCTCAAAAAACTAAAAGTAGAAATATGATTTCACCCAGGAATTCCACTCCTAGGAATTTACCCTAAGAATATAGGATCCCAGATTCAAAAAGACATATGCACTCCTATGTTTATCGCAGCACTATTTACAATAGCCAAGAAATGGAAGCTACCTAAGTGTCCATCAGTTGATGAATGGATGTAGAAGATGTGGTATATATACACAATGGAATATTATTCAGCCAAAGGAGGAAAACAAATTCTACCATTTGCAACAACATGGATGGAGCTAGAGGGTATTATGCTCAGTGAAATAAGCCAGGTGGACAAAGACAAGTACCATATGATTTCACTCATCTGTGGAGTATAACAACAAAGCAGAAACTGAAGGAACAAAACAGCAGCAGACTCCCAGAACCCAAGAATGGACTAGCAGTTACCAAAGGAAAAGGGGTTGGAGAGGGTGGGTGGGAAAGGAGGGATAAGGGGTTAAGGGGTATTATGACTAGCACCTATAATACAGGGGGTCATGGGTAAGGCAGCATAGCACAGAGAAGACAAGTAGTGACTCTATAGCATCTTATTATGCTGATGGACAATGAGTGTAATGGGGTATGTGGTGCGGACTTGAAAATAGGGAGAATGTAGTAAGCACAATGTTGCTCATGTGAAACCTGAGTGTAAGATTGTATATCAATGATAACTTAATAAAACAAAAAAAGAATACATCATGATAAAATTCTCTGTACAAAGAAAAAAAATTCCACTCACATATTCCATCTGAGAAAAGAATAAAGAAATAATGCTAATAAAACAGCAAAATTAATAAGCACAGAGATCTTGAGAGACAAATATAAGAAGAGATAAAAGACTGGAAAGACGCCTCTTTAGAGACCCATCCTTATAACCCCTGTGTCAATTTAAAAACAGATAAATTCGTCTATCACTGTGTATTTAGCATAAGTACTGAAAGATCCTCGCAATAGAAGAGACAAGTTACAATAAAAATGCTAATACTAATTTAGAATGAAGATACAAAATCTAGAACAGCAAGATTTAGGAAAGGAAAAGGAAAGCATCCGAAAATTCTTATCTAGTGAGAAAGAAGCAAAATGGTTGAGAAATGAAAATATTATAAAGATCTTATAGAGGGATGAGAAGAGAGGCAGATGGGGAAGATTTGAGAAAATGTGTTCCGGGGGCAAATTGTTGGAATTTTATTTTCATATATGAGTAAAGAAGTCTGTGTTTGATTATGAACACTAGAAAGTAAACATTAACAATGGGAAAAATAGGCAAAAATTCCCAAATTAACATGGGGGAATAAAAGGAAGAATTACAATGTTATTAGGCCATATGTAATAAGGAAAAGAAGGCAACTTTGAAGAAGAATGAACCTTAAATATTAATTTACGCAGAAGGAAAAATATCAAGTATGTAGGTTATTATGTTGAATTCTACATTAAAAGTTGAAAATCATCATACTGAGATGTTAAATGTTTGACAATGAATGTACTGACAAAGGGATATTAAGTGAACATAAGTACAAAGAAGTATTAAAATGTTAATACCAGACAAGACAGAATTTAACATCAGTTAACAAAAAAATATAAAGATGGACAATAATAAGGAAGTAACATAAATATATGTTTATATACACATGCACACATGCACACACCTATTATCTCTAATAGGCAAAATATTTTGAAAGAAGTAAGGATAAATATATAAAGCATAGAGAGAAAAATAGAAGAATATTTTTAATACGCAGAATCTTGGGTGATCAAGATGTTGATTAGAGAGAAGAGAAAGTACAAGCATGTGATAAAAAATTGTTCAAAACTCCTTAGTATATGTGATAAGACCTCATTTATGTAAAATGATAGGTATGAAGATAGAAAGAAAATAGAAAAAGCTATACAGTTAAATAACCTTTTCTATCAGTATTGAGAAAGCCAAATATCTACAAGACTTATATCACAGTGTTGAGATTAGAGAGGACAGGAAAAATGAATGTAGCCTTTTCCTAATGACACTTTTATATTGCTTTATTCTCTCTCATATGTGTTACTTTTGTGATTTTAAAGCATTAAATAAAAACCCCCTTTAAAAGTGAGTAAACATTTATTAGAATATATGCAATGAAAATGCTATAGACCTTGAGATATGACCTGTATATGCCACTTAAAAAATATCTTAACAGAACTACAAACATTTAAATAGTCAAGAATAGCTTATGGCCAAAGTAATAGTAGTTATATGAGGAAATCACTGATTCTGTATAATGGATTAATACTACATAACAGTAATAATTATCATGTTAATTACTACAAAAGAACAATTGTCCCACTAACATATTAATATGATTTACAGTAAAAGAAGAGGTTCTTTTAAATATTGCCTTGGAGTTTAGGAAATCATCATTTAACCAGAAGTTTGTTTTAAAAGTCCACAATAAATAAATGCATCTAACTTCATTGGCTTACAAGCTGTGTATATATTTAGGATAACATATATAATGTTGATATAGTAAAACAATGTTTAGTTTTCCCAACTCCAAACGAACAGTATAAAATATCAGCAAAACACTCAAGGTAGTAGATCTGTCTCTGATATATGCCTTTGCAGGAAAATAGAGACAGTTCAATCCTGTATATAGTTCCTAACAATCAGTATTTCAGAAAAGTAAAAGAGCATTTTTGGATCATCCCTGTAGAATCTTCCTAATGTCCTTGTGCCATTTCTTGAGGGATTCACACGCTCCACTTTTTTCAGATTTATCGCATGTATGTGGTGTGTACATATAAATATAGAGAGCATAGGGAGAGGAGTTTTGAGACTGTTATAGACATTAAATTCTTCCCTGTAAAAAAAAGTTTTTCTTTGTGTCTTTAGAGAGGTATCCTATGTGACAGCTGAAAATTCTTTCTAATCTCACAAAAAGTTTGTCAGTAGAGAGATATCTGATCTGACACCCAGGGCATTTTACAAGCATATCCACTCTGTTGCCCAAATCAAAACCTTTGGACAGATTGCCTTGTGTCGATGCTTCTTGCTACTGAGTAGTATGCTATTTAAGTTCAGTTGCAAAGAGGTTGTGTCTACGCTGAGGAAAAGTGCTGGTCTTCTCAGTTAATGAAAAGTAAAGTAGTGTAGTAAAGAGTAGAGCTCTAGACACTAAACACCTAACATTGCCAGTAAGCCCTCTGTGACTCTGGCTCAGCCATTTAGCCTTGTTGTAACTTACATCTTTTACTGTGTTAACGAGGGCTTTGTAATTAACAGTACTTTTCTTACAGAGTTTTGGTTAAAAGAAAAGTTGGGTTGGTTCCCTAAGGATGTTAATGGCAACACCAAGCCAATCAATGTAGGAAATGCTGTTAATCTAACAAGCATCATAGCATTAAACACTGTGTAAAATTATGAATTAGATAAATAAGTTTAAGTGGCTTAATTCCAAACATCCCCATCTATTTAATTACAGACAATTTTGTTTTTATTTTTTGTTCTGGATTTTGAGACTTCACAGAATACAATTAGTGAAATAAGGTGCTAAATGATATATAATGTCCATCCCAGGCATAGAAGTATAGGATTTATAAAATAAATAGTTCTGAGTGGAAAAATTGTATCAGCATTATTTTTTCATTACAAACTTGGCACAGATTTTCACATTTAGTAATGTTTTGATAAAATATAGATTAATCAAGAGAGCACTTTCTTATAACAAAAAAAAAGAAGAAGAATAGTTCTCTCCCTGCAACTTTTTCTTACTATTTACTCTCAGTACATAAATGGACTTCCTCATATAATGTACTAGTATGGTTAACAAAAATATTTATTATATTCCATTAGGTAGTGATATATTCAATATACTTTTTCCAAATGCATATAAATTATTTGTTTGAATCGGTTGCTGAGAATTATAAACCTATAGTGCTGTTTGTCACCCATCCAGCTGAAAATGATGGGAAGATTTCATTTTATAACAGGTTCCAAAGCAGTTCTCACAGGTGTATGGAATATGTGAGAATCCCAAATTATTTTCCCGCCCTCTTGAAATATGCATGAGCCTAGAAGATACTGCCATGAAAGGAACTTACTTTACACCAACTTTAAAATTACCTGGCTCGGGCAAAGCATGATCAGACAGCTGCCTGCAGCCACTCCTACATTCAGTTTAAGTTTAATGAACTATTTTGGTTATATAATGAGTATCACTCAGCTCCCCCAGACCTGCACTAGCTTGATCAGTTTCCAAAGCTCTGAGAGTTTCAGCAAAGAAATAGTACGAGGCAGAAAAATAAATGATTCCTGATAATTGCAGCCTTAGGCACCAAACAAAAAGGATGGGGGACATTGCTGAGCTGACTCTACTTTGCAGAATGTAGGCTCACCCAGTCAGGGCAACACAGAGTACCTCTTCAGTGGACATGTTTTCCTTCTGTTTTCTGCTCTGTTCCATTTAAATGCAGAGATCTGGCTGGAGCATCAGAGAATTGCTTTCCATGGAGTGGATATCCAATTATCGTGACAATAGCCAGCAAAGAAAAAAATTAATTTCATGTGAAAAGTGACAAAACTCAAACAAAATATGGCCTTGAATACATATGGATTCATATCAAGGAAAGAAACTGCTCTTTCTTCTCAGTCCCCCAGATACTAGCTTAGTTACATAAAAATGTGCTTTCTTGTAAATTTATTTTAAATTTCCAATATTTAAAAAACATTTGGGTACATTATTTTTCATATCAACTCTGGAAATTTTTCATCAAAATACACAAAACTTTAAGGATGTTATTAGACTCTTAGACCTTACTGGATATTTCCCATGCCATTTAAAAATCTTTTAAATAATGGAACAGAAAATGTATCATCATCAGGCAGATAAGAGCCTAGCTTGTTCTAGGAACAGAAAGAAAGCTGGTGCAAATGTAGAGAGGCAGAGGGGAAGGGTGAGAGCATATGAAAAGCTGTCAGTAATGTTCAGGGGTTTGTTTTCATTCTAATGCCATTACCCCACTGTAGGTTTTACAAGGTGAAACAAAGTGAAAAGTCACTTGGTCTGCCATCTGAGAAATGGATGTCAGGGTAGGGCAAGGTGAAGATGTCTTTTGTACTAGTACAGATATACTGGAAATGAGAGAAGGAAAGAAACTCAGAATACATTTTTCGTACTGCTGAGAGATTTGCTGATGGAGTGGATATTGAGGAGTGGAGAGTCAGTTCTGTTAATCATTATGATACCTTGGACCACTTTCTGTGAAACTCAGGAACAGCACAGTGTTGACCGGAAATTACTGGGCTGATAAACTAGAGACAGTTAAAATATGCCTTGTTCTTTCACTGGTGGGTTGTGAAGGCTCCCTGCATTTCTTTATTCCTCTATAAAATGACCTTTACCTTCCCTTCCTACTTGAGAATGCTATGACTGTTACACAGCACACAGCAATCTATGTTTCTGCTCATTGGTTTCATGCAACTCCTTTCTCTGTCTTAATTGCATTATGCTACACTTGTTCCTATTGAATGTCAGTTCCATTTATTTTTCATAACTTCTCCAATTTATCAAAGTCAACAATCCAATCTTATCCTCCCAAGGTGATGAACTTCCCTTTTATTCCTTTCAGTTCTCCTGTGTACTTCTAATGAGGTAAAGTTTCCACTCTGCCATTTAGATTCTGAATTCTTCTTTTGGCATCTACATCCACTATTCATTTGCATTTCCCATGGCCTATTGATAATGTCCCTTTTCAAATCTCTTGCTTCCTATCAGTGCTACCTATGAAAAGTTATGCTAACTAAGGGTAAATTACAATCAGTATTTTCCACAGTATACTATATCCAACATCCTGGCTTCATAATAGGATTAATCAAAACTTACTGTAGAAACATGAGGCTTTATATTATAAATTCTGACCATATGAACACATATTTCACATTGTAGTAAATCTTTCAGGTGTAGAAAATAAATTTATGTAATTTCAGATTCTACAGGTAACCAATAGATAAGATGGCTCAAAAATCACATATGAAAAATATGTAGCAATAAGTATATGTATTTAATATGTATATATTATTTAAATGTCTTTCACCATATCATTCCTATGTTGGTTTGACTATTTCCCCTTTGCCTACTTTTATTTGATCCCCCATTTTTTGTATAGACAGAAGTGAAGGGAAAAAGCAAGCATTGAAAGTCTGTTTTTTTGCAATAGTCTTAGTGTATTCATTCTTATTTCTTACTTTTTATATATAACATAATATATGGATAAGCTATATCAGGAATACAATCTAATGCTAATGCCCTTTGCTTATATTTAATTTATGACCTTTAAATACATATTTTAATCTTGAAAACTCTAATCTGCAGAGAATAAATGACTAATTACATGGGGAAGTAATTAAAAATAAGACTGACCTTTCCCTATGCTTGCATATTGTGTGTTTTTAATTAGAAAAAAAATATTAATATAAACCTGTGAACACATAATCATTTAAAAATATCAGCATATGACCAATTTAATATGATTTACTTTTCTAGATAAATGGCTGCTTTCTATTCATTAATATTAATACATCAAAGTATGATGTTTTTTAGCAGTAATTTTTTTATTTGTTGTTTTAGAATCAAACATGGAAGATTTAGCCTTGAATGCTAAAGGAAATCTACTAACCTACCTAAAAATACACAAACATCATGAAGTGACACACTACATGAGTAGTTTTTCTAATACTTCTGATACACCTTATATGAGACTATTTCCAAGCTTTCTAAATATTTCTCAGCCAATCTGTGTCCTAAATAATACACACAAAGAATAATTTACATATTTGTGTATTTGACCTTATAGAGCTTGACTGTAGTAATCATTTCACTCTGTATATGTATCAAATCATAATATTGTACAATTTTAATATATGCAGTTTTTATGAAAGAAAAAGAAAGTATAAAAAGAACAATATTAGAAACATTATTTAAAATAGCAACAAACATTTCTAATGTTATCTTAACATACATTTATTTTAGGTAAATAAAATTATATGTATATATAAAATATATATATATATATGACTAAAAACAGCAATTTTTAATCTGATAAGTATCTTTAAGATGTCTAAAAACAGTGATTCTTCATATTTTTCCATGTTGGAATCAATACATTTATTTTCTTTTCCTTGTGTTTCCATATTCCAGAAATAGAATTTGTCAGTGGAAACGAAGGTAGCAATAGGGCATTATAACATGACTAAACTAAACTATGAGGCAGAGGAAATATAAACTAAAAATCCCAAGAATTAAATTTAAATTCTTTTTATTAGATGTAAGATCAATGCCATCCATCACTAATATTGGAAATATACTCAAACTAACAGCATGTCAGTTACTCTACCCACAGTTCAGAGGCACTTTGGGACAATTCATATGATAGGAATCTCCTTAGATACATGATAATAAATGTCTCAGTTTTGTGACAGGTTTTATAAATTACTTGGGCTCTATATAACTATGTCTGTCACTCTCAAAATATCAACAAATGAAACATGTGTTTTAATCAAGCCAAGACTGCATTATTAAAAGCCTTTGAAATAATACTTGAAAAATTGATTTTTAAAAGCAGGCATTCAGAAAGAAGTCAATTGGTCCTAGAAAGTGAAATGGATGTCTTTATGAAAAGTCATTCACTTAAAAAAGAAATGTCATTAAAAGTTGAAAGCAGTGATCATATAAAAGAAACGATCATGGAAGGAAATTATTTTGGGTAACATAATTATATGTGTCCTTCTATGATCATCATCATTTGAGTCACATATTTGAAAATAGAATTTTGTTAATCCATCAAATATTAAAGAAAACATTAACAGAAAAGTATCATGGCATAAAGTTCAGACTCTGATCATTTTTTTAAATTATAGGGGTGACAGTTGTATCTTTCTTAGGAATGTTTGATATGCTAATTAAAAAACTGCATAATTTTAGTAAAATATTAAGAAAAACAGGAAGGTGAAAAGTTGATGGAATGATTTATATCTGCACTGCCTAATATGGCAGTCACTATCAAAACTATTGAAATTAATATTAAAAATAATTCAGATTAAATAAAATTAAAAAATTCAGTTCCTCAGTTACGTTATATTTCAAGTGATCAATAGCCACATGTTGTTCCAGGCTATTGAAGTGGACAGTGCAGATATGGAGCATCTCCATCACTGCAGATTATTCTATTAGACATCACCAAATTGGAGTTTCTACAAATCTTAAATTTTCAAATAAAATCAATGTGCTTCCATATTTTCCCCATGAACTTCTAGACACATAATGAGATGAAATTAAATAATATGATGTCTTCATAAATGTGAAAACAGTTAAAAGCTATTCAGTGTAAGTTTAAAGCTGTTTCAGAAGGTCAGAAGTCAGGAAACCAATGTTAACCTTATGTATCAGTGATTTCTAAATTTTGCACAGCAAATAATTTTATTTAAATTAAAATACTGAGACTCATACTACCAATTAATAACTCCAATCCAAGTTTTTCACTGAGTTTGAAATGTAGGGATGCATTTATAAAGAATTAGTAACAGAAGCCCTCTAACCAATGTGTTTTGCTAGGAGGGATATGGAAGAGGAATCACAAAATTTTAGTAATAAAATGAATACTTCTATGCACCAAACAATTATAATCTGATTCAGTATTTCTTCACTTATAGAGCAAACTGCTGATTAAGTACTCTATATCAAGAACACTAACATTCTGTATAAACACTAATATGAAAAAGCTTTTAGGGGTACCACTTCTGTGAAATTTCAGGCATTAACCAGTCAGTTAGCAAATACATAAGCTCTTACCATTTAAGATAAAAAGGAAAAATATTTTGCTTAAAGCTAACCCTTTAATTTTGAGACACTTTAATAACTCAGAATCACTCATTTCATCAACCTATTATCATGTTCAAAATGTTAGAAGGAGTTGGAGTCTCTTGCATACATATTCTCAATATAACACGTGAATTTAACACATAATTTTATCAAAGGAGTGTCAGGAAAAAATATCTGCTTACTTATAACCATCTTTTTAAATATGTCCATTATGTGGGGATTTTTTTTTAGGGATCTCCTTTTAATGTAACTGTGTTGATAAAGCATACATTGAAAAGTTTTTGGTTATTATTTATTAACATGTGTGTGTGTGTGTGTGTGTGTGTGTGTGTGTATAGACACACATACATATATACATAATGTGTGTGTGTATATATATATATATATATATGTATATATATATATAATGTGGAACCAGAAAGATAAATAAAGGTGTGGTGGTCTGGAGGTGTGACAAGAAATAAGAGAAGGTGCAGAAATAGATTGGACCTGGATGGTAGGTCCAATTACCCAGGAGTAGAGGAAAAGTCAGCAGCTATGGAGCAGTCTGGAATGTGTGGTCATACCAAGACCAATCAGAGGACTAGGAAGAGATTGAAGAAGAGGAAGGTTTCAAAGGAAAACTCAGTAGGTTCAGAAATGCAGGTAGTCAAGCAGTGACAGTGGCAATAAGTGTCAGTGGACAAAGGAATAAATTCCAATAGAGAAATTAAGGCAAAGGAAGGCAATAGGTTTAGCAGTATGGGATTTCATTAGAAATTACCAATAATCTGTAATTGTTTTTTGTTATGGCTTGACATGTTAAATCTATGGCACTTTTCTTCAGTTCATCCTCTTTGTCAGTCACCAAGTAAGTTATTTTCTTTTAAACACACTTTTATGTTAATGAAGTTTTCTTCTCATACAGCCTCCATCACATAGATATTATCTCTGGCCTCAATTGCTGTGACGACTCAACATCCTACCACTTGCCCTTTCCCTCCTTCCAACCACTACTATAATTTTAATCTCTTGTTACTGCCCAGAAGAAAAAGAGAATAGACTCTATGTTGCAATAGACTTCATGTTACAAGTAAGATCTTTCTGACCTACCCAACCCAGTTACTGATGTACAATCTCTCTGATTCAATTTCTCCACTATAGTAGCAGTGATCATCTTTGGGTTCTCCAGTCATAGGAGGCTAAAGATGGTCACAAAGTCTTTACATATGCTGTTAAATCTACTTTAGACTTTTTCTGTTTCTCCTCCCTGTTACCAAAATTATTCATAAAATAAAGCACAAAATCTACTTTCTCCATAAACCAATTACAGTTCTAGTTACATGGTAGCCTTCTAAACTAAATCTTTAACCTTTGATCTGAGATGAGGAGCTGAATTATTGGAAAGAATTACAAATCCATAAGTACACTAAGACACACAGTACCTATGACTGTGCAAAAAATAATCATGTTAAAACTACACAAAGAATGTTAAATATATACAAATTTTACATAGATGGATAGACTGATAGATATATAAAACTTTTAAAACATTTTATAGTCATTTTCTTTTAAAAGTATTTACAATGCAAAAATAATGATTCCATTAATTAGAGGTCTTTCATCTAAATTTTCAAACTGCAAGGATATAAAGTCTACTACTATTTAATAGTTGATGTTGGTTAAATTTTTATTTTTTAATTCTGGTCAGTGATTCTGGGGTAAAATATTAATGAATCATTTTTTTGCCTGTATAGCTAAAACCTCATTAGTTTTGAGGTTAGATGTTTTGGACAAGATGTGAGGAACTTCTTTTTGCTTCATATTACATAATATATAGCCCTATTTTTTAATGAAAAATATTTTCTTAGTGAAAAGAATATCAGACAAGAAACTTGCACAAGATTATGTCTGACGCTATTGGCCTAGAAAGCGTATTATGAAACCATCCTCTTAATACGAGTTTTGTAATAAATGTCAATATTTGCTCTATTATCAATTCGATGTGCTATTGTGTTCACCTTTGTACATCTATTCATTACCCTTTTTCATGTTAAATTAGAGGAATGGTTTTATATTTAATTTACCTTACCAAGGCCTACATTAACTCTGATAACTGAAGAAAATCAGAAAAAACATAAACCACTCCAAACTACTTTAAGTGACAAAACTTTACTATGTCAGTCTGGTCTTTTAAACCTTAGTATATGGGGAACATTTATATTTCTAAAAACATATAAATTATATTAGCTGAGAATATTTTATGTGAAGAATAGTTTAAAATACACTGGTCTGCATTTTAATGAGAAAAAGTGAAAGATATAGTAACAGAGTCCTATGTACTCAACATTGCTTCTTATTTGCCATGAAAGGTACCAAGTCCAATATCCTATGAAATTCAACATAATTCAAGCATTTCAGATATTCAAATTATTGACAAACTACAATAAACAAAATATGAAGTGACAAATCAATTTGGATAAAATTTTTGACCTAAAAACCTCAATTCCACTTGAGGGTAGACTCTACACTTAGCTTCAGATATGAGATGATCTGCTCCCTATTCATGGCTGCTGGCACTCCATAGGAAATATTTCTCTTGGGAAATTTTCCTAAAGAAAAATAAGAAAAATATAATGGATTCAATCATTTTGACTTTGATTAAGACTCTCAGGCAGGGCTGGACTGGCCTTTAGAAGGGTGCCTCAGTCTGCAAAGGTAACAAATCTAAGACCTCTTCTGCTATGAGAGGATGGTAGATTTAGGTTGAAACATATTTCTAGTATGTAGAATAGGATATTAACTCTTGTCTGACCACTCTCCTGGACAAGTCCTTTTATCCTTTATTCACTAATGAAATGTTCTATACAAAGTCCCTCGCTTCTGAATAACTCCTCTTAAGAAAGAAGTATCAGCTAAGAGTGTCAAAGTGTGAAGAAAATGAAAGTCTAGCTCAACCGAAGCACATTTTTGTATATTTTAGACAGATAAAACTTTTCTGCTTAATATCTTAGTATCTCTTAACTAAAATATTTGGTTCTAATCATGACCAAAAGGTAAATTTGTTCTAACTGAGCTAGCAACATTGCTAGTTGGTTGTCAATATAACTATTTTCATTCAATGACATTTTAAAAATGTTTTCTTTGTTTTTCCCCATTAAGAACATAAAATATTCTTGCAAATTTGTGTCAATACAAAAATATAACCAAAGAGATCAATAAGAAAAATTATTAATTTGAATGGAAAATAAAGTTAAGCTGATATGCTAAAAAATCAAAAGGATTTTTGTTTCACCTTCTCTCTTTAAAAGGATTTTAGTAAATACTATGTAGCAACTTAGCAATGATGACATGAAAAGTGAAAAATTGTGTTAGAAAGAGGACATGCCATGAATGATAATTTAGTAGGATGTAAAGATCACAAAAAAATGCTGACAAATTGGAAATCCTTTAGTTTGATTGTTTTCTTCCAACTAATTGTCTAGTTAACAGAAGTTTAAACATAGAATTCATCGTCTTTAAAATCTTGTTGAAAAATTGTTCTAATATATGTTAGCTTATTTTTGCCTTGAGTGTCAAGGAATCAGTGATGAGTTGTGAACTCTAGAGATAGATTTGGGAACAAATTAAGGCTTCACCCTTCACTCAGTATCTGAACTTAACATACCATACACTGATATCTTATTCAGTGAAAATCTAAAGTAACTGCTTTTCGTCAGCCAGTAGTGTTTGATAGAGAGGAGTGGAGGGACAGGAGTTGGCAGAAGAGTGATACAAGAATAAATGTCCTGCCATCTTCAATCTGAAACTACCAGTGCTACCTGGATACTGCTTCCCAGTCTTCTGAAAGAAGAAAAGAGCATGCAAAATTAATTGTGGAAGCTCTTTGGGTTACATACCATGTCTGCTCATCTTTCATTGGTTAAGATTTAATTACGTGACCACACTTAACTGCAAGGGAGGCTGAGATACCATATGACTGTGTGGCTAGGAAGAAGAAAAATAAATGGATTTATTGAATAGCTAGAGGTCTCTGCTGCAAAGAGCTACATTGCAGATTAAATGATATAAAATTCAGTATTCACCATGTAAGGGTTAAAAAAATATTTGCATTTATTATTAATGTCAGTGTTACCATTCTGAATTTCATTCTCATTATAGAGCTTTCAGGTTATGGAAGAGACTGTAAATAGGTTAAATATTTATTCTTTCCCAGAGACAGCCTGAAAATTTCCTCACAGTCTGATACAACTTTTTTATTTTGGTATAATGAAAAGAAAAAAAATTAGGCGTTACACTAACTAGAGACTAAACCTCTGAGTAGAAGAGACTAAATCCACTTACTAGCTTGGCAGTTACAACTGAATAAGTGGTTATTGAATATCCACAAAGAGCTGACCTTGTGCTGCACTCTAAAGACATAAAGAAAATTAGAGCTTGTGAGATAAACATTAACCAATGACAATATTTTTAAATGATTTCAATTATACTGATAAATTCAGAGAGCAAATATGATCATCATGAAATACAGACTATATTAGGGGGCATCAAGTAAGAGGGTTATAATGCTAGCACAGGCACGAAACGACAGGGACTTAAACATGAGGTGTAGGCTGAAAAAAGAAGAAACACGTCTGAGTAACTTTTAGATGTAGAGTAACAGTACTTGATTAATTGGAAGTTGGGGAAATGAAGAAAATTTCAAAGGCATTACTGGGATTTATCACCTGACAGAAATATAATATTATCTGGGCAAAGAACACATGAGAAAAGGTATGTTTATTAGAGAAAATATTAATGAAGTCTTAGGTGTGTAAATTTCAGTTTCCTCTATGAATTACATTGAATATGTCTTGTTTGGTAGTTCAACCTTGTCTGGAAAGCAGAAACAACTCATAGTTATGAGACAGTGACCATGAGCTTAGACAGAGTAGGGTGAGGGCCTCCAGAAAAAGCAAGACAGGATATTTACATGCAGGGAAACCCCCCACCAAAACTCTGTGTTAAACATTAACTTCTAGAGTCATTCTTCAGTGAAATCAGTTGATACTCCCCAGATAAAGGAAAGTAGCCCATGTTTTTATTATGCTAATTATTTGTAATCATGTGTAAGATTCACTTTAGCATGCTAAAAGGGACTTAATATCTCATCAAGGACAAACATCTTAAGGCTACTTTTAACAAGTCCACACCTAAGCCCTTTATCAGTTCCCCCAAATCCTCAACTGCCTATATATCCTCTAGGCAACGCACCACCCGGGACTCTCTTGTCCCCTCCTGGTGTGAGTCAGGAGCTCTGTCTGTCCTCTCACTGTATCTCTCAATAAAGGTCTCCCTGGCTCTCCTACCTTGACTGTTTGCTAAGTTCATTCTTCAACTCTGCAAGAACCCCAGCATCAGTTAGAGATAGAGTACTCAGAATAATGAATATAAATGTGAATTACTGGGTGAAAGTCTGAACAGAAAAAATGCAAAAAAATAAAAGCTACTCTGGAAAGTGACTAGGAGGAATTCATCCTTGTTAAGAGAACTGGGAGAGAGCAGTGATGACACAGAATCAAAGAATGAGAGTGACAAGGAAGCAACAGCCAGAGTAATTATCAGGTACTTTTAAACATTAATTTTTATTTTGGTCAGGTATTTTGGAAATGCCAATTTGCACAAAGACCAAATTAACTAGAGGTATAGATTGCAGTTGGTTGAGAAATGAAAGAGATTAGAGGAAATGGAGACTGGAGCTGTAGAGAAATCATTCAATAACTTTCTTGATAAGGAGAAAATAAGAAACATGAAAAAACATAAAAAGAAAACAGGTCATAAATGTTCATTTTTAGGACAGAGGGTCCTTCAGTATGTTTGAAAATTGAGATGAAGGAAGCCAGAGGTGGGGACAGGATGTTTCTTGATGAAGAAGGAACTCTAACAGAATGCCCGGCAGAAGGCATGCAAGGAATACTTCCTGAACAAAACACACTAAAGGTATGTCTTAGGGTCACTAGTCTTTAAGAGGCCAATTAAGGAATTGGGGAGATTATTCCTCATAGAGAAATCAGCATATTTGAAGGCAGTTAGAAAACTGAATTCAGAAACTAGAATTTGTTTATGTGATGAGTTTAGAACTTGAATGAGAAATTTATAAGTAAGATTAGTGGTATCCAGGAGCCAAATTGTGAAGCACTTTTTGTGCTAAGCGATACAGTTTAAGTTGTGTTTTAAATGAATTATGGTGAACCATTTTAACACTTATAATGTGAAGGTAGACTCATCATATTTGCATTTGAGGAAGAACACAAATTCAAGGCTGAGGATGTCCTCTGGGAGGCAGCAAGACTCCTTTAGGCATTATTGCTTAAAGTGATCTAAGGCAAGAGAGATAGACGAAACATAGATGAGAAGAGCTATTTAGGACTTGGAGCTTGAAAGATCAGGCTGAGAAAGTGTGGGTAAAATTGCAGTATTTCCAGAATCTCTCACCTGGCTTTAGTGCATCTGCATATCATTTGGTGTTCCCAAGGGGTGGGGAGCTTTAGTCCAACTACATATCAATAGGTAATTACAAAGGTGTGCAAGGGTTTATCTGGACTGAAGAGGTTGGGTAGAGGTTGCTCTTCTGCTGCAGGCTGGTCAAGAGACAGGACAGCTGCTTGTAAGTAATAAATGGGTTTCCCTTTGACTGATTTCAGTTTCAAAGATATTCTGCCCTGGAATTCCAGAGACATGGGGGTGGTAGAAAGATTTCCTGACATAGTAGTCCTTACGTTATCAGCACTTTCACAGTCATCCTGGCAACTGTAAGCCAATAATTTAATGTCTTGTGAATAGGCTTATGTGTGTCCCAAGTGCTCCCAGAATATCCTTTGATATCCAGATAAGATCACTTATCTCAGGGAGACTCTTGAAAATTAAGGAAATAAGTCAATAATAAATTGCATGTATATTTAGATTTCACAGGGGAAAATTTTCTGACTCTAAAATAAAGAAAAAATAAAGGAAGATAGGAAGAATGATAAGAAGGGTAAATAAAGGAAGGAAAGAGGATACACACACTATGCAATTCTTCATCATGGAATACGTGTAATTAAATAAAAACACTACTACTCAACAATAACAATATTGTATTAGCTTCCCGAGGGCTGCCATAACAAACTGTCACAAACCAGATGAATTAAAACAGTAGAAATTAATTTTTTCAAAGTTTTAGAGCCTAAAAGGTTAAAGGTGTTAACAGGGCCATGATCTTTCTGAAGATCCTAGAGAAGAATCCCTCCATACCTCTCCTGGCTTCTGGTGGTTTCAAAATCTTTGGTATTCCTTGGTTTGTAGCTATATGACCAAAATTTCTGCCTCTTTCTTCATATGGCCATTTCCCCTCTGTATGTGTCAGTGTCTCTGTCTCCAAATGATCCTTTCCTATATCTTATAAAGACACCAGTCACTTGATGTCAGGGCCATCCTAATCCAATATGATCTCATTTTATCTTGATTGCATACACAAAGATCCTATTTCCAAACAAGGTTATATTCACAGCTACTAAAGTTTTGAACTTGAACTCCTTTTCATGGGACATCCACTACAACAATAAGTGTTTACCAAAGAAAAATAATTTTTTTTTGCTACATTCTAAATCATTTCAAGTTCTGAAATAAATAAACGATCCTTTCTTTCTAGTCTTGCTCCAGTAGCTTAGTTTCCTCATTTATAAAATAGTGACAAGACTAGTTTCCACCTTGTCAGACTGCTGTGAGTATGAAGTTCTTTAGTAGACATCTAGCGTTAAGCACAGCTCCTGGCTGGAGTAGATACGTTGTAGGTGTGAGAAGGGCAACCCTGAAATACCTGCTGACCCTCCTACAACAATCATCTTTCACGACATTACCCTGAAGAAATGAAAACACAAGCTAAATCTTATTGTCCAGACAGTGTAGGGAGGAGCTAGTTCCATTAGTGAGACAGCACTAATTAAAGTATTTTTATCATGTTGACCCTATTGTTTCTGCAACTTACTCTGTAATTGGACCATTTACTCTATCAGACAATGACCTTGGGTACCTTGGTTGGTTTTAGAAGCCCATACTCAGCCAACTTTCTAGCAGAAGCAGGTGAACTCTGTTGATTGGTATGCCTAGGGAGAAATATAAACATGTCAAATGAATAACCATCAAGTAACACAGTATTGGGTGACAGTCACTTTCTCCTCTGCCAACTGCCTTGAAGGCAAACTTGGTGACAAAGCAGGACAACTTTTCCTTGTCTACAGGGAGTGAGACAGGGACTGTGGGTTTAGTCAGAGTAGGGTGAGGGCCTCCGGAAAAAGCAGGGCGGGATATTAACAGTCAGAGCAATATAACAATGGGCAAAGAAGTCCCTTTTGAAACTCTCTGTTAAGCATTATGCAAAGTCAAGGTCACACTAATTTTCTAGGATAAAGATACCAGCCTAAGAATATAGACATCTTCTATGAGGTCAGTTAAAAGTCAAAAGGCCAGGAGCATCTGGGCCTAGAATGCTTGAGTGTTTCACAAATAAAGAAGGGTATCTCAGTATAACCCGTGACTTCACTTTACACAGCCCTAGCAAGCAGAGAACAATCCAGACCACCTTGAGGGCAGGGCAGGTGGTACAAGTCCACACCCTTAAGCCTCTTTTTCATGTTCTCGAAAAATCCTCATTTGCCTATAGAACCCCCTAGACAGGGCACCACCCCAGGCTCTCTTGTCCCCTCCTGGCATGAGCCAGGAGCTCTTTCCTCTCACTTTATTTCTAAATAAAAGCCTGTACCTTGCTCTCCTACCTTGAGTGTTTGTGAAGCTCATTCTTCAGCTTCGTGAACAAGAACCCTGGCATCAAGAGGTAAGATTAACTAATTTAGCGCATATTATCAGGGAGCCTATAATGAACCTTATAGGCTGGCATGTACCAATTCTCACCAAGTAAGCATTATTAGAAAACAATATATGTGCTACTTGAAGATCTTTTTTTCTCCCATATTTCAGTCAAAAGTCTCTTGATTCATTTCTATCACAGAAATAAATGTATTGAATCTTCCCCCAGCCATTAGCCTAATTAAGTAGTGATGATATTTTGTAAGGGCTTAAATTGGGAAATTCTATTAAAGCATCACCTCAACCTTCATGGTTGTGCTAGTTTTGTTTTATTTTCCTCAAATTACATATGCATGAAAAAAACTCAATGATTTCTTCACTAATTTATGATCCCATAGGTCTATCTAACCAGACCATGAATCTCGGTATTATGAGTTATCCCCTTTCTATAAGAGCTTTACCATGTAGAAAGAATTAAATAAGAGTTATAATAAATACAGTGAATCCTAGTCCTGTGTAATTTGGGATTTGCTTGGCATAGTGCCTTATAATCCACTGACATCAGCCAGATATTTGAATCCTTCATTTTCATACTATATCTAGTGAGGGAATGAGGGAAAAGGAAGAGGCTGGAATTAGTCACAATGTTTTAACTAGGAAAAGAGAAAACTGATTACTGTTTCTCTTGTCTTCCTCTAGTAACACACATATATGTATGTATTTCAAATAAATTAAAATCCTCCTCTAGTCTTCTGTCCTTGTTATCATGATAGCATTTTCAACAGAGACTTACATCCAGTGCTTACTCAACTCTGTTAGTTCATTAGCATTATCTAGGATGATTTTAAGGCCTTGTGATACCTAAGCTGGACCTAAGCCATTAAAATCAGAACTGGATGGGATGGGGGATGAGATTGCAACATAGATACTTATTAAAAAAATCTTCCTGAAATACTCTAATATGTCAGGTATGAACTTACATGGCTACAGTTTGATATTTTAGGTACATTTTATTCATCTTCCACATCTGCTCCTTGTTATTTCCCAAATTTGTAGAAATCACTATTCAATGTAAATGAGGTTCTTATGTTACAAAAGCACATTTGCTTCTTCATTTTCCCCTTCTTTTGGGATTTCTAGCATTTGCATGTGTGGGCATTAACTTCTTGACCTTTCTAAGGAATGACCACATTAGGTTAGTTCTATGATAATGCTAACAACAAAAGTACCTATTAGGGATTCTATTTCTGTGTAATTGTCTAGAAAATAACACAGACATCCTGAATTGACAGCAATTGAAATGCAACCAAAACATGTTAGTTTTAAGAAAGGTTCAAGTCTATATCCTTATCAGCAACAACTCAGGATATCTAGTCATAATTGTACCTATTTTTCTTAATGTATGGCCCTTCTTGCTGATAAATAGCCCTTGTATCAGATTACTGCTCTAAAGGTTAGATTACTGCTTATCTTTCAAGAACTGTGAACAGTTTAGTAGGGTCAGAGGCCTGAAATAACTCAGCAACCTTAAACACAAAAGAACTGTGTATTCTTCTGTTTCTGAAAGGACAATGGCCTGAGGTGTAGTGTGCATTTAAAAAAAAATGCACTTCTGGAGCAATGTAATTTCAATATTTATTCATTTTTTTCCACATCAGATATGGGAAAAAACTGATGTGCATACCCAATAGCAACATACATATTTCTCAGATTATTGTTTCCAAGATGTCCCAGATAATGCTATTTTCAAGAAAGCATTCATTTGCAAATCTGGCAGGCTTTGTTACCTATTTCTATGATATTCTTAGCAAGCTTTAAAATTGGGAGGCAGGTGCATTTATTATGACAGTATTATTTTCTTGGCCAGTATTGTAAAAGAATAATAATAATAAGCATTTACTATTTGAAATGAAGTAGCATAAACTTTAAAGAGATAGCCTAGTAATTTAACTATCAATACTATAAAATAAACCATTGGGTGAAGGTCACATAAGAGCAAACCTACAGATAACTTAATTTTGTAGCACTTCACCAGATCAGAATATTGTATTGGTTTCTTTCATGTATTACATTATTGATATCAGAGTTACAGAATCAATTGTATAGGTGGTCCCACAAACCACTTTGTTAAATTTACGGTTAGGATCAACAGTCAGAAAATCAATTTCCTTCTACCCTGTTTCTCATTAGCATATATGTTTTGTTTTGGTTTTGTTTTGTTTAGGATTGCCTAACCCATTTGAGAAAGCAATTTAAGTGGTCTGTGCTTATATATACGATCAGCTTCTAATCAACCCCCTATCCCCCATAGCAAACAAGATTTTCCTTCCACACAACCAAAAAGCAACAATAGCAATGGTTTCCCTTTATGATTGTTCTCCCATTAAATTAAGCAGACAGAGGTCATTCACACACTGTAAAATATTGGGGTCATTTTCATCTCAACTCATTATAAAAGGGAGATTATTTGGATAGGATTTAGTTGTGAATGAGGAATAGAATGTCAGCAAAAACTCAGAAGTTCTGGATATTTAACTCAACTGTTACGGGTTCCTTATTGTGGAGCCTGTCATACCTGTCAGCCAATAAATATTAGATACCCACAACATCCCAAAATTAATTAAAAATTAAACAGATTTCTTCATCTCCTGGGCCTACAGTTCACCATAAACTCATAATCATCAAAATTCATTCTTATTCGCTTGGTTCTCTGATATATTCAATTCAAACCTATAAATATTTATAGCATGCTGCTGTTGAAAAGTTTACAGTCTTGTATGAAGGATAACGCCAGCACACATAACTACCTCTCCAAATGAGCTAAGTGCCATGAGACAAGCATGAATGAAGAACTATGGCTCAAAGTACAGGCAGTGATTCTATTTACCAAAAGCCCATATGCCAGAGTACATACCAACTTAAGCCAGCAGGATTTTAAAAATTAAATGAGTATATATACAAATAGAAGAGACTATATGTGGCCTACAAGATGGTAAGGTGTTGACTTATGTCAACAATAAAGCATGTTGCATTTCTGGTCAAGATGGGGTAACTGACCCCAGACTAGCCCTCACTCTCTAAGCACAACTTTGGACAATATATATGACACCGTATTTTCAGGCATTTACAAAATAGGCAGCTTAGAACTGAGTGAAGGAAAACTGGCAAGGTGAATTCTACTATCCCTCCCATAATTTTCAGCCTGGAAGCACTTTATAGACTATGGTCTAGAGGATGGAAGCCCAAAGAGAGAAAAATGGTCTTACTGAGTTCAGAAGACAGAGAAGAGGGAGCTGTGCAGAGGAGGAGCTCCAGAAATCTACAGCTGGTGCTCTTCCATCAGTATCTTAGCACTAAGCTGCATATGGAAAAAAAAGTCATGAAAAACAGAAATACTTGCCGTATTCCTAGTAGGTATGGATCACACAACTGTATTTGTTAAAATCTTCAAATTCTACACTTAAGATTGGTGCACTTATACTTTCTATAAAATATACCTCTTTTTTCTAAAAAGTGGTTACATGAGTTGGCTCACATTTTAACAGGATAAGTGTGGCTGCTTTGTTCAAATTTAATCAAGTAGGGATGCATGGAGGTGGGAAGAAGTGGTAAGAGCCTACTGCAGCAAGTTGAATGAGAGATGGCTGAACCTGGACCATGGATATGGTAACACCTGCTACAGCTCTAGTTATATTTTGAAGCTAGAATCATAGAATTTCTGGTGAATTAGAAAAGATACAGAAAATAAATAAAGGAATCAAGAATGACTCAAAGTATTTTGGCCTGAACAAATAAAAGGGCAAAATAATCATACACTGATGTAGAGAGCATGGTCTAGGTGTGTTGGAGAAAAAAAATCAGGAATTCAGTTTTAGATGAGACAGCCAAGGGATTGCAGGTGGATAGAGCAGAAAACTGTTCATGGTCTGATCCCTGAGACACCCTTAAAATAAAAAGCCAGGAAACTGAGAAAAAGCCAGAAGAAACAGATGGAGTGTAAGTGAGTCAGGATAAAATCCAGGAGAGTGGGATGTCCTGGAAGCCGTGTTAATGTGTCTGTTGCTGCCCATTGGACAACCTCTCCCTAATAACTGGACCATTAGACTTTGAAAGACATTCCAAATGCTTCTATTAAAACAAAGAAAGCAAACACCCCCCATCTATTCCTGCTATAAACCTAATTTTCTTGTTGCTGAGGTTACAGTTTTAGAGAGTGGTCTCTTCTCTCTTCTTCCATGCTTTCTGCTCACTCTTCAATTCCCTCCAAACTGGATTCAGCCTCTAATGCTCTGAGGTAGGTGTTCACTAAGGGGACCAATAAACTATACGTCTCTAAATACAAAGTTTGGGTTTTCCCCCAGATCTGATCTTACTTGGTTTTTTTGGAGAGTATTTGATATTCTCTACTTCTTACAACACTTGCTTTAAATTTCAAGACCTCACACCTTCCTGGTTTTTTTCCTACCTTTATAGCTTCTCCTTCTTATTTTCCTTTTTAGACTCATCTTCTCGTCTTTGAATGTTGGAATTTCCCAAAGCTTAGTCATAGGCTCTTTAATCAATCTATATTCAATCCTGATGCAATGTCACTCATGAATTAAGAGTAGGAATGCATTTTCCAATCTTAGCTTCAAATCTTAGCTCTGACACGTAAGAGCTTTGCAATCATGGCAAGAGCTTAACCTTTATTTTTTTTAAGTGCATTTTTTTGAAGTATAGTTGATACACAATATTATATCGGTTTCAAGTATACAACACAGTGGTTCAACAATTACTCATTTATTAAATCTTCACCCCAACTGGTTCAGTTACTATATGTCAAGATAGAAAGATGTTACAGAACCACTGACTATATTCTCCAGGCTGCATTTCTATCCTTATGACCAACTTACATTATGATTGAGATTTTTATGCCTCTTTATCCCCCTCATCCACCCCACCTTAACCTCTTTTTGTCTCAGTTTTCCCATATATTTTAAAATGTGATCATTCATATGGTACTTACCTCATTGGGTTGTGACAGGATTAAATGAGTCATCTTTGTAAATCACTAACATATGAACATAGGTTTAGTCACCTCATGGGAGTAATGGTTTTTACTTGCTTTTCAATGGCCTTGACTTTCAGTCTCAACTAGAAACCTGCATATACAACATGTTTCTTTTAACTTAGATTTCTCAAAGGTATCTCAAAAGTAAATATATCTAAAACAGAACTCATGCTCTATTCCCCAAATTCTTGGGTTCTCTCAGGTTTCCCCATCCCAGAGAATATGGCCTTACAGCTCAGAAAACCAGGCAATATCCTTGGCACTACCCTTTCCCTCACCACAACTTCTCACTCATACCCAATCCATCCCAGGTATATTGATTTTTCTTTTTACATATTTCTTGAATCTGTCTTCTTTCCAAGCAGTTCTATACCACTAGCCAATTCTATTCTACCTTATCTCTACTCTCTATTACTACAATAGCCTTTTAACTGGGCATCCTTTATCTGCTCTTTCTCTTATTCATGCTGCAAGCAGAATGATCTTCTATTATGCTCCGCACACTCAGCATAAAATCCGGCATTGATTTATTATGATTCAAGAAAAAGCCCAAAATATCTAACATGGGTTACAAATCCCTCCATCTCTGATTGTTTTCTGGTCTTCTTTCTATCAATCTCTCCCTATTTAGTTTCCTTGTTTTCAATAAGTTCCTCAACTAACACATGCTTCATTCTGCAGCAGTGTTTACACGTCTTTCCTCATCCATTCCACTTTTTTAATGTTTACTTTGTACTCAGAGTTGGGCTTAATAATTATTTTTTTAGTGAAGCTTTTCCTGGTCTCCAAGTGGGGTAAAATCTGTTAATTTATGCATTGTCAAAATGTACATCTCCTTGTGCACATATCATTGTGATAATTTTGTATTTTTAAATAACAACTGAACTAGTGAAAACTCCATGAGGGTAGGAACAGGGTCTACATTTGCTTATTATTATAAACTTGTGGTCTAGGATGGTTCTTAACAGAAAGTGGTCAACATACACATGCTGAATGCACAATGGGTGGCGATACTAGTAGAAGAAGCAACAAAGTTTTCAAGGAGCTAGGAAAGAAAATAAGGCAATTAAGTGTAAAGAACCATCAGCACAGAGCTAAAATATGTGTCTAGTTATTAGCCAGATAATATTACTGAAGAACAAATATTTAAGAGTGGTAAGATTGCCAAGTAAACATCAGCCTTCCCAAACAATAAGGATTATTCCGAATGCCTCTTGGGAAAATCAGAGAAGCAAAAGTCTAACATGTTTAGTGATCTTTAGACTTGAAGTTGTGCCTGCAATTTTTTTCTTTTTAAATTAAACAAATTAACTCATGAAATATTAGGAGGAAAAAAAAAAACAGGCAAACAGACTGTAGCAGGCATATTGGAGCCAATTAGGAACACATGATGGAATGAGTCAGCCATTAGGATGCTTTGGTCCAGTGATCAGCTTGGTCTGCAGACACCTATAGGACATTCAGCCTTTTCTCTATGGGTTCTCTGAATATGGACAAGGCGCCTAACAGGGAATAACAGGAGGTGCGGCTAAACTTTATCAGTCTCAGAGATGATAATGTCTCTCCCAGCATGAAACTGATTAGAAGGAGATGCTGATCGAGGTAAATTGTGGCATTTCAATTCTGAGTCAGCAATTCCACCTCCTACTGTATTATATACTTCAAATTCATGTTAAAAGGACAAAAGTGGACAGAGTTGATAGGCCAAATTTATGTAATATGAAGACACTTTCTTCACCCCAAATATTTTCTCTATTAAAAGACCAGTGAATCTGAAATTTCTAGTATAAAGTTATTGATTAAACATTTTCCCAAAAACAGATACACTTAACCTATTATGAAAAATAGTATTGTTTAGGTAAGTAAGAAGAGGTTAACTAACAGATTATCTAATGTTAAAAAAAACAGGCCCAAAATGAAGTCACTTTTGCTAAGCCGCACATCACCATACTGAGACTTAATTTAATTACAGTTTCCACTCTTCCAGAAATGGAATCTTAAACCAGTCCATTAGGATTCATCTGAGTAGCACTAGGTAGGTAATCTGCCCTCTAAGAGACCCCTGCCAGCCAATAAAGTCACCTTCTAATAACCAACCTACTTTTTGTCCTAGTACAGCTTCCTTTTTCCTGCTCTATTCTGCCTATAAAATTCTTTTATTTTGTATAGCATCTTGGACCTCCTTTCTGTCTGCTAGATGGAATTGGTGCCCAGTTAAAATCAATTTTTCCTCAAATAAACTCTTAAAAATCTTAATATTCCTTAATATATATTTTAACAGTTCTAGTGTCAGAGGAGGGAAGCGAGGGAGACCCACAATGACCTGCAGGAGCAGCAAGAGACCAGCCAGAGCTACCTCTTGAGTCCCTTGGGCTCACTGCCTCCTTGCTGCCTCGCAGGCGCTAGGTAAGTCCCTCTTGGGTCCTAGCTCCACAGCTTTTGCATTTTGAACTTTCAGGCTTTATTTGAGCTGGAGTATCATGAAATGAGTTGGACTAAGTCTAATTTGGGAAGTGTACTTGTTGTGGAGTCAAACTAGGTCCAACTTAGAAACCAGACTGGATGTGGGGTTGGACCAGGTACAGGCAGAGGTGAATAAAATTTTAAGGTTGAACAACCAAGTTAAACTTACCAAAGATAATCTTGAATTACAGTAGCCATAGTGGGGAATGTTTAACCTAGATAAGCTTATCCATTTATGAAGTGCCTTAGAGAAAAGGGTCCCAGCCAAGCACTTACCGTAAAGGGTAGAGAGAAAAGTATTTTTCCTCCTCTGTAGTTTCTTATGACCAAGATGAGACCCCACTGGAGCACTGCATTTGATCAATAGCCTGAAGGATCCTGGGAAAATTTGCAGAAGCCAGAAAATGGTGGGAATTCTTATAAAAGTATGCTCTCCCTGATCTCTACCCTGTGACACCTAGTTGAGAGAGGAAGGTAAAATTTCACCTTGTCCCTTCCTTCCCAAATTCAAATTGGCAGGCAAGAAACATTTACAGTAATTAGACCTTTGACTTGTGATTCATGAATTTGGTTTTTGGGCACCCATTGGTTTTTGATCCTTTCTCTTTCTGGGACAGCTGTTGCCTCTCTGTCTCATATTGGATTTGACTACTTGGTTTGACTACCATCAGTTTGAGATACCCAAAAATATGGCTGGACAGAAATGTGGGTTGCACTCCATTTGTGGGCAGGGTCCTACTGGCTGCTGCCAGCTCTCAGAGGAGCTATCTAAATCTTTTTTCTTTTGGTTATCTTTGGGAGTAGCTCTGGATGTTGGGAGGGTAGTATCATTTAATCCCTCTTTAGGGATTCCCCTTGTGCCCATGAAATTGTTTAATACCACCAAGAATATTTACTATTTTTCCCAGCTGAAACTTTACAAGATATTTCAAAAGTATTTTTTTTAATGGTCATAGGTTGGCCAAATTGGAAGCTGATATTCAGAGCCTGATAGAAATGTTTTTTAAAAGGTCTTCTCTCTTAAGCAAAAATGAAACTATGTAGCCAGAGGGAAAGAAAAATATTCTGAAGAGTGTGTGGAGAGATTTACTAAAACATTCCAAAGGCACATAGCTCTAAATCTAGAACACAGGGATCTTTTGATTTCCATCTTAGTTAAATAAAGTCTCCCTGATATAAAGAAGCAAATTGGAGATAATGTAGTTAGATGAGTGAGTCAGCCTTGATGTCATTCAGGTTGCAAACCAATTCTTCGAGGAATTAAACATAACTGTACTTGTGTACTATCATCTTAAAGTGTTATATGACAGAAATAACCAAATTTCCTTGTCAATTACACCAAAATGAATTCTCATCACATCTTTAACCATGGACATTTAGAAGTTTTTGTCATTTGCAGACAGCCTGTTTTACTCTAATGCTTTCGCGAAAGTGAGATTCATGGAGACAACTCTACTAAGGACTCCTGACTATGGATGCTGCTGCTAAATTATGAGGTGTCAAAACATGAGTGAGCATTTCATAAGTAAAGAAGGCTCCACTTGACATCTGGTGCTGTGTAAATGCTGGAGACCTTAAAATCAAATAGGTTAGGAAGAGAAATAGCTGATGTGAAGTTAGACACCTTCCTTCTATGATGTTGGTTCAAGAACATTTCTTTCCTTTACTTCTTCCCTCTCTGACTATCCTTTTCCTTATTTTGACACCATGAAGGTCTTTACAGTTCTTCTGTTCACCTTTTGCCTTGCTCTGGTCTGAAAGATAATGCTGCTGTTCACTATCTCTGGCCATTACAAAGGGTGGGGGTCACCCAATCTCCAAAACAACTGTTGGATTTGTCATGACCATGGTGATCTTACAGTTCTGCCCACCACAAATATTTCCTGATTTCTAATGCATTTTCTTGGAAAAAACTCAGGCCCTACTCTATCATGTCATACTACCTAACCCTGTAGGTCCACTTCCCTATCTCTGGTTAAAAAACCCAAACCCAGGGTCCCTTTGCATCCAGGCTTCCCGTGCATCAGGAAAGGGGCACAAGGCAAAGGTAACTAGAATAAAGCCACCTATGCAGACTACAGATACTTAAATTTGTCTGGTCTCCATGGTTATCACCTTTTCGTTCCAAGCCATATACTCAAACAGGAATTACTAGGAAGCATTCATGATTCAGAATTAGTTTCCTTTGACAGTTCCCTACTCTTTGGCTAGGAATAAGTGCAAATGAGACTCTACTCAGGAACTTCTCCATAACTCTTAAAGATATTGAAGAATCTGCTCTAAAGGCAATAACTGCTCAACAAAAATGCCTAGACTGTCTGATCAAAGCTGTTTTTTATAGGAAGGTAGATAGCCCTTTGATTAACTGAGCAAGGAGGTGCTTGTCCTATGGCCAAAACCACTTGCTGCACTTGTATTGATACTTCAGGGAAAGTTAAGACAGCTGCATAAAATCACAAAACAAGCCAGTTGCTTTAAGAAAGTGACTCTTTTAGTGGGGTCCTTCATTAACTTATTTGATTCTGATTGGTTTGGGTCTTATGGACCATAGCTCCAAAATGCACTCTGGGTATTGGGAATTTTCTTGCTTATAAGAATAGTACTCGCCCTGGCACACTATATTCTCTCAAAAGCTTTAAAGGTATGTTTGTTGCCACTAACCACCTACAGATAATAAAAGAATAGAATGTAGAAAAGGAAAAAGGAGAGTGACTAACTTAAAGAATGTGAACCCAACATAAATAAACCATGAATACCACACAAAGTTTCAGCAAAAACTACAAGAACTCCCGAGTAGTAGCTGGGAGTAGCAAGAATGCCTTAAATTTTTACCAAGTCTCTCAGTTAGGTTGAGAATCTGCTAAAAAGAGAATTGGTAAACAAATAAACAAAAGTCCCAAAATGAAGTTGTTATGCTAAGTCCATGTGACCAAGACAAGCCTTGCCTTAATTTCCGTTCCAGCTCTCTTAGAAATGGAATCTTAAACCAGTCAATAAGGAAATGTCTGATCAACACTGTTTAGGTAATCTGCCTGATAGACTCCTGTCCTTCTCCTAAAGGAAAGTACTCTTGCAAAAACCAGCCCACTTTTTGCCCTCGTATAACGTATTCCTTCTTCTTCTGCCTGTAAGTTTTTCATTGGTACAGCGTTTCAGAGCTCCTTTCTTTCTGCTCAGTTGGATGCCACCTGATTTGAACTCATTTTTGCTCAACTGAATTTTAAAAAATTTTGTAATGCTTCAGTTTATCTTTTAACATGAATAATGGTCATTTGTAGTAGAAAGCAGAGCTATGACATTTAAAATTGCATGAGTTTCAGGAGAATGGTTTTAGAGTTTTGGCTGTAGGCATATGGAGAAAACATTTAACACTGGAATCAGAGTTACTTGTCATATAAGATTGAGGCAAAGTGAAATAATATCAGCGAACTGAAGACATTTTACAAAGAAGACAAGACAATAAGTAAACACTCAACACATTTTAATAATCATAGGAAATGATGATAAGGTAACTACCATGGATCATGTCATTCATACTAAACTGCCCCAAAGAAAGACTTGTACTCATTTGTTTTATTATTTATCTTTCAGTTTCCAAAAGAAATCCTCCTGTTGCCATTAATGTTCTTTTCTCATTGCCAAATCACTCTGGTCCTTCTGAAGTTCCCTGTGTTTCAAGAACTAATCCTTGTGACACATCGATTCTCCTAATCTCTCTTCTAAATAACTGTAATCCTCCTATGTGATTCTGCTAATATGAAATTAAAGTATTACCTCTACTGAGAAGTCTCTGTAATCTTAGCTTCAAGAAAAATTATTTCGCAAAAATTCTTACTTGGTGTCTACCTCACCCAGGTGCACCTATGTCCCCTCACATCACAAATTAAAGGATCTGCATGAATGGCTTGGTTATTGTGCTTCCACAGCTGACTTCTGGTTATAGATATCAGTACAAAATATTTGAGCCCAAGTTTACATGGGTAAAAGGCAGCTCTAAATTCTGCTTTGGTGTGCTCTATTATATATTTCACTCATCTAAGTGAATGCTCTGTGACCATTCAGAATTCAAGAACAGACTTTTTTCCCTAATGAACAGCATGGAATTGGGACACATCTTTTCACAATCACTGACTGAGATTAATTTGACAAATACCTGTTAGACCAGCCAACAGCTTGCTCAGTTACTCCTATTTGCTTTAATTTATTTAGCAAAAGACCCTGATCTATCAAGTTAAATGTCTTGATCATTCATCAGTTCAGAGAGAGTAAACTGTCCCAGTCTATAGCCAGATTATCAATCTGTGAAAGGCAAACATTTGGGTAACTCATTTAACTGAGCAAGGTCTAAAGCCTCTAATATTTTAAGTTATTGGAGGCCATGGCTGAACTGTAATCTTCCTCCTGTCAAATATTACAAACTTATAAGCAGACATTTGTTTCCATGAACTAACTGAGCTCTAAATAAATGTATTTTCCATGGCAGTTCATTCCCGACTAGGTATTTATTCAGGAAATCTTCATTCTATTATTATGTTAGATATGCTTTGGTTTGTGCAGAGAAATTATATTGTTTTGACAGCTCTATTATTTTTACTGGTTGACTTGCAGTGATTTATCTTACAGTACATGAGGAATTTATTTTTTTTAATTGGCTTTGCTTTTCTTTATGAGTGTGTTTATGAAGCACTACAGCAGTTCAACATTTTAATGTTTCAATGTTTTCTACCATTTGGTAATCTTGTAAACAGCAGTGTTTCTGAGGGGCCTCTACGTGGTTTTGAAAACAGGATTAAAAGTTAAAGCCAATAAGTTTAGTTTCATCTTTAATACTTTCCATACAATACATAAAATGCATAAAGGATGCAGTGATATTGGGGCTCAGAAGTAACAGTAAATATAAAAAAATTCTGAACAGAAGTAAGATATTTTAAATCCCTTTAAATTTCATTACAAACTGACAAAAGAATTGCTATTAAAGAAACATAATATTAATCTTGTATTGCTGATATTGTTAAGAGCTTAGCAAATTAAAGGCCAAAGTTGACATCCCAATATTTAACTTTTATCTCAAAATTCTTAACTCAGGAAACTAGAAATCAGTTAGCTTTTGACCACTGAACCAAAATCTAAAAGTTATATAATTTCACAGGTTATTGTTATTGGCTGTTATTAGGCTCTTTAGTTTTTATGGACCTGATGCAGATACATAGCATAGTCAGCCAGAACGTATTTTTGTTTAATCTAAATCCATGTAATAACGATCTCTGAAATGTATTTCAATTATAAAATAGGTAATTCAAGCATTTATTGTCTACCATTTTGTTTCACAATAGCTGAAAATAAACCAGTCTCTCTGTTAGATTTTAACACAATTTAGTAATACACACAACTTCATTCAAAAAGCCAACTACTTGTAACACAGGCAAATGAGACTTATTAGATTCATGCATATATTTACTCATTCAGCAAATATTTAATAAGCACTATAACTGCAAAATACTGTGCTAGGAGTTTTAGGAAACTCAAAGATGAATCTAATATCCTGAGTATGGATTTTCATTAAGTCTATTTATGTGTACATTAAAAATGCAACATGAAGTAGAAAACCATAAATGTGTCATTTTGCTGTATTGTTGAAGTACTTTAGAAATCCATTGGAGAGAAAAATAGAACTTCCAGGAAGGAAAATTATAGAACAGACAAGAGGAATGATGGGAAAGGCAATCCAGGAGGAAGAAACAGCCTGGAAAAAAATCGTTATCTGACTTCTAACCCCAATGTACTATGGCCCTCAGTTGCCATTTGTAACCACGTAACCACAAAATATCTGAAGGAGAAAAATGTAGCAATGCATGGTAGCATGAGATACAAAGGGATTCTGTCACTAGCTGTACATGAGAATCACCTCCTTGAGTTCCACCTCACATCACTTAAATCATACTCTGGTGATGAGACATGGCTTAGTCATAGTTTTAAAACTTAGTGGATGCAACATGCAACCAATACTGAGAAACACCAAGTATATCCTTTGTAGCAGACAATGCCAACTGGCCAAGAAATGAAGTAACTACAGATTCAAACATGAGGCATTTCTCCCACTGAGTGTTCTTTGGTCTACAATAGCCATCTTTGCTTTCGGAAATGTAATGTATGCTCTTAAACCACCTCCTCTTCTCTCCTTCACTGCTGTTAAACTCAAACCATGTTTCTCTTTCATACTGAAAACTTTGCCACTGAGATAATAACCTTCATCTCCATCCGTGATCATGCCATAGTTCTAAAAAATGCCAGGATATCTTGGCTTCTCAATTCCTTGAGTTTTTCATCTCTAGTCACCTTTTTCGCACTTAGTCTCAAGGTAAACCCCTGAACTCTGCCATCGTCCCAAACTCCACCTCTAGACCCACTCATTCATTCAATAATCCTAATCTGGTGAAAACCTCTGGGCTTTCTGCTCACTTTGGCAAGTTTCACTGCAATGCTTCTTTAACTTCATAATTCCATATAATCCAATTAGCCTTCTATTTCCACCTACACATCATTTCATTTCTATCTTTATTTTTTCATATGCAGCTAAGATATCATCATAAATCAACCCAATAAATGTTTTCAGCTTCCCTGAACCCTTTTCATTATTACTAAAAAAAAAAATCTTCAATTAACCCAACAACCTGTCTTCTTTTTGACTGTGTCCAAAAGATAGACATCACTGGGGAAAATTCATATAACCAGTGATATTAGTGTCATTATAATGCATGACCTCTAACCTCATCTAGTCTTTCAACATTGTCCAGATTTTAAAACACATTTCTCTGACAATATTTTTCTCCCATTCTCTGTAACATCTATTTCATGAGATCATGTTTAAACTCCCCCACCTTCCTGTCCACCACACAAGATAATTTGTGCACTGGCCTCTATCCCCCTCTTCTCATCATTAATCATCACCTTATCTGTACTGGACATTTGTATTAGCATAAACAGGTTGACGCCAACTCCCATTTATTTTATCTGTCCTTTTAAAGTTAACTTCTTCAGACTAGTTTCTTCAATTCCTTCAGTTCCATTCTTGCCTGAACCCAATTCATTCAAGTTTTCACCAATTACTTTAACTTTGTCAAATCCAGGGATCAGTACTCAATCAGCATGATACTTCACCTATCAGCAATGTTTGACATTGTAGGTCACTTCTTCCTTCTTAAAACACTTCATTGGTTTCAAGGGCACTGAACTGAGTTGGCTTCTTCCTTTTTAAAAATCACTGCTCCTTCTCACTCTGCTTTGTTGTTTGGTGCTCATTTTCTGACCTCAAAAACCTGATATGCTCTACATCTCAGTTCTTAAGCTTTTCTTCTTTCTATCTATACTCATATCCTCAGTGATCTCATCCAGTCTTATGACTCTAAATGCCATCTACATGCTGCTTTATAAAACTTTTATTTTCAGCTTAGAACTTTCTAAACTCTGAACTAATATTTAAAACTGACCACTCCATATCTTCACCTAAATAACTAAGATATTTCATACTTAATAAAAGAATACACAATCCTCACATTCTCTCTCCACCTGCACCCTGAATTCCTTCATCACAATAGTGAAATCTCTGTCCTTCAGTTGTTTAGTCTGAAAATCGCATAGCCATCCTTGAATCCTATTTTTCCCACAACCCACATTCAATTAGTTGGTAAATCTTACAGGTTTTACCTTCAAAACAATTCCAGAATCTCATTACATACACTCAAAATATATCCAGAATAGTATTTCTCATTAAATTCATTACTACCAGCCTATATCAAACTTGGATTATTTCAATTATTTAAATTCATTAGTACCTCTAATCCAAAAACCCTTCTACTTTTCTTCCATTGGTCTATTGATTTCATTCTTGCCCTAGACTGAAAATGACTTCAGTCTATTTTCAATATATTGATGAAATTGGCTATATATTATATAAAATACATTTTCAATATAGCAGCCAGATGGTTTCTGTTAAACATAATTATAATCATGATGTTTCTCTGCACATAAAGTTCTAATATCTTCCTGTGTCAGTTGGAGTGAAAGCTACTCTATGCTGGCGTCACAGAGGCCTCATAATTACTCCAGGCACATTCTCACATTAAGGACTTTGTATTTTCCCTTTTTTTCAGTCTGAAATGTCCATTCCCCAGATATCTGCATCACTCCTTTCCTCTTTCAAATCTTACCTTCTCTGTGAGACCTTTTCTGATTATCCTATTTAAAAGTGCAACCTCTTATGAATTCTCTATATCCCCATTGCAGCTTCATTTGTCTCCATAGTCCTTATCTAAAATAATAAATGTTTTACCTATTTAGTTGGAATGTTGTATGTCTCCCCACCTCCTAATAAAAAAGGTGTGTAAGTGAAGTTTTTCTAGTTTATTTTATTCTATTTTGAAATAAAATTCTCAAAATTTTATTTAATTTTGTTTATTTCTATACCCCCAGCATTTAATATGGCACATAGTTCATGGTAACTATTCAATAAAAATTGTTAAATGAATACACAAATAGAAGTTATCAAACAGAAAAATCCATCATACTATCTTCTTGTCCTCAAATCTGAAAATTTATTTTCATCTGGTCCCATTGTCTTTTTCTTCCCTTTTCTTACAATAGAGGAGCTATCACATGTTTTATCAAAAGACAGGTCTCCATATGCAATTTGGACCCCTTCCCTCTGTATTGCCAAAGTCTTCATTTTATTGTTAACCTCATTTTATATCTCTTGGAACATTCCTCTCAGGAGTCTTACATCCGCTACTTTATTCCATATTTTAATAACATTTTCTTGACCTCACATCTCCTTTCAGTTACTATCTTAGTTCTTTATATTCCTTAACATATAACTTTCTTGAAATAAATGATTATACACTCTTTTTCACTTCTTATTTTCTCGTTCATTTCTCAGGCATCACCATTCTTAATTCTTCCCCCACACAAATATCATTATATCCTTTCCAGCTGAAGTCACCAATGAACCCCCAGGGGACAATTTTTAATAATAATATTAATAGCAACTAATATTTATTGAGGTCTTATCATATGCCCAGGCTTTTCTATACATTAAAATTATTGGGAATACAACAATTAACAAAATATGTTCCTTTTAGTCCTGTCCAGTGATCTTGTGATATGGGCACTATGGCTGACACTGTTTACCAGTGGGAGCTACAGAACAAGGAGGTTAAATAGCCACCTTTACATTAAACCTGGATCCAGTGAGTGTGAAATTCAGGATTTGTACCCAGGTATTTTAACTCCAGAGCACTGTTATAAACTATACTCTTTTACTTCCTCTCATTTTATTGATATGTTTCATTTGGGGGAATTTTTCAGTACACTTCACTGATTCTTTTAACACTATCTGACCTGCAAATTTTGGAGTTCCTTGAATCTTGGCCTGGACTCTGTTCTTTTCACCATCTCTGTCTCTTACTTGGTGAAATATCTCTGATAACTTGCAATACCATTAGTCTGATAACCTCCTAATGTAAATATTCTGCCTAAATTTTCATCTAAACTAACTTGACAGTTTCATCTTACTCTCAGAGATTTTTTAATATATTTTCAAAATCTGACTCATGATCCCCGGCCACTGTTCAAACCCAGTCTACCTCCAATGTTCCTCATCTCAGTTACTGGAATCATTCACCCACATTCTCCAGCCAGAAAACTAGGGTTCTTTCTTGATATTTCCATCTCCCTCACTTCTCTCTTTGAGCTTATGAATAAGTCCTCTTGACTCTAATCCAAAAAACTTTTATTCCCTTTTCCATCTCTACTGCTACAATTCTAGCCATTTCTTTCAAGTATAAATAAAATAACTTCTTATTTTTTCTTTCTTCCACTGTTACTTTCCACAAAACCATTCTCTAACTGAATGAAATCTCTTCTTTAAAATTGTCTGATAGCTCTCCATTTTCCTTAGTGTGAGATTTTTTAAAATTCCTATTAGGCTTAAAAGTCTTTTACATCTGGCCCCCTTTCTCTTCACTCCTTACATTCCAAGCATACTGGCTTTATTGCAGTTCCACAAATATTCTATTAGTCTATACCTACTGAAGCTGCTGTTCCTTGATTTTCTGAATAACTACCCTTGCGCAAAGAGCCATAATCCTCAGGATTCTTCTCTGGAAGAAAGGTTGGCCCTACTGAGGAGCCATTAGGATGAGGAATAACTGACGAGCAATTTCATGGAGGCATACAAGAATAAGCCTAATAAGCTTGCTTTATCAAGAAGTACAACTACTTGCTATTAATATTCAAATATATAATAAATGTGGAATACCTATAGAGAACAGATGCACTCAAATTTTATTGAATATTAGCTGTGATTTTGTGAATCTGCAAATGAAATAATAATAAATGATACTGTATACACTTCTTAAATATTTCCATTCTGTTTTTATAATTATCAATTTAATTACTCAATAAAAGTAAGAAGAAAGGGACCTATTCTCTATATAACTTCATAATTTGATAAAAGCTCATTTAAAAAATGGGCGTGTGAGGGAAATATAGATGCAAAATATTGTAATTCAACGGTTCCATAATTTTTAAAAATTTAAGTATATATATGGGTAATATAATTGTATGTAGAATATGTTCTCATTTTAAAAGTTTATGAAGACTTTAATATTAAGAGAGAAAGAGAGATGATATTTTATCTTTACTATAGGTATGTATAGTTTATTAAAAATAATAGACATATCCTTAGTGGATGGAACGTATGTATTAGACATGGAAGAGAAGTCTCAACAGTGTAAAAATCATAAGCCAATTTCATAATTGTAAAAATCATAAGCCAAGAATTAATTGGTCTGTTTTTCAGAAGTGACAAGCAGATTTCCATCATATATATTCTTGGGCACTATGTAAGCTGTGAAGAATGAACACACACTAGAAAACTTCATTATTCACATCTTATGATAATGTAGGACTGGGATTAATGATTTTACTGTGAAGAATTTTTAAAGATTTCTTATGAAAACAAACATGATTTACTGGGAAAATGTTTAAATGGCTAGGTTTTGTTAATAAAAACACATTCTAAATAATAGAACAAATGATAAAAGAACATCCCCTGAGGTTCAGAATGGAAACTAGCAGGTACAATGTAGATGATAAATAAAAGAACCATTGTAATAATGCTTCCTTACTCTGCCTCACCCCATTTGCTAACCAGAATATAGAACTGAAGGAGAGAAAAGCATAATTTTAAAGTGACAAGTTTGTCAGAAATCCATGTATGATTACTAAATTTAAAATGTAAAGAGAAATCAAATCTTTAAAATATGTTAACAAATAATGTAATTTCTGAAAAATGATTTCCAACAAAGAATTAGAGTTGAAATAGTATATAATTTATAAAGTAATGATAAAGACAATCTTGTTATTTGTATGTCTTAAAAATAAAAGCAGTGCAAACAGGAAAAATCCTCAGATATTTTCTAATAGAAGTTAGGAAGGACTTAGCAAAGAAATACAATACTCTGCAATGCAATGCAAAGCAATGTGACTGTTACTAAAAAATGTAATTAAACTGTTTCTAAAAAAATGCACCTCTCCTGAAAGCAAAAATCAATAATACTAATAAAATATATAAAGATGTTTATATTTTAAGAAATGCTAAAGGAAATTCCCTTAAGATCAAAGAATGGAGTTATTTTGCCTTTGTTTTTAACAATAAGTCATATATTCATTAATTTATTCTCTCACTCATTCATTTAATATATATTTATTGAGTACTATCTAGTGCTAGATATTGCTAGGTGATAAGGTCGCAGAGGTGGAAAACAAAATTCCTGCCTTCAAGGACTCACAGTCTAGTGTGTAATAGAGTGCAAGATGGGGAAAATATATGTAAATGTTTTAAAATATTGTAATATGTATCTCAAAATTTAGAACCACTCTAGTATCAGCAAAGAAGAAAACCTTTTGGAATTCAAGTTTGGTAACAGTCCTTAAAGCTAATCAAAAAGGCCTCTTGATGCCAAGATGATTGGTAGATATCAAAGATATGAAAACTGCTTAATCATCAGTGATTTTCCTGCTAGATTTAAATAGAGGGTGAGAACTGAAGTCAATAGAGAACTGTATCAGCCATCATTGCTTTGTAACAAAATACCCAAAATGCAGGAGCTTAAAAAAGCAAACCTTAATTGTGTCATAATTCAAAGGGTCAGAACTCCTGAAAAAGTCTCATTCCCTTATAGATTCAGCTCAAATCTAGAATATCATTATCTAAGTCAAGTTCAGGAGTGAATGAGTCTCCTCAGATAAAATTCCATAATTATAGATCTTTATATGGATTTCCTCTCAATCTGTACCACTGTGAAATAAAAGGCAAGTTAGCAGATCCCAAGCACCCAACATACAATAGTAGGATAGGCACAGGTAATTGCTGTAGACATTAAGTGAGAGTCGCAAAAGAATCACTGATCCATAACAATTCTTAATTCCAGCCAGACAAATCCTGGATGTTTACTGATTAGGTCTCAAGACCTAGAAATAATTTTCCATGGCTGTTAGTTCTTTTCTCTTGGTTTCACCCTTTGAGTAAAACTTCCATTTTCAGAAAAGGTAGCACACGTTTGCAAATGACTAGTTTTCTCAGACTGCTTTCTGACAATAGAATTTTGAAACATCTGCCACTTTTCATTTTGTAGTTCCTCTGTCTCTTTAAATTCAAGCTGGCATTGTTTCTCCCACTATAATTTTCTCAGAAATGTTATGCACTTCTTATGAATATTATTGGGGTAAATATCATATTACCCCTGTTGGACAAAAGCCGCATCCACAAATCTCTTCACAATAAGCATTTAGCTTTTCATTGTCCCTGTTGCTTGAATGAGAAAATATGCAGACAGAGGCTCAACTTCATCTCTAGGCCAGATTTTCTGGCAGTGTCCTAGATTTGAACATTGTTCAGAAGTCATTTCTTAATTTTAGCATCTTTGCCATCAAGAAATTCTAAGAATTTTCAAAACCAAAAGTCCTGTCTTTCTTCTGAGCAGTTCTTTCTTAAACGTATCTCTCTTCTCTCACATTTTGTTATAAGCAGCAAATATAAGTCAGGCTGTGCTTTCAATACTTTGCTCATATACAACCTTAGACCAACACATTTATTAGACATATTTTCTGTCGACAACATTACTGTAGACAACAGTGATGGTGAGCTTTCTCCAAAACAGACGAAGGATCCTCCTTCCTCTGGTTTCTAAGGACATGTTACATACTTCCTTTGGATCCCTCCTCAGCAGCCTGCTCGGAGTCTTGGATCTCTACAATCTGTCCAGCACAATTTAGGCTTTTCCTAACACCCTTCCCAAAATCCTTACAGCATTTATTCACTACCTAGAACTGAAGCCATGCTTATCGTTTTTGTTATTTGTTAAAGTAGCTTCCTGCTTTCAGAAACAAAATATGCATCATTAATCTGTTGCTATATAACACGTATATCAAAATTTAAATGCTTAAACAACACATTTTTTCATCTCACAGTTTTCATGGGTGAGAAATACAGGCATGGCTTAGTTGAGTGATTCTTTCATAAAATTAAAACAATTTATCACAAAACTACAATCAAAGTTTTAGACTGGATAACAGACATCTTGAGTCCCAGCTACAGAAGTTTCCATTTCCAAGCCTACTCATATATCTGTTACTAGACTTTAGAGAGTTGTGTTGTTTGGCCAGAAATGTTAGTTCCTTGCCACATTGTCTTCTCCATAGGGCAGCTGACAACACAATACTAGCTGACCTCAAAGCAAGTAAGGAAGGGAACAACAGGTCAAGAGAAGGCACACAGCAAAGAAGCCACAGTCTCTATAATGCAGTCTCAGAAGTGGCATCCCATTGTATCTGGCATACTTTATTAATTTAAAACAATTCATTAATTTTAGCTCATACTCAAGGGGGAAAATTACACAAGATCTATGGATAACAATGCAGAGATGTTTTGAGGCCATTTAGAGGCATCCTACCACAGATATGGAAGGAGACTGGGAGTTGGTTGGATCCTATGTTCTTGAAAACAATAGAATCTAGACAAATACCTAAAATCTCACATTTATGTGATGAAAATAATAATGACTTCTCAAAGAAGTTCCCATCTTAATCCACAGAACCTGAGAATATGTTACATTATATGTCAAAAGGGAATTAAGATTGCAGATGAACTTAAGTTTGCCAAGGAACCAACCTTAAAATAGGGAGATTACCCTGGTTTATCGAGTTGTATCCAATGTAATCACAGGGATAGGATCCTATAAACGGAAGACAGAGGTAGGAGAGGGGAGTTAGAGGAGATGTGATGATGGAATCAATGTCAGAAAGATGCTATGTTAAAGAGATGTCACAAGGACCACCGGACAAAAGATCTGCATATCTTATCCAGACTGGAAAATGCAAGGAAAGGTATTTTCCCCAAGAGTCTTCCTCCAGAAAGGAACATGGCCCTGCCAGCACCTTGTTTTTTAGCCTGGTAAAACCGAGGTTGGACTTTAACCAGAAGAACCATAATATACTAAATTTGTGTTGTTTTAAGCCATTACATTTGTAATAATTTGTTACCACGGCCAGGGAAACCAGCATAACTTGTATTTGGAAATGCACTCTATTTGGAGTAAAAAATTTAAAAAGTCCAAGTTCAAATTTGCTTCCATATTTAGAAGATAAGCATATATTAAGGATTATGAAGGCAATTAACAATAAAAATGAAAACATTAGGAGACCAGAGAATTGGAATTTTTTAAATATCCCAGCAAACCATATTTGATTAAGACTATGAGATGATACTCATACATATGTGTATAGTATGTACACACACATGCACATATTAACTGCATCTATAGGCTTATATTCAGGAGTGAAACATATATTCTGCATTTAACAAAGCAGAAATGTATGTGTAGGCTGTGACAGCACTCTTTAGCATCAATAATAGATAAAGAGATTCTTCAGATGATTTTTCAGGAGTTCTTTTTAGTATTTTCTGTAATTGAGAACTTTTGCCCAATCATTACACGTTTTCTGAGTAGTTTTAAGACCTACTATAACTTTTCAAAATAAGTATGACTTTCTCTCCCTTCAAAAATGTATGCTTCCTACTTTACTTCCTATTTTTTATTATGGAGACTCCATCCACTCATGCATGTACACTTGAAGGTAAGGTAGAACCTCCTAACCTCTTCCCACTTCTTATCATTCCTATCTAATTATCAGCATTGTTTATTTTGCTAAAAGCATCAACAACAACCTCACTCTCGAGTACACATTTTTCTTTCCAGTTTTATCCACTATAGTTCATAATCACATCATCACTCTCCTGAACTATAATCAGAAAAAAACTCTTAATTCATTTGCTGATCCATAGTATTTTTCCCATCACCTCTTCTGCCTTCTCTTATCCATTGCCCACATTTTAGTCAAAGTTCTCTCTGTGAAAAATAAATCTGATCAAACCTTGGTACTTTTAAAATTTTCCACTTATCCATTTAATCATTAGAACCAATATTTTGACCTCATGGGCAAACATGAATTAACTAAGGAACAAAAATAGCATTTTTAAAATATTGTTTTGTTAGGTAAAAAGTAAAAATTTCAATTACCTATTGACATATTTTGTAGTAAAATCAAAAGGTAGGAATAATAAGATCTCAGAATATAGAATATTCCTTGAGAGAGGGAACAATAATTGTTCACAGAAACATATGAAGACAAAAAACAGAAAAAAAAATAACAAGGAAGGAAAGAAGGATGGAAGGACAAAAAAGGACAAATTTAAAATGTTTGTCTTTTGAAAAAATACATCTGACTCCACAATCACCAAAGAGCTACATAGATTTCTATTGAAATTCCTTGTTAGTGCAACATGTATGTGTGATTAAGAGATGATATGTTTGTCTGTATGGAAGACTGAAGTGGAAATAGATTGGATTAGCATAAATATTTTTCAAAATTCCTCTTTCCTAAAGTTATAAATCTCTCATCACCTTGCTTTTCTGGCTTCTCTTCCCCTCCCTCTTCCTCTACTCTAAATTAATCTGCCTTTGGATCATCCAGTCACTTTATTGTGTAAATAAATTAGTGTTTGAAGTAGGATTTAAAACCCTCATAGAAGGGGTATGTCTAGTTTGTCCTGTCACTGTTTCGGCACTGTCAAAAGTCTTGGGCCAGTTATCACCTGGACCTGAAAGTTCTGGGTTCTAATTCACCAATGTAGGGCTGTCAGGAATTTATGACAGATAATCAGGACCAAGGATTTTGATGATGAGCAGGGAGCTCACTACCATTTCTCTCTGCTTGGGAAGGAGGGTGAGAGTGGAGTTATTGGTGCTTCTTTTGAAGCTGCATTTTTATCCCTTAAGCTTATTTGAGGAGGCTTCCCAGCACAGCCAAAGCCTTGGTGCAGTCATCTAATCTCTGGAAGAATATCCAAAATCCTTAGCATCTACCATCTTTCTTCTTCAGACATCTTCACTTCAGTCACTCTATTTCACACCATGATCCTCACCACCACTAAATGCTGTGCTCTTTTGCTACTTAAATTTGTATTGTTTCTTTCACTTGAAAAGCCCTTACTGCTCACCCATTTTGTATAGTTCCCTTAAAAGTAGTACAAACTACATTGTAATTTAATTTAATGTAATTATTCATAATCTGTCTCTTTCCTGGAGTGTGGATTCCTCCTGTGATGTGCTTCTCCAGAAGGTGTTTCACTCTCAATTGTAACTTGAAAACATGGTAAGAACCTTTATCATAGTAGAGTATCTCAAAATGCCTTTTGCCCTCAGCTGTGTATGAAAATTATCTCGTAGATGTATCCTGCTCACCCATCTTTATATAATGGTGCTATGAAGTGTGCAGCCTAAAGCTGTCTGCTGTTCTGTAGTGCTAATGATTTCTTAGCTGTTTCCCTAGGAAAATATAATACTGATAACTGTGAAATCAGTGACTGGGGAGCCTGATTTCCAGTGTATATACTGGCATACACATTTTCCATAATTATTTTGAATCATCCAATTAACTAAATAGCAAAGGCATAAACTTTATTTCTGCAAAGTCCTGCAAAATAGTGTATCTCAAGATTGGTTCTTTGCTCTTCCTCATTTCAGGCATTACCTTGCTTCTTTTCAGAATCAACCTAATCTACTTGGGTTTTAGCACTGTGGTGGTAGGAAAAATTGCTCTGAAAGATGTCTACATCATATCCCTGGAATCTGTGAAGGTCATCTTTTCTGGAAGAAGAGTCTTTGCAGATGTGATGAAGTCAAGAATCTTGAGATGATGTGATCTTTGATTGGGCAAGTGGGCCCTTCTAAGAGAAAAGCAGAGGGAAATTTAAGACAAGGAATGGAGTCTCCCTTTGGCAGGAGTTTGGCCTTGCTAATACCTCGATGTGAGACTTTTAGCCTCCAGAACAGTAAGAGAATACATTTGTGTTGTTTCGGGCCATCAAGTCTTTGATAATTTGTTACAGCAACCACCACAGGCAACTAACACACTCTTGAAAATTACATGCCTCCACCCCTGATATCACCATGGTCAATTTCTTGCTCTGTGTTTTTTCGTAGCATTAATCACATCCTAAAACATGACATATATTAGACTCATTTATCTTGTTCATCTTCTGTCTTTAGCTAGAATGTAACAAAGTTGTGAATAATCATTTTCCTTAAGGAAATTATTTAGTCAAATAATAATAAAGCCAAGCATACCACAAGACATAGTATAGTCTGCACGTAATCATGAAGTAATTATTACATTTGTTTTTCTCTGATGTAAAAGTGACGTGCCCCAGTTTTAATTGCCTCTAATGCCCCAAACCTCCATCTTTATAATAATATAGTTATATTAATGAGAACGAATAAAATGAAATAAAAAGAAGATTGTTCATTTGGTGAGGGAAATAGTTATATGGGAGAGCAGGATGCAAAAGTGGTATTTAGAGACTTTAAAGTAGTCAGTTTATCATTGTCAAATTTGATATTTCATGTAATGGACAGGAACATAAGCTCTGTTGCTTTCAACTGTGAACACCCACCAAAACCCTCCAGCTGAGGCAAGGAAGCAAAATATATCAGCAGGAATATCATGCACCAATAAAAACACTGCAGGTTTTAAGGAATTTTACTGATCGTAATAGAAACACATTATTTTTATAAGCCATTCAGTTAAACAATATGAATATTTATGATGTAAAATAAAAACATTTAGAATAATACTTGGCATAATGAAATTTTAGGCACCAAAAGAGAACCCTAATATAGTTTGCAAAAACTGTTTATGCTCATTACTAGAACTATAACATAAAACATTTTTCTATTTAATCAAAAATTCAATTTATTTAGCACTAGAAATAAAAGGAGAAGTTGTTTAAGGAAGTAAAACAAGGATAGCAAGATAAATTAGCAATGATTTATTGGAGGATAATATAAACATCCTCAAGTAAATTTGTAATGTCCATTTTATAAACTTGACATCACTCATACAAGAGAACCAATGAAAAAGTAGAAAATATTATTCCATAATTTGTTGTTCCTTGTCCAGAAAGAAAGTGCAATGTTTGAGATCATTTAAAATAGGCACTAGGAAATGGATATTTAAAAATAAATCTCACTACACACAAATATATATTCTCCTAGAGTTAAGTAATACTCAAAATACTACTTTGTAAAATGTTTCTGATAATAGGCAAAATAAGTAGATATTAAAACTTTAAATGGTAAATAATAAAGTATCATAATCAAAAGGTAGCACTAATGAATACATAAAAAATAATTTGATCCAATCCTCTTCTCCAAACAAAAAGGTAAAACTGTCTATTTCACCCATTATAAATCCTAGAACTTCTGAAACTACTTAGGCAGGAGTAAGTGTAAGGGTGTGTGTGTCAGCACACATACACTCTTTGAGTTCACATTAAGGTGACTTGAAAAACTTTTGTTATTTTTGATACATTTCTGGCTTTATAGTTTTAAATCTAGGACAGTTGAATAGAAAGTAGTACAATATCTCCTGCAACTTTTAAAGAATGTTAAGTGCAAATAGAACTCACTGCAAAGTATCATGTTAAAATCCAACTTCATTTTTATCTTTTATTACAAAGGAAATGTAGGCTTATATTCCAAGATTCACTAGAGCCATCAGCCTATTTTTAGACTTTCTAATCAAAACTGATACATTGATAACACGTTCCCTCACAAAATAAGAGTTACTGCTACAACTTCTGCAATTTTAGATGTTTGATTTCATGAATATGTATGACTCATCAAAATTTCAAAATGTACATTTCAAAGCAGTTACCTGAACCTCTACAGGAACTGATAACAAAAGGATAAACAATAATTGTAATTTTTTTTAAGACATTTGAAACCAATAACACGTGGTAACAATTCTGTGAACAAAAACCATGTAGATCTAATGAATAACAAATAAACCACCACAGTTAACCCTTGAACAATATGGGTTGCTCCACTTTTTTGTGTGGGTCCACTTTTATATGGATTCTTTCAGTAAATATATTTGAAAAATTTTTTTGAGATTTGTGACAATTTGAAAAACACTTTATTTTTTTTCTAATTTATCTTACTCTAAGAATATAATACATAATAAAAATACAAAGTGTGTGTTAATGGAGAGTGCATGTTAGCAGTAGAGCTTCCTGTCAACAGTAGGGTATTAATAGTTAAGTTTTGGGGGAGTTAAAAGTTACACATTGATTTTCTATTGCCCTGGGGTCAGTGCTTCTAACCCTTGCATTGTTCAAGGATAAACTGTATTAGTAATTGGATTCTTAGGCCAAAATTTCATTAATATAATAGAATCTGCTTAGATAACTATGACAGAGCATGTAAATGCAATATTTTAGTATATTTTAATATCTTCTGACAATTGCTAATGATCTAAAAAATCTTGAGTGGTAATTATAAAACACAAATGTTCCCAGCTGGGGCTTCTCATCTAGACTACAGATTGATACACCTACCATATATTTCAAAGTAGATGCTTACTGAATTTCAAAGATAAATGAGCCCAATGTGTCCCCTACCCCTACAGCTCCAACCTGTTCTCCATTCTATTCGTCAGTATTTATGTGTCACATATTATTTGCCAGATATTGTTCTAGGTACTTGTGATGTGTCATAAACAAAACAGATTAAAATCCTTGCCTTCATAACATTTATATTTTAGCGATATATCCATTGCCCAAACATCTGAATATCAACTGTTATTCTGCTATTTTATCACCCTAACACCCAAATCTATAACCAAGTTCTTTCCATGCTATCGTTGAAAGAATTCCCTCCAATCCACCAAACATTCTGCATTTGATACTACTTAAGTCTAAGCTATAATAATTTTATTCATAGCTATTGCTCTCTCCTAACTTTTCTTTCTGCCAGCTCTAGTCCTTCATTTTACTAATTTTCCACATATCAAGAGAGATTTTTACAAAAATAAACATGTTGCTCACCTACCTAAAATTCTTCAGTGTAATGAGAACTCCGTCTCTAGATGAAGGAGGCAGTTAGTAGGTCTTTGTTCCTGTGGAAACAACAAAGGGAAAAAAAGTGGATTAAAAATTTGTATTTTAATATGGAATATTTAAGAGTGGTTGGTAAACGGGAGATATTCTTCAAGAACTAAATGCAGGGAAGAATGAAAATTCCTCAATGTACAGAGAGAAGGTGATGGAAATTTTCATACCAAAGATAAGCACCTGGTTTGGGCACCAGTATGGGTTAGAGAAATAAGAGGAATTTAATTAACACTGCTGTCAGCTGCAATAGATTGGAAAGTGGAAAAGCTCCAAATGAAATTACAATTATTAAAGCCAATGTTTCTTCCACTGCATCTCTCACTCCCAGAAATCTAGAAAGCAGAGAAAATTCATACAACTCCATGTATCATGTGGTGCTTAGATTCCAGGGTCTACTTAAGTTAAATAAAGCATTAATCAAAACTATTTAAAATTATGGTCCTTTTCTACTGCCAACTCAAATACTGACAACACAAGAACAATCAGAACCACTGTGGGAGCAACACCAGAGATTGGGCACTGGGTATTGACAAATGAACTCAATCTAATTAAAAGTGTGCCCAGCTTCAGCTGAAATCAATTCTTGGAAGAATCTGAAAAAGCAGTCTCTTAGCTTAACTGCTGCATAGAAGAAATGGCTTACACTTTTGGGACTGAGGGTTTTCTTGCCAATGGGTTTCAGCCCAGGCAAGTTCTCTATAGATTCAGTGTCCAAAGAATTGACAGTAGAACATTCTTGGGGTGAAAGGCCTTATACCCAACTTTATTCCCATAGTGGCAGGTCAGTCACTAGACTTCCGTTCACTAAGAGCGAGTCTGCACGCAGCAAGCTTGTCTCTGCCTCTGGGCCTCTCAGACAGCACAGTCATCCTATGGGCTGCTTTACCCACACAGCCGTCCTCTGGGTCTGTCTACCTGCATAGCCATCCTCTGGACCTCTATCCTTGCCACTGTCACCACTCCAGCCTCTGCTCTGCTCTCCTGCAGCCTTGCAGCCGTACCACCATGTCACCCAGAGCCCTGGGCCGAGCTCTTTATATAGAGTCAATAACGACATATTGCCCACACCTGTGCAGTGAGCTAGCCAACCAGGGCCAGGTGAGAATCCTGCCCAGAGGAACTTTCATTTTATCCACAAGGGTCGTAGTAAAATGTGTTAATTTCAGGAGTCACTGCTTTTTTTTTTCCTTTTTCTTAATCACAATATCCAGAAAACAATAATAATAAAAAAAGATAAGAAGTATGGAAAGATTCAGAAAATTGTATTTATAATTTTAAAAATTCTAATAGTGGACCTATAAATGAATATTTATTGGTCATAAGAAAGAATTTAATATAATCACTATACATTTGTTTAAGAAAAGACATGATATAAGGGGTAAAGAGGTGGAAAAGAGAAATGGAAATTCCAAAGAGAGTAAAAAATAAATTCTAGAACAGAAAAAAAGAGAAAGAAAGAACATCAAATATTTTGGGTTGGCACTTCAGAAGGATCACTGAATGTGCAGACAGTGTTCAGAAAGAAACTCAGATTTTTAAATGATTTAATCTAATTTTCAAGCTTAAGGAGAAAGAAAAAAGATGAACAAGTTAAAATCAAATAGATGTTGTCTCCCCAAATGTCTCACCCGAGGGTTTCAGCCCCAGACAGGTTCACTGTGGATTTGCTGAGCCTGAAAAATGACAATTGAATGTTCTTGGTGTAAAAGGGTTTATACCCAGCTTTATTCTCACAGAGGTAGGCTGAGCACCGGAATCACATCTGCATGCAGTGCCCTGCAGGTCTGAAATCCTCCTCCGTCTCTGCTCCATGCAGAGCACTGGGCAGAGCTCTTTATAGAGTGACTCAGTCAATAATAGCTCACTGCCTATGGGTGTGGAAGCAGTAGCCTAGCAGTGGGCCAATTACATCATCAAGTAGTTTAGGGTCAGGTGAGGATCCTAGACATAGAAACTTCCATTTTCCCCACAGAAATAAATAATGGAAATGAAAGTAGAAATCAATTAAATAAATAACAAACAATGGAGAAAACTAACAAGGAAAAGGTTTGATTTCTAAAAGGATTAATAAAACTAATAAGCTCCTAGGAAGAATTGCAAAGCAAAAAAGAAAACAGAAACTGTCAATAAAGAAACATCAGAAACTATCAATCTGATGTGCACATTATTACTACAGATCTTATAGACCATAAAAGTATAATGATGGACTACTACAAATAACTTGAGATCAATAGATTTAATAACTGAAATAAAATGGACAAATTTTTAAAAATTAGAACTCAAAAAAACTTGACTATACCAAGGAGTCCTTAAGAAGAACAATAAATAAGAAACTGTGACAAAGTTGTAGTTACAGTTCTTTTCCAGAGGCAGAAGCACTCATGCACAGGGGCCCCTGCTGAGAAAAGGGACAGGCCCCAGGAGCCATGTCTCCTTCTCATCACAGTATTTGCTTGCTCAGCTTTTGCAGATATGAAGTCTGATGAAAAAGAATGGCTGTCGTTTGCTGCTATGTGATGTAATCTGTGCAGAACACTTGGATCCCAGTAGACATCACAACTGAGAAACACACCAACCACAGACATGCCAGAAGATTGTTTTAAATTGCCAAAATTTATTCAAAAGTGTTCTCAAAAAAAAAATGAAATAAGATCTTACTAACCCTTTATCCATTTAAGAAACCAAATATGTGATTTCCTCTCTTGTGCAGCTATGAATATAGCATGACTTTTCTGCCGGCACCAACGAGGGGAGCACTCAGGCTTTGTTATCCGCTCTCCCAGATGTGGGACAGGAGGAAGATGCATGCAGGGATTAAAAGCCACCTGTAGCCAAACATCAAAAATGGAGACAGATGTTTTCTTACAGGCCTTTACAAAAATCTCACAACTTACATTTAATTTAAGGTGAAACTTTAAATGCTCCCCCTAAGATTGGGATCAATGTATTCAACATTTTATTTGGATTTCTTGCTGGTGGAATATAGAAAGAAAAATAAATAACAAATATAAATATCAGAAAGGGAGCTTGATTCAGAGATACTGAATATTTTTGATAACAATCTATATGGTATGTTTACACATACTTAAAAATCTTCAAGCTGTACACCTATGGTTCAAGATTTTTAATATATAAATTATTCCCCTCAAAAGAGAAAAAACCTAAAATGGAAGAAAAGAAAGTAAATAAATAGAAAAACATAAGCTCCTCTTTGGTGTGTCCCCTTTCACCATGAGATGAATTCTAAAAATTATATTTGAAAGCCTCTTATAATCTAGCCCCTGACTACTGAAATAAATTACTCAGATCATCAGTTAGTTTCATATCTAGCCACATTCTGGATCATATTCTTGGGTATATATAAGAAAAAATAAAGTATTTTAAATTCCCAGCATTATATTCTCCACCACATCTAAATCATCATACATGCCTCTCTTACTTTAAGCTTTCATAGACCCACAGCATCACCTTAACCTCCATCCTCATCCTCCATCTAATTAACTTCTACAAAAATTTAGCATTTCAGCTTTAACATGGATAATGAAATGTCTATGACTTTATTTATACCCGAAATGACTAAAAGATTTAATTTATTAACTATCACTGTCTCCTCTGTTAGCCATTACCTAAGGTATATTTCATAGATCTTGATGTTCACAAAAACATATGAACATTTATTTATATTTTTATATTTGCAATGATAAGCCCTGCAATAACCTTAGAAAGGCATTATTTCCTTACATTTTGGGTGTCAGTAAACATAGGTTACCCATATAAGATTATATAAGTTTTACATTGCACAAATCTAGATGTACTACTTACAGAGTTTAGCTCACTGTCTGTAAATTCAAGTGGCATTTTTGAGTATATCATGGAACTTTTAAAACCAAAGGAAAGGATAGGAAAAAAATGGTGACTTTTTCTTAGTCCTATAAATTGCTAATAAGTTTGCATAACACAACATATAGTCATATATACTCCAAAACAATATAATTTGTGGTATTATACTTTGATAAACAAAATGTCTACATGATCAGTTCATTGTTTCTCTTTAATTAACGGTGACTCCTTTCTTTGAAGAAGGCCAGATCTATGATTATATGGCTTTTCTTCTCAAAGAGTGTCTGATATTATTTGATTCTTAGTAGTATAGAGATAATGAATTTAATGGCCCTAATCAAAATCCAAAATATGTGAAGGGAATAAAGGGTCTATATCTAGAGTAATTCTTATTAGGGGACATATCAAAAAGTTAAAGTAACATCATGATAAAGGAGAAACATGGAAAATAACAATTTGTTATATGTCCTAGAACACTTTATCCTAAACAATATATCATCCTCCCCTTCTATACAGACCTAAAAAAATTCAGTAAAATAGATTCATGTGTTTGAATTTCTTGTTAAAATCAGTGACAGTCCTAAGTTCTAGGCCAATAAGGGTGGGAAGAAATTATAAGTTGGAAATATTTATATTTTGTTTATTTGTCAGTTCCATTGCTCATTCATTGAGTGTTTCAGTGAGATATTCTTTCCATTTTATTGCTCCTTCAATGGTAAAACCTTAAAACTTAGAAATTATCTTTGGGACACGGATTCTCCATTTATACTTGATAAAACTGTTAGGAATCCTATTACCTTTCTATCATTGTCTAGTTGAAAGTGTTCCACGCCTCACAACAAGGAGACTATGCAGCACAGCGACGTGCTCTTCCTGGCCGTGAATCCACATATCGTCCCCTCTTATCCCAGATGAGATTGGTGCCGACATTGAGGATCGGCACATCGTAGCGTCCTGTGCAGCTGGTGTCACCATCAGTTCCATTGAGAAGAAGCTGATGGCATTCCAGCCAGCCCCCAAAGTCATCCGCTGCATTTTTTTCTTTTTTTTTCTTTTTCTTTTTTTTTTTTGCTTTTATTTTTAAAAACCTATCATGACCCTGGAAGCCTTTGGAACAGTTTTATCCTTGAAACACAGGACACATTTCTCCCAGTGCACAGAATTCAAGTTTACGTGGTTCAGCTCAAGAAGTATGCTTCACGTTCCTTAGAGGACAACACACCCAAGTTATCACTATGAGAAGGGAACAGCTGTCCCAGCTTCAGTGGGATAATCCAACACCACAAACTACCTGCACAACAGCAAGGTGGTCAATCCCTGTCTGTTACCTAAATGGACAGCATGGCAAGGAAAGAGCCCCCAGTCAACTTAAGAGCAAACCAATCCCTCTCATCTCATCTCTGCTGCTAGGGGTAAGGACTGATGTTTGTGCGGTTTAAGATAGCAGGGACCCAGTCCCTGGCCTTGGCTAAGAGTCATATCCTAACAGGGCTATCTCTGCCGAGGTGTATATTCCCAATAGCAAGTCCTCTGGTTCTCCACCCACACAGCATTTCTTGGAGCAAAGGTAGGACCCAGAGGCTGTGTGGGTCACAGGCAAGAGCTGGAGTGAGATCTTCAGGAGGCAGCAGGGAGCTAAATGTAAGCACAAGGACAAAAACAAGCACAGTAATACTGAGGTAAATGAACACTGAATCCATATGGAGGCTGTAAATGTCCCATTGTCTCCTCTGTTTCCGAGAGCAGATGGGGCTGGAGTGGTTTGAGGAGGGATCTGCCTCAGTGGGATTACTTTATCTGGAATACCTTTTTTTTTTATAGTTTATTTTGGTACCATTAATCTACAATTACATGTGCAATATTATGGTAATTAAATTATCCCCTTCATCAGGTCCCCTCCACCAACCCCATTACAGTCACTGTCCATCAGCATTGTGAGATGCTATAGAATCACTACTTGTTTTCTCTGGGTTGTACAGCCCTCCCTGTGCCCCCCCCAACATTACATCTGCTAATCGTAATGCCCCTTTTTCCCCCTTGTCCCTCCCTTCCCACCCATTCTCCCCAGTCCCTTTCCCTTTGGTAACTATTAGTCTGTTCTTGGGTTCTGTGAGTCTGCTGCTGTTTTGTTCCTTCAGTTTTTTCTTTGTTCTTATACTCCACATATGAGTGAAATCATTTGGTACTTGTCTTTTTCAGCTTGGCTTATTTCACTGAGCATAATACTCCCTAGCTCCATCCATGTTGTTGCAAATGATAGGATTTGTTCTCTTCTTATGGCTGTATGGAACAGGATTTATTAAATAAGTGGGCTATGAGAAAGTAAAAAGCACAAGTCTCATGAGTTGGTCTCATAGACCTAGGACATGGTGTTACTATGAGTTGGTCTGGTACTCAAAGCTAGGCCTTTGTGTTCTCCTGTTAGACATAAACAATATAAGGTACCATCAACATCACACAAAGCTACTCTGAAACTAAGATGGATGATGACAAAGAGACATATGACTGCTGTCTGAGCCACAAAAGTGACCAGCCATCCCCCCATAATGGATAATAAGCATGACTATTGTTTACCAATTACAGCGTTAGCTTTGTTCTAGTCCTGTCTTCTTCAGATCAGGTTTATTAATATACCCAGTCAATTCAGAACAAACTCTGGTTTTCTTAACTGCTCCAGAATTACCCAACACAAGTCTAAATTCCATAATAAGTTACTTTCTAACATCCTCTTACTGATAATTCCCCATAGTTCTCCCTGGACTGTGTTGTCTTTCACTGCAACAAGAATGAACCAAATACATTCGACTACAGGGTAGCTCTGGTTGTCTTTGACTAGAGAGAATTGAAAGTCAGATATTTGCACTACTGGGACTAAAATAGCCAGGTTCTGAAATTTTGCTCATTATTCTTGGAATTTCACTTCTTTCTTTTTTTTTTATGGTATACGTCTTTAACTGTTACATCACACTTTTACTACATGCTATATAGATTATAACATTGCCCATGGCATAGTTTTCATACCTAGATTCCAAAAAGGTGTTTTCTTTTAATACCTTAATAATACAAACAGATGAATGTGTGAGAAATATCCATGCAAGCGAATTTCCACATTTTGTAAAATATGAGCAACCATTTTACTGAATGAATTTAACTCAATGAGCTATAAGGAAAAGAAACAAAAATGTATTCATTCAGTTGGTCTTTGAATCACAATCTGCAGAGCTGTTTGCTTTTCTCTGTCTCTGTATGAAATTTCAGACAAGCCCAACTTTTCCCGGATATATTTAGATATATATATTTTTAATTCTAGTCAATTTCATTCACAATAACAATTTCAATTAAATAATAAGATAGCCAGCTAATTTAAACCTTCTTTACTCCTTTCTTGATAGAAGTCAGGACTAGTAAAGTGGTTAGGCTGAGTCTTTCTTTCTCCCATACCTTTCTTCTACTTCTTATCTTCTTTATACTAGAATGTCTGGGATCTTCTAGCATTGGACTAGGGAAAAAAAAGAAGTAAGAGATGTCTAGCGTGTACAGAATTGGTATTACTTCCCTCTGAGCGTGGCATATTGCCCAGTGCTGATTCTTTCCTTCCTATTTTGTGAACAGGGTTAGTGGGAACTATCAAATGATGGGACAGTACCTCAGGGTTGGCAATAATAGAAGCTATTACCACCCCTAATCCTGAACAGAAAAATAAATGTTTATCAGAGCCAGAGAAAGAATCATAGCTATATGAAATAGAGCTACTAATAGGAGCTATGATCATTGAAGAGGAATTTAACCACTACCAGAACAGTGGTTAGTAAGAATAGTGAGAGGGAACCAGGAGGATAAACACCCTAAACTCACTTGACTGCTATATTCTGATCTCCCACCAGCAGCTCTAATTAACTGAATCCAGAAGCCAAAAGATAAAGGCAGCCAGTGGGCTCTGTAATGTAGCCTGTCAGGGCACACAGGAAGGTGGAGAATGATGAGAAGGTGATTTGATGGTGCAAATGACAAATATCCAACATATTTCCTTGGGACAGGAATCTAGCCCTAGATGATACAATAGGCCAGAAGAAAATCCCAAAGAAACAACCAAGTATTAGAACCATTAAGAGAGTTCAGCAAGCTATTGGGACATGTGATCAACTTGAAATCAGTCAGTCATATTTATCTTATCAGTAACAGCCAACAATAAAATATAGTAGAAAATAAGGCATCACTTTCATTACCAACAAAATGATTACATGTTTGGAAATCAATTCAGTCAAAATATGCCTAAGAACCTTTTGGAGAAAATTTATAGGTTCTATTAAAAGCCACAAAAGAAGATTTAAATATATGGAAAAATATTCTATGTATGTATATGGAAGCACTTAAATTTCTTTCCAAATCTTCAAATTCAATGATATTCTAATTCAAGGTGAAATATGTTTTTAAAACTCAACAAACTAATTCTAATATTGAATATAAATGTTCACATGTAGATAGGTTTGTTTGGTGAAGAACATAGATGTGTGACTCATCTACACAGTTAGAATACATAGTTTAAAAGCTTAGCACAGAGCATGGCTATCATACCAATGATGAACAGGTAAATAAGTGGAAGATAAAAGAGAATGTATATAATATATGGTTGCTTGATATACATAAGATGGCATGATAATCAGAATAATTAATATTGCTAAAATGTCCATACTGCCCAAAGCCATCCTCAGATTCAGTGTAATCCTTGTCAAAATTTCAATAAAATCTTTTACAAAAAATAGGAAAAAAAAATCCTACAACTCACATGGAACCACAACAGGCCCCAAATAGCTAAAACAATCTTTCTTTTTTTGAAAAACAAAGTGGATGACTTCAAACTATATTACAAAGCTATAGTAAGCAAAACACTATGGCACTAGCATAAAAACAGACAAATAGACCAATAGAATAGAATAGAGAGCCAAAAAAATAAACTCATATATATATGGTCAACTAATATTTGATAAGGGAGCGAAGAATATTCAATGAAGAAAAGACAGTTTTTTCAATAAATTGTGTTGGGAAAAGTGGATATGCACATGCAAAAGAATGAAATTGGACCCCTATCTTACACCATTCACAAAAAATTTACTGGAAATGGACTAAAGACTTAAATGTAAGACCTGAAACTGTAAAACTCCTATAAGAAAATATAAAGAAAAGCTACTGGACATTGGTTGTGGCCACGATTATTTGCATAAGACACAAAAACACAAGTAACAAAAGCAAAAATCAATAACTGAGATTATATCACTAAAAGGCTTCTGTACAAAAAAAAACAATAAACCAAATGAAGAGGAAACCTATAAAATAGGAGAAAATATTTGCATACCTAGTATCATATAAGGAACCCAAAATGTATAAGGAACTCATATAACTTAATAGCAAGAAAAACAAACAATTCTATTTAAAAATGGGAAAAGGACCTGAATAGACATTTTACAAAGAACACATATGAATGGCCAAGTGCACAAAAACATGTTCAGCATCCCTAATCATCAGGGAAATGCAAATAAAATCCATAATAATGTATCATCTCATATGTACTGGAATGGCTATTATCAAAAAGACAAGAAATAACAAGTGTTAGAGAGGATTTGGAGAAAAGGGAACCTAGTGCAATACTAGTAGGAATATAAATTGATAACAGCCACTATGGAAAACAGTATGGAGTTTCCTTAAGAAATTAAAAATAGAACTGCCATGGGTTGCAGCAATCTCACTCTGGATATGTATTGACAGGAAGGGAAATCACCATCTCAAAGAGATATGTGTATTTCCATATTCACTGCAACATTATTCACAATAGATAAGATATGGAGACAACCTAAGTATTTATCAACAGATGAATGGATAAAGAAAATGTGGCATACATATATATATATATATACCATAGAATACTATTTGGACATAAAAAGAAGGATATCCTGCCACTTACAACAACATGGATGGAACTTGGCATTATGCTAAGTGAACTAAGTCAGACAGAGAAAGACAAATACTGTATGATTTCACTTACATGTGGGACCTATAAAACAAAACAAAGCAAAAATCCAAACTCATAGAAAAAAACAGAACAGTGGTTGCTAGGGACTGGGAGTTGGTCAAAGGGCACAAAATTTCAGTTATAAGATAAATTCTGAGGATCTAGGGTACAATAAGGTGATTATAGTTAAAAATACAGTATTGTATATTTGAAAGTTTCTAAGAGAGTAAATCTTAAATGTTCTCTCCACATACACACACAAAATTAATTTTGAGAGGTGATGGATACGCTCACTAAGCTTATCATGGTAATCATTTTGCAATACATTTGTACGTTGTCATCATACTGTATACCTTATACTTACTTGGTGTTATATGTCAATTATATCTCAATGAATCTGGGGTGAGGAGTGGCACCACAAAATCCTGGGAAAGGACAGATGTCTTTCATGATATGTTAGGGAGGATTGTTTCACTATATGGACAAAATTAAATTTGGGTCCCAATTTTATACAATAGATAAGTGTGTCCTACATATTAAAGACCCAATTATAGAAAGACAAATATAAAGCTAACTTATTTATTGAACAAGAAGTTTGTGATTTAGTATATAGAAATAGATATTTAAAATATCCAAAAAACAGATTAAAGATGGCAGCGTGAGAGGTGAGAAAGAGGCTTCCTCCTAAAACCACATATAATACAAAAATATAACTGATACAACTACTCCTGAAAGAGCAAGAGGAAAGAGGACTTCGCGAGACTGCATACACCTGGAGACAAGAGCAAACCTCACAGAACAGGGTAACATACTAAAGCTGTGGCCCAGCAAAACCCAAGCCCTTCCCCTACCCCAGCTCACGAGTGGGAGGAAGATAAATGGAGCAGGGAGGGAGTGGAAGCCTGGGACTGCTGAATACCTAACTCTGGAGATCTGCTCTGGGAGCACAAACCTACATTTCATGGTACTTTCATGGTACTCTCATGTTTAGGGGGTGGGAAAGCTAAGAGAGACAGAATTCCTAGAGACTGAGATTCCAGTTGCTTGTGGAAAGCAGGGATCCATATCCAGCTGCTCTGGGACAAAAGAAAGGTGGGCAGTCTGAGAGACTTCCTAACACGGAAGCCCTTAGCAAGAGGCCTGCTAAAGGGGAAAGGATTGTACAGAGCTTACTGCTCAGGAGAAAGGACAGGTAGACAAAATTGTTTGGGTGCACTCTGCCCAGCAGGTTGGGAGCTTTCATGATCATCAGGAGCTCCAGCTCCCTGGCTGCCTACACAGCTCCAAGAAACCCCTCCATGATAGGCAGCCTACTGTATCTTTCACCTGGCCAGCCCCACCTGGCACCCAAACTGGAAGACCCTACCCTGGTGTTAGCCCAGCCAGAGACAAGATCTGTCTACAGGAACTACAAACGCAAAGCATAGAGGCTTATACCTGTGTGCTCGGCCCACTGGTTCAGGCATTGGAGACAGGCATAGCAGCTGGGAAGCAGGAAACACCTCTTTCCTCCCACCAGGCACCAATACCAGTCCCCTGAAACCCCCGACATTGCTTCAGAGGCTGAGCAGCTCCAGAGAGTAGAACTTCTGGGAACTAGAGGGTGCCATATGCAATATGAAACGTCAAAGGAATCTGGTTCAGGGTAAAATTATTAATACAACTCCTGGGAAAGATTTAAATGATATCCACCTCATGACTCTCCCTGAAAGGGAGTTCAAAATAAATATCATTAACATGCTCATGGAAGTAGGGAAACACATTCAAAAACTCAGAAATGGACTCCAGTCAGAGATCCAATCATTGAAGAGCACAGTGGAGGGTACTAAAAGCAGATTGGATATGGTGGAGGAGATGATAAATGAAATAGAAACTAGAGAAGAGGAATTCAAAGAAGCTGAGGCACAGAGAGAAAAAAGGATCTCTAAGAATGAAAGAATATTGAGAGAACTGTGTGACCAATCCAAACGGAACAATATTCACATTATAAGGGTACCGGAAGAAGAAGAGAGAAAAAAAGGGAGAGAAAATGTCTTTGAGGAGGTAATTACTGAAAACTTCCCCAATCTGGGAAAGGAAATAGTGTCTCAGGCCACGAAGGTGCATAGATCTCCCAACAAAAGGGACCCAAGGGAGACAACACCAAGACATATAGTAATTAAAATGGCAAAGATCAAGGATAAGGAAAGACTATTAAAAGCATCCAGAGAGAAAAATAAGATCATATAAAAAGGAAAGCCCATCAGGCTATCATAAGACTTCTCAACAGAAACCTTACAGGACACAAGGGAGTGGCATGATGTATTTAATGCAATGAAGCAGAAGGGCCTTGAACCAAGAATACTTGATCTGGCAGAATTATCATTTAAATTTGAAGGAGGGATTAAACAATTCCCAGATAGCAACAGTTGAGAGAATTTACCTCCCACAAAGCATCTCTACAGTGTATTTTGGAGGGATTTCTATAGATGGAAGTGTTCCTACAGTTTAATAGCTGTTACCAGAGGTAGCAAAACTACAGTAAAGAAAGTAGAAGAGCTAATTACTAAGCAAATGCAAAATTAAATTAACTATCCCCAAAGTCAATCAAGGGATAGACAAAGAGTACAGAATATGATACCTAAAATATAAAGAATGGAGGAGGAAGAAAAAGGAGGAGGAAAAAAAAAAAAGAACCTTTAGATTGTATGTGTAATAGCATATTAAGTGAGTTAAGTCAGACTCTTAGATAGTAAGGAAGTTAACTTTGAACCTTTGGTAACCATGAATCTAAAGCCTGCAATGGCAATAAGTATATACCTATCCATAATCACCTTAAATGTAAATGGACTGAATGCACCAATCAAAAGACAAAGAGTCACAGAATGGATAAAAAGACAAGATCCATCTATATGCTGCCTACAAGAGACTCCCTTTAAACCCAAAGACATACACAGACTAAAAGTGAAGGGATGGAAAAAGACATTTCATGCAACTAATGGGGAGAAAAAAGCAGGAGTTGCAGTACCTGTAACAGACAAAATAGACTTCAAAACAAAGAAAGTCACAAGAGACAAAGAAGGACATTACATAATGATAAAAGGGTCAATCCGACAAGAGGATATAACCATTATAAATATCTATGCGCCCAACACAGGAGCACCTACATATGTGAAACAAATACTAACAGAATTAAAAGGGGAATAGAATCTAATGCATTCATTCTAGGAGACTTCAACACTCCACTCACTCCGAAGGACAGATCAACCAGACAGAAAATAAGAAAGGAGACAGAGGCACTGAACAACCCAATAGAACAGATGGACCTAACAGACACCTACAGAACTCTACACCCAAAAGCAGCAGAATACACATTCTTCTCAAGTGCACATGGAACATTTTCAAGAATAGATCTTATGCTAGGCCACAAAAAGAGCCTTGGTAAATTCAAAAAGATTGAAATTGTATCAACCAGTTTCTCAAACCACAAAGGTATGAAACTAGAAATAAATTATGCAAAGAAAATGAAAAATCCCACAAACAAATGGAGGTTTACCAACATGCTCCTAATGAACCAATGGATCAATAACCAAATAAAAACAGAGATCAAGTAATATATGAAAACAAATGACAACAATAATTCAACCCTGCAAAATCTGTAGGACGCATGCAGCAAAGGCTGTGCTAAGAGAAAAGTATATTGCAATACAGACCTACTTCAGGAAAGAAGAACAATTCCATATGAACAGTCTAAACTAACAATTAACGATACTAGAAAAAGAAGAACAAATAAGGCCAAAGGTCAGTAGAAGGAGGGACATAATAAAGATCAAAGCAAAATAAATAAAATCAAGAAGAATAAAACAATAGAAAGAATCAATGCAAGCAGGAGCTGGTTCTTTGAGAAAATAAACAAAATAGATAAACCCCTAGCCAGACTAATGAAGAGAAAAAGAGAGTCTACACACATAAACAGAATCAGAAATGAGAAAGGAAAAATCACTATGGACACCACAGAAATACAAAGAATTATTTGAGAATATTATGAAAAATTATATGCTAACAAACTGGATAACCTAGAAGAAATGGACAACTTTCTAGAAAAATACAACCTTCCAAGGCTGACCAAACAAGAAACAGAAAATCTGTACAGACCAATTACCAGCAACAAAATTGAACTGGTCATCAAAACCCTACCTAGGAACAAAATGCCTGGCCCTGATGGCTTCATTGCTGAATTTTATCAAACATTTAGTGAAGACCTAATACCCATCCTCATTAAAGTTTTCCAAAAAGTACAAGAGAAGGGAATACTCCCAAACTCATTCTACGAGGCCAACATCACTCTAATACCAAAACCAGGCAAGGACACCACAAAAAAAGAAAATTACAGACCAATATCCCTGATGAACATAGATGCAAAAATACTCACCAAAATATTACCAAACCGAATTAAAAAATACATCAAAAAGATCATCCTTCATGATCAAATAGGATTTATTCCAGGGATGCAAGGATGGTACATTTGAAAATCCATCAACATCAACCACCACATCAACAAAAAGAAAGACAAAAACCAAATGATCATCTCCATAGATACTGAAAAAGCATTTGACAAAATTCAACATCCATTTGTGATAAAACCTCTCAACAAAATGGGTATAGAGGGCAAGTACCTCAACATAATAAAGGTCATATATGACAAACCCACAGCCAACATTATACTTAACAGTGAGAAGCTGAAAGCTTTTCCCTTAAGATCAGGAACAAGACAAGGATGCCCACTCTCCTCATTTCTATTCAACATAGTACTGGGGGTCCTAGCCACAGCAATCAGACAACACAAAGAAATAAAAGGCATCAAGATTGGCAAGGAAGAAGTTAAACTGTCCCTGTTTGCAGATGATACGATGATGTACATAAAATCCCTAAAGAATCCACTCCAAAACTACTAGATCTAATATCTGAATTCAGCAAAGTTGCGGAATACAAAATTAATACTCAGAAATCTGTGGCATTCCTATACACTAACAATCACATAGCAGCAAGATAAATCAGGAAAACAATTCCATTCAGAGTTGCATCAAAAAGAATAAAATACCTAAGAATAAACCTAACAAGGAAGTGAAAGACCTATAGTCTGAAAACTACAAGACACTCATGAGAGAAATTAAAGAAGATACCAATAAATGGAAACACATTCCATGTTCATGGATAGGAAGAATTAATATTGTCAAAATGGACATCCTGCCTAAAGCAATCTACAGATTCAATGCAATTCCTATCAAAATACCAAGAGCATTCTTCAACGAACTAGAAAAAATCATTCTAAAATTCATATGGAAACAAAAAAGACCGCAAATAGCCAAAGCAATCCTGAGAAGGAAGAATAAGCCTGCGGTATTATGCTCCCCAACTTCAAGCTCTACTACAAAGCCACAGTACTCAAGACAATTTGGTACTGGCACAAGAATAGACCCATAGACCAATGGAACAGACTAGAGAGCCCTGATATAAACCCAACCACATATGGTCAAATAATATATATAAAAGGAGCCATGGACTTACAATGGGGAAATGACAGCCTCTTCAACAGCTAATGTTTGCAAAACTGGACAACTACATGCAAGAGAATGAAACTGGATTATTGTTTAACTGCATACACAAAAGTAAACTCAAAATGAATCAAGGACCTGAATTTAAGTCATGAAACCATAAAACTCTTAGAGGACAACATAGGCAAAAATCTCCTGAATATAAGCATGAGCAACTTCTTCCTGAATGCATTTACTCGAGCAAGGGAAACAAAAGTAAAAATGAATTCATGGGACTACATAAAACTAAAAAGTTTCTGTACAGCAAAGGACACCATCAGCAGAACAAAAAGACATCCTATAGTATGGAAGAATATATTTGTAAATGACATATCTGACAAGGGGTTAACATCCAAGATATATAAAGAACTTACATGCCTCAACCCCCAAAAAGCAAATAACCTAATTAAAAAATGGGCAGATGATATGAAGAGAGAGTTCTCCAAAGAAGAAATTCAGATGGCCAACAGACACATGAAAAGATGCTCCACATCACTAACCATCAGGGAAATGTAAATTAAAACCACAATGAGATATCACCTCACATCAGTAAGGATGGCCAACATCCAAAAGACTAAGAACGACAAATGCTGGTGAGGATGCGGAGAAAGGGGAACCCTCCTACACTGCTGGTGGGAATGTAAGCTAGTTCAACCATTGTGGAAAGCAATATGGAGGTTCCTCTAAAAACAAAAAAATGGAAATACCATTTGACCCCAGAATCCCACTCCTTGGAATTTATCCAAAGAATACTACTTCTCAGATTCAAAAAGACTTATGCACCCCTATGTTTAATCGCAGCACTTTTTACAATAGCCAGCATATAGAAGCAACTAAGTGTCCATCAGTAGATGATAAAGAAGAGGTGGTACATATACACAATGGAATACTACTCAGCCATAAGAAAGATACAAATCCTACCATTTGCAACAACATGCACGAACCTGGAGGATATTATGCTCAGTGAAATAAGCCAGGCAGAGAAAGACAAGTGCCAAATGATTTCCCTCATTTGTGGAGTATAACAATGAGCAAAACTGAAGGAACAAAATAGTAGGAGACTCAGAGACACCAAGAAGGAACTAGTGGTTACCAAAGGGGAGGGGTGTGGAAGGGTGGGTGTGGAGGGTGGGAGAAGGGGACTGAGGGGTATTATGTTTAGTACACATGGTGTGGGGGATCACGGGAAAACTGTGTAGCACAGAGAAGGCAAACAGTGAATCTGTGGCATCTTACTACACTGATGGACAGTGACTGCATTGGGGTATGGGTGGGGACTTGATAATCTGGGTAAATGTAGTAACCACATTGTTTTTTCATGTGAAACCTTCAAAGGAGTGTATACTAATAATACCTTAATAAAAAAAAATCACATGGAAAAAAAATCCAAAAAACAAAGAACATAAACTGGAAACAATACACTTGATTATATCAAAATTAAGGACCATTTAACAGAGAGTGGGCAGATGGGAAGAATATATTTGCAACATCTAAAACTAATAAATGATTAAAAAAAGAGAACATATAAATAATCGAAAATCTCTAAGAAAAAGAAAGCTTGATAGAAAAGTGAACCAAAGATTGGAAAAGGCAATTTACAGACAGAAGGATCCCAACATCTGACAAGCATAAGTAGAGTGGTTCAAACTTACTATTAATCAAACAATTGTAAATTATAACAATGAAATATAATTTCACATTCATCAGAATGTTGAAAATCAGAACGTGGGATCATTCGAATTATTGGAAGGATGTGAGTAGACAGGAACTTTCACACCCTGCTGGAAGTGTATACTGCAACAGTCATTATGTAAAGCTATCTGGCAATATTTAGCAAAATTCTGTGTGATAACACAGAAATCTCAGTCTTTATAAGTATACAGTCCAGAAAATACTTGCACTAATCAGTGTAGTGATATTTAAAAAGACTCATCTTAGCAATTTTTATGGTAGAAAAGTTGGGCAACCTAGTTGTCTATCAAGAGGGAATTGGTTGGTGACACATGGATGTAGACCATAAAGCAGCAGAAGACCCACATGTATGTATGTTCAGTGACATAGACACCTGAAAAACTTCGTGCACAAGACAGGACCTGGATCAAGGTCACTGCACACATGCATATACATGCGTATGCACACACAAATACACAAAAATAGTCATTTACTCCATCTTTGGAATGAGTTGGAAATATAATTTCAGATCAGATATGTTTGCTGAACAAATATCTATGGAAGGCCTAACTGTGTGTGTGTATACATATATGTATGTGTATGAAACATGTTTTTAAAAAGCATAGTTAACATTATCCTCTGTTTTAGTTCAGGTGCTTTAACAAAGTGCTCAAGAATGGAGGGTTGAAAGAACAAATTTATTTCCCACAGTTCTACAGGTGGAAGTCCACGACCAGGTGCTGGCATGGTCAGATTCTGGTGAGAGCCCTCTTTCAAATTACTAACTGCCAACTTCTCTAGGTATTTTCACATGTTGGAAAGAGAATGAAGAAGCTCTATGGGGTCTTTTTAATGAGGGCCCCACCTTCATGATCTAATTACCACCCAAAGGCCTTACCTCCTAATACTATCACATTGGGAGCTAGGATTTTAAGATATGAATTTGTGGGGTGGGGGAGGGCGGCATCCATTCCATTGCATCATCATAATATATAAGGATTTTGAACATTTTTATCTATCCCCATGATCAATTTTTAAATGGTGGTATTTAAATTTTCTGATATTCAACATATTTAGAAAAGGAAGCTTGGAATATTTCCTTGACTACAACTGTAGTAATTCTGTGGTTCTGATATTTATTTTGTGAGGACTGTTTCATAGCCAAGTGGTGACAGTATCAATTATCTTTCACATGAATAAAATTCTTTTCTGTGCCTTCTGTGAATTTGCAGATTAAAACTGGAGTCAAAAGAGTGTTCTGAGAACACATAAGGGAGAGTAAAACGAATTTTGCCCTTAAACTTTTTGATGGGAACAAAAAAGGGAATTTAATCAGCCACTTTGCATTTATATTGTTGACTACCAGCAGGATTTTGACTGTCATGGGTAAATGTCAGGAACACTAATTATATTATTTCACAATTTGTCTGGAAATTAACAGCAGACATTATTGCACATAAAAATGCAAACTCGGAAGAAAGTAGTTTTGTTCTTTTAAGTCTTCTTTCCTCATAAGGATGCTTTCTTTTCCTACATCTTTTATATCCACAGGATCATGAGATCAAACTGTGCATTGCTTAGAATATAGATCTGTGCTGGGATCTTCTGTGAGTGAAAGTATGCAGACAGTGTAATTCTTATCCCTGAATACCAAGGGTCTGCATAGCCACGTGGAAAGATTAATTACAGCTCACATCAATTTTGGCCTCTAGATGTCATGTAAAGAACATAACATCAGAGAGGAAGCTGCAGAATTTTGATTATGGCCATCTGAAAAACTGCAAGTGTGAGAGTGGGAGAGAAAAGGGAACTCATATTCTTTTACAAGGTATGCATGCTTTTACTAGGCAGGTGAAGGTAGATAGGCTGAAAATCATGTCTTGGGAGTGTTTTTAGGAACTGCTCTCTCCAATTAGTCACATCTTACTATTGTAAGAGGAGAGATGAGGACATTTAAGAGGTACGCTGCCTATGGCTAATCTCTAAGATTATAAGTGTTAATGTGTCATTAAGACAGTGCAGCAGTTATTAGTCTACTGCATATCTAATAGAAAACACAGAAAGGGATAGAACTGAGATTTCTGGGCATTTTACTAATCCTCTTATTGCCATAGAAAATGGGTAATAAATAGAAAATAGAGTAAGTAGGAGAGGAGCACATTTGAATGAGTCCTAATTAAATTATATATGTTTAATCACAGTATTTGAGTGTTAGACCAAACAAATGATATGAGCTTCATTTTTGTGCAAGCTGGTTCACAGCAGGAAAATGAAATGCGTTTCAGCCTGTTTCACAAAACTGAGAAAGAGAACTAGATGAATCACAGAAAAAAAATCCATCACAAATATTGTATGACATGGATTAGAGGAGACCATATCTGTTCATCCCTATGTTTCTTACAATCTTCAGTTAATTCATCACAGTGCAGCTCCCTGGATATTTAAGGACAATGGGAAATGTCCACTAGCCCTCCTCTTATTTCCATCTGCAGCCCTGGAGTGCAATGGGCTGCAAACACCAAGCCATTGAAATGCCTCCTGAGGAGTATAGATGTGCTGCGAGGAGGCAAGCTTGCTGTAAAATGAGCAAGGAAACACAAAGCAGACACAGTAAGGATAGGGAAATCATGCAGAAGAATGAAAAGGAAGGAAGAGAAGCAGAATATAAGAAAATGAGAGTCTGCTTAAACCGATGTATGGTAATAAGCTCAGACACTGGAAAAACTTCACAGTCGAAACTGAAACAGCACATCTGATTTCAGAAGCAGAATGGTGGAATAATGAATAGTGTGAAAACTTTTGGTCCTTAACACTAGGTTCAGATTCATCCCCAGGAAAACTCTAGTGATTGTAAAAGTACTGGATTCCCTCTGAGTAGCTAAAGTTGAATTTCTTCTATTTTCCCTGGAGCTACCAAACAGAGGAGTAAGCTCAGAGTAATGGCTAGACTTGGTCTCACAAATATAGGGCTTGTTTATACATCTGAATTAAGCAACTTTTTGGTCTAAGAAAGTTTCACTGAGTGCACAACAAAAATTATCATTTATAAAATTGAATTATACTTTAAGTCTAAAAGAAAAACAGTATTTTCACAGTGTCATCACATTCACTGCAAACATTTCTTAAGCCATAGGCCAATCATTCTTGATTATCTCTTTCACAGCTGATTATTTTGAAGGTTTCCTGCAGTAGAAACAATCTTTAAGTAGATTACTAGGCTTATATCAAGGAGTTATCACAGCTGAAAACTGTGTGCCTGCCAGATCAGAAGCAAATGCACAGAAGTTTCTCTTTGAAAATGACAAATGTTACCCAGATGACCAGAATTTCTCCTGACATATCACTAAAGTGAGTATGAACACATGGATGCTGAGGAAAACACTCTTCATAGCAAACACCACAATTCTCAGTCAATCTGTTTCTAGAGTTGGTAGGCATTTGGACCAACCAAGCGTTTATAGGAACTGACTTAGCTTGTATATTTAGTGTGTGCCCCTGTGAGCTGTCCAGGCAAAGCCACCTAGAGTCTTGCCAAATTAGAGGTAGAAGGGGGGCTCTGCCTGCCTTCCTCACTGCCACTGGAGCAGCAACTCAAGTCCTACACAGATACTTAATGAACCAGGAAATTGGACATACAACTCTCTCTGTCTCACCACCTATATTCACATTAGACTCTTGGGTCCCTTCTTGTTCTGCCCTTTGTTCTTAATTGCCATTCACCACAAGAAGCATGGAATTCCCTTGCAAAATCTCACACCATGTATTCTCTCCCAACCATGAAGAACCACTGAGAAAAAAAGAATACTAAATAGGAGGAAGAAAGAGAGAGAGAGCGAGATCAAAGAGGCCAGGGGGTTGAATATGAGAGAGGTGTACTTTCTAAAAGAAAGCATGTAGAAAGTCAAGAGATAAACATCGAAGTCTTTGGTGCTCAAAGGAAAGAGGGACAGAGGAAGTGTTTGAAAACTGAGTAACAAGAAAGGCCTAGAATCAATAAATCAAAATAGACTCTTTTTTTCCCATCTTGTTCTATTTCAATCTGGCTTTGGGATAAATAAGCCATTTTCTGTTCTCTGTAGTTAATTTTGTGTTCAGTGGACTACGTAAGTATGCATCTTAAGTCTTATAAATAACAGTGCATGTGCTGAATACAGGGAGAGAAGTGGCTTAAAGGAAGGAAAGTGAGATATATCCTTTCTTAAAAAAAACAGTAATTCTGTTTTTCTAAGTGTAAGTCATAAGCTAAATCCTAAAGAGAAATTATATAATGTCTAATGATAACTATAGATACCCTTAAATCGGTGCTTATTCAGTAATTTTTCTCATGGCACACAATGAGTAGCGAAAAATACATTATATATCACCCTTAGAATTATAAAATGCTGTACTTTCTTCTTATTAATTTTTTAAAGCCAAGAATTGCAGTCCCAGTATTTTTTACCATAGCACTCAATAAATACAATCATTGATTTTTTTCTTAACTAAGACGTAAGAGGCTTTTGTAGTATTAAGACTATTAGAAACAGAACTTTTTTTTTTTCCTTAACAGCAGATGCCAGTAAAGCTTACACAATACTTTACAGGCATTCATGGAATTTCTATGTCAAATGAGTGAAAGAAATCATTGCAATGCAGTTCTAGAAAGGACTTCAAATGACAAGTTCTCTGCCTTCACAGCTGATAAATTCCAGATAAATCAGGGCTCTACTTCCTTCCTTATCTCCTCCCAGGGTAGGGTTATAACAATAATTTCTACCTGACAGATATTATTATTGTGAGTTTATCACCATACATGATTATATACACACATACTCAATGCTTTTTCTATTTAACCAGACTCAAGAAGGCTTCTTCATAGCACATCTCTATTCATCTTTGTAAAGAATATTTTGTAGAGCTCTGAGTAGCTCAGTTTCTTGTCTCAAAACAATAATGATCATGTCATCATTTCTACTGCTTAATCCAAATTAAAGCTACTGCAACCTCTACTATTTCTGTTTCAACCTATTCTATGTCCTTCTATTAACGATTCCCCCCAACCCCCAACACACACACATACAAGCACACACACACACAGTGTTATTAGCTACCATCTAGGAAAATTTTCATAAGCTTAGAAAGTAATAGTAAGCTCTCAGGGTCATCTCATTTCTAGAATAGATTCAATGCCTTTAGTTTTCCTGTTAAAATTCTTTTCCCAGCCAAATAAATACCATTATTTCTAAGGCCTCTATAGATACTGTATGTCAGTTTTCATTGCTGCATCTTTCTGAGCATATTTGTTAAGAATAAAAAAGACCCATTCCTGGACAAATGCCATTAATAAAGTAAAATTTCCTATATGAAAATTGCTATTTTCTGTGGATTTCTGTTCAATACAGAGCAATTCTAGCTTTTCTAATATAAAAACTCCCACATTTTAGTGGCTTAACATAATAGTAGTTTATTTCTGTCTCATGTAACAGTGCAATACTGGTGTTCTTTGTGGAATATGGATTTCCATATGGTGATTCAGTGACCCCAATATATTCTATTTGGTGGCTTCATCCTCCCCTAGGACAGCAATGATCCAGGACCCCTGAAAATCCCAAAGGCCTTGAATTGGATCCATAAGGGTAAAACCATTTTTATAATAATACTAAAATGTTGTTTGCCTTCTTTATCCTTATCCCACAAGTGAACATTTAGTTGCATTTTCCAGAACAACATGATGTGTGACATCATAGCCACTTGAATGAAGAATCAAGATATACATTAAAGAGATTTTTTAAATGTAAAACAATGCCACCATTCTCACTGTTAATTTGTTTTGGAAGACATATTTTACATGTCAAAAACTGATTGTTTATATAATGCATTTTGATTTTTATGGCAAACATATTAAAATAAATATTTAAAAATTTTCCTCAATTTCCATTTCTAATACAGTTAATATTGATGAATATAATCTATAAATATGAAAGCTCTTGAGATCATCAATATTGTTTAAGGGTATAATGGATTCTTGAGACCAAAAATATCGAGAACTTCTACCAGAGGGCATCATGTAGCTTCCTTTTAGATGTGATTAGGAAACAGAATGAAGACACAAACCAAATCTTAATCTCCTTGGCCCAAAATTGGAATATATCAATTCTGTTGATATCCATTGTTGAGAACTATGAAAGAAAAAGCTCTGGGAAATGTAGTCCCTCTGTTAGTCACCTCAGAGCTACAACTGTATGCTCTGGAAAGAGGAGCACAAATCTTTGGTGGACAGATAACTGTCCCTTCCACAATTCCCAGTACTAACAGTAAATATTCTCTTGGAAAGATATTTAAGGTATGAGGAGGAACATGTTTTGGTTGAGTTTCTCCCATCCTTTTTTTTCCCTTTACTTAAATTGAAGTATAATTGACATATGATATTATATTAGTTTCAAGTGTACAACACAGTGATTCAACATTTATATACATTAAAAAATAATAAGTCTAATTACCATCTGTCACCATACAAAGTTAATACAATATCATTGCCTCTATTCCCCATGCTGTACATTAGATCACCATGATATCTATTTTATATCTGTAAATTTCTACCTCTTGATACCCTTCACTCATTTTGCTTCCACTGTCCTCTGGAACCCATCAGTCTGTTCTCTGCATCTGTGAGTCTGTTTTTGTTTGTTTTTTCATGGTTCATTTATCTCTTCTTTTGTTTTTTAGATTTCATATATAAGTGAATTCATATGGTATTTGCTCTGTCTGACTTATTTCACTCAGTGTAGTACCCTCAAAGTCTATCCATGTTGTTGCAAATGGCTGGATTTCATTCTTTTTTACGGCTGATAATATTCCATTGCATATGTATACTACATCTTCTTTATCCATTCATCTATTGACAGACACTTAATTTGATTCCACATCTTAGCTATTGTAAATAATGCTGCAATGAACACAGCGGTGCATATATCTTTTCATTAGCATTTTGTTTTCTTTGTATAAATACCTAGAAGTGGAATTGCTGGATTGTATGATGGCTTTACTTTTAATGTTTTGAGGAACTCCATGCTGTTATCCAATTGGTTGCACCAATTTACATTCTTACCAACAGTGTACAAGTATTCCCTTTTCTCTACATCCTCACCAACACATTTTCTTCCTTCCTTCCTTCCTTCCTTCCTTTCTTTCTTTCTTTCTTTCTTTCTTTTTCTTTCTTTTCTTTCTTTCTTTCCTTCCTTCCTTCCTTCCTTCTTTCCTTCCTTCCTTCCTTCCTTCCTTCCTTCCTTCCTTCCTTCCTTCCTTCCTTCCTTCCTTCCTTCCTTCCTTCCTTCCTTCCTTCCTTCCTTCTGTTTTTAATAGTAGCCATTCTGACAGGTGTGAGGTGATGATATCTGATCATGGTTTTAATGTACATATCATGTGCATTTGATGATTAATGATGTTGAGCACCCTTTTAAATTCTTGTTGGTGATCTTTATGTCTTTGGAAAAAAGGTCTATTCTTAGTTCCTGTCCAGTTTTTAATGCATTTGTTTGTTTTCCTATTGAGTTGTACTAGTTCTTAATAGTCTTTGGATATTAGCCCCTTACCAGGTATATAATTGAAAATATTTTCTCCCCTTCAGCAGGTTGTCTTTTCATTTTATTGTTAGTTTCCTTTGCTGTGCAAAATGTTTTTTTGTTTGATGTAGTCTCATTTGCATAAGTTTGCTTTTGTTGCCCTTGCCTGTGAAGTCAGGTCCAGAAAAATATAGCTAAAACTGACTTCAAATTTACCACCCATGTTTCTTCTAGGAGTTTTATGGTTTCAAGTTTTATGTTCAAGTGTTTAATCCATTTTGAGTTAATTTTTGTTTATGGCATTAGTAGTACAGTTTCAATTTTTTGCATGTAGCTAATTTTCCCAACACAATTTTTTTGAGAAGACCATCCTTTCCACATTGTATATTCTTAAATCCTTTGTCATAAATTAATAGACCATATATGCATGGTTTTTTTTCTGGGCTTCTCATTTTCTTCCATTAATATATGTATCCCTTTTTGTGGCAATATCATATTGTTTTGATTACAGTAGCTTTGTAGTATAGTTTAAAATCAGGGAGTGTTGTTCTTTGTCAAGATTACTTTGGCTGTTTTGTGGTTTCATACAAATTTTAGATTTTTGTTATAGTTCTATGAAAAATACCATTGGTATTTTTATAGGGATTGCTTTGAATATGTAAATTGCTTTCTTTGAGTAGAATGGACAGTGCAACAATATTAATTCTCCCAGTCCATTAGCATATATCTTCCCATTTATTTGTGTCTTTTTGAATTTCTTTCATTAATATAGTTTTCAGAGTATAAGTCTTGTACCTCTTTGGTTAAATTTATTCATAGATACTTTAGTCTTTTTAATGCAGTGGTGAATAAAATTATTTTCTAACTTTCTCTTTCTGACAGTTCATTATTGTTGGATAGAAATGCAAAAGATTTTGTGTATTAATTTTATATCCTGCAACTTTACTAAATTCATTTATTAGTTCTGAGAATTGTTTGGTAGAGTCTTTAGGGTTTTTTATATGTAGTTTCATGTTATTTGCAAGTAGTGACAGTTTTACTTCTTCCTTTCCAATGTGGATACCTTTATTTATTTCCCTTGCTCACTGTTGTGGCTAGAACTTTTAACACTATGCGGATTAAAAGTGATGAGATTGGGCATCCTTATCTTGTTTCTGATTTTAAAGGAAAAGCTGTTAGCTTTTCACCATTGGTATGTTTGCTGTGGGTTTATATTATATGGCCTTTATTATGTTGAATTACATCACCTCTAAACCAGCTCTTGAGAGGTTTTCTCATAAATGGGTGTTGGATTTTGTCAAAAGCTTTTCTGCATCTATTGAGATGATCATATGATTTTTATGGATATTGGCTTATAATTTTCTTTCTTTTGTGGTGTCTTTGGTTTCAGTATCAAGGTAATGCTGGCCTTGTAAAATGAGTTTGGAAGTATTCCTTCATAAATTTTTTGCAAAACTTTGAGGATAGAAATTAGTTCTTTTAATGTTTAATAGAACTCATCAGTGAAGTTCTGGAATTTTGTTGGAAGTTTTTTTTTGTTGCTGATTTAATCTCATTACTAGTGATCATTCTATTCATATTTTCTATTTCTTTGTGATTCCTTCTTGGAAGATTGTGGGTTTCTAGTAACTTATCCAATTCTTCCAGGTTGACTAATTTATTGGTATATAGTTTCTTATGATCCTTTGTGCTTCTGTGGTATCAGTTGTAACTTTTCTTTAATTTCTGATTTTATTTAGTCCCTCCCTCTTTTTTGCTTGAAGAGTCTGGCTAAAGATTTGCCAATTTTGTTTATCTTTTCAAAGAACCAGCTCTTTATGTCACAGCTCTTTTCTTGTCTTTCTTTCTTTTATTTTTTCAGTCTCTATTTCATTTATTTCCTATTTGATATTTATTATTTCCTTCCTTCTACTAACTTTGGGTTTCATTTGTTCTTTTTCTAGTTCCTTTAGGTGTAAATTTAGATTGTTTATCTGATATTTTACTCGTTTCTTGAGGTAGGCCTGTATCACTATAAGCTTACCTCACAGAACTGCTTTTACTGCGTCCCATAGATTTTGGAATATTGTATTTCCATTTTCATTTCTCTCAAGGTATTTTTTAAATTTCCCCTTGGATTTCTTCATTATTTTCCCACTGCTGATAGATAGTTAAAATGATGGTACAAAAATGGCATACACCAGTGCCAACAAGGTAAAGGGAGCCTATAAAAATGGTGTCTATCAGCATTCCATCCCTGGAGAGAGTCCCAGCAGACTTCTACCCCTCTGGTAGACACTTTTTATTTAGCAAATGAGTCAAACTGCTTCTTTTTGCGCTGGGTTCCAGGGCAAATGAGTCTGAATGTGAGCCCCTTAAGATCACAGTCTTCCTTCCCTACAGCCCTATGTTTCTTCTGAACATAATCCCTGTTGATTTTCAGTTAGATGTCTTGGAGGTTCATCTCTGTGGTGCAGGCACTGGGGTTGGGGTACCTGGTGTGGTACTGTCCTTCTTCTTAGGGCAAAGCTCTATTTTATATATAAATAGTTTTGTTTCCGGTTTGTGAGATCCCTCCTGATTGTGGGTTACCATGCTAGTGGGGTTTTTGTCAAGAGTGTGTCTTTGCCTCTCCTACCCATCTTGGAATGGTTCTTTTATCCTTCGTTCTGGCACAGTGTTCAGTCATTTCTCAGGTTCTTTTCAGAGGGAATTGTTGCATATGTAGCTGTATGTATATTGTGGCCCTAGAGGATATGAGTTCAGTACCTTCTTACACCACTGTCTTGAACTGCCTCCAAGTTTCCTACATTCCCTGTTCTTATAATTCTTATAAGGTAGATAAGTCATTCTTCATTTGTTAACATAGGCCTCTTTCCAAGGGCATGATAAGAAAGTCCAAGAACTACTAATGAGTAACAAATATTAGTGACAAAAAATAAGGACATGGATATATTAGACTATGCAAAGGTCCTCATGGAAAGTTGTACAGTTTTACATTGAATAATGTTGAAAGCTGAAGATCTCTTTGGGAGTTGAAGTTCAGCCAGCTACTATTTATAAACTATTCACCAGGCACTTGACTGTTTTACAAAAAAGTGGTACCCTTTATTTAATTAAAGCCCTGTCTACTCTGTGAAGACAATCATTTAGTATGTTTTTATTGTCATACCCCCAGCACCTTGATTAGTCTCTGATGCATAATAAAAACTCAAAAGATATTTGTTAAATGAATACACAAAAGCATTGAACCATGGATCAATATGTAACTAGTAAGATGCTCATAATGACATAGCCTTTGTACTCTGTCCTTGATTCTGAGCCAGTCAACATTTTTATTACTACCTTAGCTATAGAAAGAAAAATTATACTGATTAAATTTTCAGATGATCCAAATCTGAGAAGATTAGCTAATGCAACTGATATTATCAAGGTTCAAAAATAAAAATGGCAGGGTAAATGATGGGCCCAAACTACGCAAATCAATTTAATCAAAATAAATATCCTGTAAGTAGTCTCAAAGAATCAATTTTGTAATTATATGCTTAGGAAAGCTTGACAAAAAGTAGCTTATATGAAAAGTGCTTAAAAGCTTTTGTTGACTAAAATTATAAATGGAATTAACAATATGATAGTGATGAAATAGTAAATGATTAATGAAAATAAGGAGTCTAAATTTAAAGACACAGTAGATTAATCAAATGCTAAATTTGTCATTCAACATTTTAAGTATTTTGCCAGTTTGTGAGGCTTACTTAAAGCTTTATTGCTAGAGGTAGGGTATGTCCTGAGGAATATTTGACCTACAGGCGAGTTAAAGAGGAAAAATATTTGAGACAATTAATAATTATCTTCAGATATTTGAAGGACTTTCCTGTCTTCTGAAAGGAATCTGATCTTACATTGAATTTCTTTAGCTAGAAAGACTAGAATTTATATTGGGAAGGTACAGGGAAGTACATAACATCACAGTATGAGAAAAAGTGTCCAATAATTAAAGCTGTGAAAAAGCAAAATGAGCTATACTTAAACCATTGTGATTTCCCTTCTTAATAACATTCACAAAGATTCCAAATGATAATGCCAAGTCTCTGAATAATTGTCCCTTTTAACAGGGAATGAAGATAACTTTGAAGATCCCTTTCTTGGCCAAGATTCTACACTACACTGTGATTCTAATTCTACTACGAAGTAGTAACAATAATAAGTAGAAAAAAAAAGGAAATTAGTCTCTTTTTCTATTTATTGTTCCAGCAAAATATCTGTGGATTAGTTCATTTAAACCACTGAGGACCCTCCCACTCTGCCATCTCACCTAAATGTCAAGAGCTACAAACAGATAAACAGTTGCCAGTACTGATCCTCCTGCCCCCGTCTTCTGTCTTCCTCCTCCCCTTGTCCCCTCCTCTGGGCTATTCAAATTCTTTCATCAACTGTTGATATGGGATACTGGGCTATCCATCAGTTACTCTTTTCCCTTACTTTCCCCATTAGTTTTTACCATCAAACTCTATAAATTGTTAGCATATTCATGAGTTCATTTTGTCTACAGAGAGGGCATCATATCAACAAGGATATACTAGACACATTCATTAAAGAATCTTTCTTTGCCCAATAGTAATATTTAAGTTATCATGTGCAAAGGGCTGCCAAAGAAAACATATTCTGTCACCTTCAGTCATTTCCCTGCCCCAGAGACAATTTCAAATATTAGTAAATGGCAGTTGGACCCACCTTTTCATATGGTTCCTACACTAAAAGCTGTTTTATTTTTTGTTTTGTTTTGTTTTTTACTTAAAGTTCATATATTGGTTTCCCTAAAAGGTGAGATAATGCAATGAAATGAAAAGGAGAAAGGTGGATTGAAAATATCTAATTCATATAAGCTATATACCTACATGCATATACTATTACAAAATTTGCTGAAAATACTAGGAGCAGCACAAAGAGTCTATTTTTCTTTTCAAAATTTGTAGAATACAATGAAAATAACAACTGTTTTAAAACACTGAATTCAAAGAAATTTTTCCAATGTCACAAAGCAGAGCTTCAGTACAGAATTAATCTCATGTTCCACATAACAAGTCAAAATATGAAGCCACAGTTGTAACAAACATCACGTTCAGCAAGGGGTAAATCATAACATATCAGGCAGTAAATGTATCTGATGGCAAAGTATAATCTGAGCCTAGAGGTTCATCCAAGATGGATTCTTTTGGACCAAAATATGAATCATAAAATCAGCCTCACTGTGAAATACAGCAACCAGGTGAAAACTCACACTGCTGCTCCTGACATTGCTACATGCAGAATCTGAACAGAAAATATGAGAAGCAGGTGGAAGAGTTCCTATCTATGGTCAGTTAATAGTACTTAGGAGTAGTTCACTAATTTCTTCTTATCAACCATGAATCATCCCATAGCATCTTTCTTTTATGTTATATAGTAGCCAGTAGATTTATACTCAGTGTGACATGGCAAAAGTACTAGGACTCTAAGTCACACAAGCTTTAACCAACGGAATATTTGGTTAAGTTATCTTACTTTTCCAAGAAATCTAAAAAAGAGTGTTCAAAAGATGATTATTATTGAAAAACTATTTTGTAGAAACTTTTTATAACGTCCTAAAAAGCACTGAATGTTCTATTCACTTCTTTGGCCACAAACAGGCAGACCTTATTCATTTAATACAGTAAGACAGCTAAGATAAATATATTGATCCTACAAGTATATGTAAATGGACTTAACTCTTTATTTAATATAAAACAAAATGTAACATCTTGACTCTACTAAAATAAAGACATTCAAAGAGATTTTTTTAAAAAGAATGTAGGGAAAAATAAATGCCTAAAGTGGTAAATGGTCAAGAAGAAAAATTTAATATATACTGAAATTACAGATACATTTGGCCTTTGAGCCAACAATTCCATCTCTAGGAGTGTATCTCAAAGCTATACTAGCAAAAATATAAAAAGGAATATGTACAAGATTATTTATTGAAGGACAGTTTTATATTAGGAAAAAAGAAAAATGGAAATAACCCAAATACCCATTAACCCTAGGACTTGTTTAATAAATTCCACAAAGTGAAATACCTGTTACTGTAAAAATAAATGAGGATACTTCTTTATATATTACTCTATAGGAATCTTTTATATACATCATTGGTTGAAGAAAAAAAAGAAAGGCAAAGAAAAGTGAGAATATTAGATTAGTTATCTAAGGAAGAAGAATATGTGAATATAAATTTTAACATTCAACAAATAAAAAAATGAAAACCACGATTTAAAAAAAATGTTTACTTTTAGGTAGAGTAAGGATATAAGATCAAGGGCAAAGGAATAGGAGCTAGAAATATTTCAATATATCCATTTTCATATATTTAAAATACAAACCCTTAAAAAATAAAAATAATTTAACAAATGACAATAAACAAAAAAATTGTGTAACTGTTGATGGCATAACTGCCCAGAGGGTAGCTATATCAAGAGTCTTTAATATAATCATTTAACTAAAACAAAAACAAAAACTTACCCTGATTTCCATTTTCATATTGTTGGTTAAAACTGTGATTGTCAGAGGAGACTTTTGTATATTTGTGAAATAAGGCAGATTAGTAATTATGTGTTATCCTCATTCTATCATGGCTAGAATTATTGGGAATTCGTAATCTCTGTGTGGCAGAAAAGAAATTTAAATGAGAGTTGGTTAAATAAAAAAATCAGTAGTTTTGAATTATAATTGAAGAATCAGTTTAACTCACAAAATATTTTAATTTAAAAAATAATCCTGCTGAATTTTATCAAACATTTAGTGAAGACCTAATACCCATCCTCATTAAAGTTTTCCAAAAAGTAGAAGAGGAGGGAATACTCCCAAACTCATTCCATGAGGCCAACATCACTCTAATACAAAAAACCAGGCAAAGATACCACAAAAAAAGAAAATTACAGACCAATATCCCTGATGAACACAGATGCAAAAATACTCAACAAAATATTAGCAAATAAATTCAAAAATACATCAAAAACATTATCCATCATGATCAAGTGCGATTCATCTCAGGGATGCAAAGATGGTACAACATTCAAAAATCCATCAATATCATCCACTATATCAACAAAAATAAGGACAAAAACCACATGATCATCTCCATAGATGCTGAAAAAGCATTCGACAAAATTCAACAGTCATTTATGAAAAAAACTCTCAACAAAATGGGTATAGAGGGCAAGTACATCAACATAATAAAGGCCATATATGACAAACCCACAGCCAACATTATACATAACAGCGAGAAGCTGAAAGCTTTTCCTTTAAGATCGGGAACAAGACAAGGATGCCCACTCTCCCCACTTTTATTCAACATAGTTCTGGAGGTCCTAGCCACGGCAATCAGACAACAGAAAGAAATAAAAGGCATCCAGACTGGCAAAGAAGAACTCAAACTGTCCCTGTTTGCAGGTGACATGATATTGTACATAAAAAACCCTAAAGAATTCACTCCAAAACTAGTAGATCTAATATCTGAATTCAGCAAAGTTGCAGGATACAAAATTAATACACAGAAATCTGTTGCATTCCTATATACTAATGATGAACTAGCAGCAAGAGAAATCAGGAAAACAATTCCATTCACAATCACATCCAAATGAATAAAATACCTAGGAATAAACCTAACCAAGGAAGTGAAAAACCTATACCCTGAAAACTACAAGACACTCTTAAGAGAAATTAAGGACACCAATAAATGAAAATTCATCCCATGCTCTTGGCTAGGAAGAATTAATATTGTCAAAATGGCCATCCTGCCTAAAGCAATCTACAGATTCAATGCAATACCTATCAAAATACCAACAGCATTCTTCAATGAACCAGAGCAAATAATTCTAAAATTCATATGGAACCAAAAAAGACTCCGAATAGCCAAAGCAATGCTGAGAAGGAAGAATAAAGTGGGGGGAATTACGCTCCCTGACTTCAAGCTCTACTACAAAGCCACAGTAATCAAGACAATTTGGTACTGGCACAAGAACGGACTCATAGACCAATGGAACAGACTAGAGAGCCCTGATATAAACCCAACCATATATGGTCAAATAATATATATAAAAGGAGCCATGAACTTACAATGGGGAAATGACAGCCTCTTCAACAGCTGGTATTGGCAAAACTGGACAGCTACATGTAAGAGAATGAAACTGGATTAGTGTCTAACCCCATACACAAAAGTAAACTCAGAATGGATCAAAGACCTGAATTTAAGTCATGAACCCATAAAACTCTTAGAAAAAAATATAGGCAAAAATCTCTTGGACATAAACATGAGCAACTTCTTCATGAACATATCTCCCTGGGCAAGGGAAACAAAAGCAAAAATGAACAAGTGGGACTATATCAAATTAAAAAACTTCTGTACAGCAAAGGACACCATCAGTAGAACAAAAAGACATCCTACAGTATGGGAGAATATATTCACAAATGACATAAGGGGTCATTTATGACCGATAAGGGGTTGACATCCAAATTATATAAAGAGCACACACACCTCAAGAAACAAAAAGCAAATAAGCCAATTAAAAAATGGGCAGAGGAGCTGAACAGACACTTCTCCAAAGAAGAAATTCAGATGGCCAACAGGCACATGAAACGATGCTCCACATCGCTAGTCATGAGAGAAATGCAGATTAAAACCACAATGAGGTATCACCTTACACCAGTAAGGATGGCCAACATCCAAAAGACAAACAACAACAAATGTTGGCAAGGATGTGGAGAAAAGGGTACCTTCCTACATTGCTGGTGGGAATGTAAATTAGTTCAACCATTGTGGAAAGCAGTATGGAGGTTCCTCAAAAAACTCAAAATAGAAATACCATTTGACCCAGGAATTCCACTCCTAGGAATTTACCCTAAGAATGCAGCAGCCCAGTTTGAAAAAGACAGATGCACCCCTATGTTTATTGCAGCACTATTTACAATAGCCAAGAAATGGAAGCAACCTAGGTATCTCAGTAGATGAATGGATAAAGAAGAGGTGGTACATATACACAATGGAATATTATTCAGCCATAAGAAGAAAACAAACCCTACCATTTGCAACAACATGGATGGAGCTAGAGGGTATTGTGCTCAGTGAAATAAACCAAGCCAAAAAAGACAAGTATCAAATGATTTCACTCATATGCGGAGTATAAGAACAAAGAAAAAAACTGAAGGAACAAAACAGCCACAGACTCACAGAACCCAAGAACGGACTAATAGTTACCAAGGGGAAAGGGACTGGGGAAAAGGGGTGGGAATGGAGGGATAAGGGGGAAAAAGGGCTAGCACACATAATGTAGCAGGGGTGAGGGTGGGGTGGGGGGATACGGGGAAGGTCGTATAACACAGAGAAGACAAGTAGTGATTCTATAACATACTACTATGCTGATGGACAGTGACTGCAAGGGGGTATGTGGTGGGGACTTGATTATAGGGGTAGTCTAGTAACCATAATGTTGCTCATGTTTTTGTATATTAATAATAGCAAAATTAAAAAAATGAATTATTGATACACACTAAAATAAATAAATAATAATAATAATAATAATAATAATAATCCTACCCACCTTTACTAATAAAGCCTAAAATTAATGACCTACAATTGCATATAAGTTGGAAAAATGTCCATTCCAGGTATGGAAATGAATACATACAAGATGAGCATGAATACTTGTAACTCTTAGCAAGGAGGACATAGATTACTCCAGGCATATTGAAAGGAGTCACATGTTTATTTGACTAGGCTCCCACTGGCCAAAACAGCAGCAGACTCACAGAACCCAAGAATGGATTAACAGTTACCACCAGCCAAAGGATGGACAAGAAAGATAATCATTGCAATGGAGGAAGCACATCAAGTACATTTCAACTGAGAAATGCATAATTGTAGTAAAAGAAAAAAATCCCTATTTGGTTACCATTGAAACCACTATTTTAAAAACTGGGAAGAGGAAAAAAGTAAACATCCTACCTTTTCTATGTGAATTTACCAAACAATAACCAAATAGAGGGTGTCTTCTAGAAGTAATCTAGATAATAAATGAAAAGGGAATTGGAAGAATCAAACTATTGCAATTTTGCAGCCCTTGAAACATTATGGATAGAGGCATTAATTATTAATACACACTAAATAACAGAAAGAGAGACAAACTTATGTGCCTTCTAGTAAAAAGACACATCTCCATCAATGAAGGAGATGCAGGGAAAATATCACACCTGAATCTAATCAAGTTTTTAAATTCAACTACCAATGAACACAATATACAGGTGTTAGACAGATATGCTAAAAGATACTATGAAGATTCAATCAGCTAAATCCAGGCTGTGGGAAATACTAAAGAAAAATTACAATGTTTTTCTAATACACCAACATCAAAGAAAAAGGAAAAGTGAAAAAGATGGAGAAGAAACCCCTATATTAAGAGAGATTAACAAGACATTTCAAATCAAATGTACTGTGAAACCTTATCTGGATATGAGTGAATCAAACAATTAAACAATTATATTTATGAGACATTTGTAATCAGAACACTGACTGCTATTTAATGTATTACAGATTTAGGTGTGACAATGGTAATGCATTTTTTTAGGAGTCCTTAACTTTTAGACAGGCATATTGAAATACAGATGAAATGCTATTATGTTGTGGATTATTTCAACATAACACAGTAGGATTTTAGTGGGTGAAGGTGTTAGATCAAGATCCCCCAAAGCAGACCTGGAGATAAGGATTCATAGGCCCACTTTGTAAAGTTAGCACACCCAGTACCACTAAAGAGAGAACAGGAATGGGGGAGTACAGGTTAATTTCATGGACTTTCCTGCAGTGGATAGATTTGACATCCTGCAGTGGAAGTTAGGAGTACAAATTTTTGAGATTTCAGGACCCAATATATAGGAGCTATAGTTCCATGCCCTACATCTGCCAATAATTGTTCTCCTTCCTCTTATAAAAACAATAATCATTGGACTTAAGACCCACCCTAAATCAGGACTTTCTCATTTCAAGATCCTAAACTTAATTACATCTGAAAAGAATCTACTTCCAAATAGCACTGTACTTACAGGTATCGAGGGTTACGACTTGGACATATCTTTTTTTAGGGGGTCACCATTAAACTCACTAAAGTGTGTGTAAGGGAAAGGAAGTGATTTAAATGAACTTGGCATAAAAAAATGGGGGGGCAAGTCTTCAAGCATTGTTATGGCTCTCTCCTCTAGTTCTAGAGAAAAGCCTTTTGGTTGTCTAGTAACTACTTACCCCTGTATCATTTACTGCATGGTCTGTTCACCATTAGTTGCCAAGTTTACTTTGTGGAAGTTGACTCTTGGGCTAGGAGAAGACAGCCCGCAAATCAGCTTCTCCTGGGATCCCAAAAGGCAGCATGGGATAGAGGCTGATTTACCACAGCATCTCCTATTGGGACATAAACCTGAAGAGGAGAAAACAGGAAAACTCTTCTAGCTTCTTAACTCTCTCTGTTTTTATTCCTTCTCAATGACCATTCTTAAGTGCATGAAAATTGCTGGCATATCATTTATTTCTCCTGTATCTTACTCTTACTAGAAAATAGAATCTGTAGACACAAGTATATTCTCTTCACACTGAAAGGGCTCTCTGAACTAAGCCAGCTGGGCTGACCATAGATATTATTAAAGGAAGAGTCCATAAGGAAATCTACAAAATCCTTTTCCAGGCTAATTCCCCTGATTTAAAAGCCTACTATATCTTGCTGCCATTCTAGGAAATGTAAAAGGCTAAAGATTTTAGGGGTGTCACTCTGTTTATTTTTCTATTATTGTTAGTAACTTCCCATCCCACCTTATCTATGCTAAGTCTGTCCATCCCCCAGGGAGATGGACACCTGAGTTAATTATCATAAAAATCTCATAATCCTATCAAATAATAAAATACGAAAGGCCAACAGAAGGTGATAATTAGCAAGAAAAAACACAGAAAGTTAAATAAAGTGGCCCAAGAAGGCCTGCCCATGGTCTTTACAAGAACAGCAAATTCTGAGCTCCCAGCAGTCTCCTCCTCAACCTTCTTTCCCAAGTCTTCTCCTCCATTTTCTCTTCCTCCTGTTTCCACTGGCGCTCCCCATGTGCTTTCCTACATTAGTACTCCGGCAGGATGCAATCCTTCTAAAGGCCCTTCCCCCTGCAAAGTCTTACCAGTCTTTCTGCCCCTGAGTTTCACCAGCTGCTCAGCACTGACGCTGCATCTCATTTGGGGCCTGTTTCCCCCCCATCCTCACAGCCTGCATACTCAGCAAGAGCTGATTTTCTTTAACTCCAGTTTAATAGCGTTACTTTTAAGCCCAGGGTGACTGAGCTTAAAGAGCATCAGGTGTGGAACTCTTTGCATAGTATATGGGTTGTAGAAATATGAAACCCATACAATAAAGGAATCCCTTGCATGCCTTTCCCCAATTACAGCAAAAAAGTTTGCTAGTGTAGGTGGAATGAAGGAGGGATGGGAAGCTTTTCTCAAACTACGTGTACATGCCTAAGCAACTTTACCATTAGTGTTCAGCTTTAATCAAAAGATTTCTGCACAGCCTCAAGACCTAACCTCAGCCTCCAGCATGCTGCTCACTGTGCCTTATCCTGTAAAATCAGTGAATGCTCGGGTGCACACATATACAGGAGCTGACTTTACAAAATGGCTAGAAATGGCACTCCAGGGCCAAAGTTTGTCCTTTGTTTAAGGTTGGGTCACATTCGTGTTATAGTTTTTTTTTTCCTTTAAGATTATAAAAGTTTGATATTAGTTCCCTTGCCTGTATACATCAGCTAGATTTACCAAAATTAGTGGTGGAAGTAGCTTAGGGCTAAAGGTAAGAGGGAAAGTGTGCTTGTCCTTTTGCTGTTAGGCAGCTGCTTCCAGGGAGGTCTCTCCCTGTACACGAGGTAAAACCTCAACCTGGAAGGGAGAAGAGTTCTTGACTCTGAAGGAGAAAGAATTCTTGAACAGGTCTGTCGAGTGTAGGTAAGGAAGGAATTTATTAAAGCAAGAATAGTAGTGAATGGCAGCAGCTGTGCAGGCAGTAGAACGCAAGGAAGACCACGGGCACAAAAGGGAAGCTCACTGAACCTCTGCTTGGCATAGAGCAGATCCCTTGCCAACTCCTGAAATCAGGGTCACCTGGTGTCCAGTGTCTGCTTGAATCTGCACAGTGTGGGAATTAAGCCCTACCACCCTAGGATTTGGGGGAGTTGCAGAGCACTGGATGGAATGAGATTATGTTCTGAGAACTTCCCAAAGGCAAAGAAAGGAGACTTTCAGGCAGGCCGCTAAAGAGCATGATCATATAGCTGCAGTCCTGTCCAGGTCACCCAGGGGATGGGAACTTGCGAGCCCAAATCAGAGATTTCAATAGCCCCTCCTTATTTGTCTGAAGTAGAACAGAGAGGGAAGACTTGTCCTTAAGTCTAGAAAATTGAATGAAATAGCGAAGTAACAAAGACATTTACCACTGGAAAAGCATAGAGATAAAATACAGTAAGTTGAGCAGTGAGAAGACTATTTAAGGCTAAAAGTACACACTCGAAGAAAGGGCAGTGTGGGCAACCTCAGAGAGGGGGCGCACTTCAGGGCTTAGGATTCTGTCTTTTAAGGCTTTCAAGAATGGGACAAAGGGTGGAGTTCGGGGTGGTGGTGTGTAGGCTTGACATGTGGTCTCATGTATCTTTCTGGTGAGAGACGTTATGTCGCCATCCATAGTCTGTTCTCTAGATATTCTGTACAATTATTAACACAAGTAATTTCTTGATACTGTTCTTCTCCAAGATAGTGGTTACCCTCAGGCAGTGGGGACATATCATTTAGGACTGCTTGCTCCGCCTTAAGATAGGACTGGGCAAGTGTTGGGCTGATTACCGTAAAGTATGTCAGAATCTTACCTCCTAAATCCCTTTTTTTTTAATGGAATCTTACCCTTAAGATGGAGTCCCTCCTGTTCCTACTATGCTATTTATATCTCATCAGTTTTCATCATAGGCAGGAAAATTAATTATTGTGCTTGTCCCATGTCCCTGCCCTACGTTACTTTGATTTCTCATGAATTTCTTTCTTTATAGACTGTCTGTGCATCTTATTTAATATTATATGAAAAACATCCACTCAGCATCCAAAAAAGATAAGAGTGAGTTTGGACTAAAAACAAAAGATGCTAGGAAGGGGAAGAGAACCCAGCCAATAATGCAGTAGAGTTCTATTTTTTGGCTAGCTTATATACCAAAGTAGTCAATGAGTAAGTAAACTCAGTTCAGGTTAGTGAGGAGATAATCCTTCTCTTTAGTCAAGCTCAGGATCTTAGTTCCCTTTCTTTTCTCTCCAAATTTGTTGTTTATTTCACACTTGGGGAAAATATAGCTTCTTCTGAGGCTGGTTACTTAAATGTTCTATGTTGAGTTTAATTTTAATCACATGGCATCTTAGCACTGAGAATGCAACAAAATTCCGATTTAAATCTTTTTAAAAATACCCCTTTACTGCTAATCAAATTTAATTATTGTAAGAACAGTACCACTATATTAAAATATAATCACCTTACACCTTTCGGCTTCATGTCAATGTTCATAAAGTGCTTAATATTCATGTAACTTGCTACCTCACCCTGTAATATCACTATATTTATGGAAAGGAATTGTAATCCTCTTTACTGGCTCAGGTTAATTCCAATAAAATATTAAATCCATTTTCTAATCTAAATGAGTTCATTAGGAGAGGCATGGTACTGAGAATACCAAACTCTCTACAGAGTTCAGCTTCATTACATTTCCGCACTGTGCGTTTCCAGAGCTGTTGTACTACATTTATGAGGATTTATCTGTACTGTTCCAAAAACATTCATCCTAATTCTATTCCTTCTGTGCATGCTAATCATGAATATGTTAAGTGGAAATACTAAGCTTGTAGCCAATCTCATCCCCAGATGGGTTCAAGTTATGATTACAGAAGCAAATTTGCCATAAGCACTCTTAGAGCAGTGCCAGTGAGGAGGAAATGAAGGTTTGGAGCTATGCTTAAAAAAAAGGGGAGGAAAAAATAGGCAGTTTGAGACAGAGTAGCAATGCCATACACGCTAGAAGGAAAAAAAGTTATTTCCAGACTGTTGTGTATCAGAGAGAACTTCAAGAATATATAAATAGATCTGTCCGAAGAAATGTAAAATAAATACAGGGATTAAATCATTAGTTTTAACTGCTTTGAGTCTCTAAAGTCCATAATCCAAAGTTGAACTCCCCATTATCCAGCTCATTGCCTCTAGCAAAGCTTTACTCCATTAAGCTCTCCATTTGAAAGAAATAATGGACCTTTTAGGAAGGGAAGATGAGACCAATCTGGGATGTTCAGGTAGTAAATAATTATACCATCCCCAACTGTTTGCCCATGGAGTGCTTTGACCTGTTTTTCACATATACCTAGCAGTTTCCTTTCTCTTACAGGGAAAAGACAAAAAAAAAAATAGTAATTTAGTTTAGGTATCACATAGGATGAAGCCATTAAGAATCTTGCCGTTACCTCTCATGTTAGCATTTTCAGTGACCTCTTAGTAATACAAGTTTAATCTACATTTCAGATACTTAGTTAATAAAACAAAGCATTTCTCAAAGAGACGTGTGGTAGAAATCTACCCACTTTTAGTAAAAGATATGATGAAAATGAGCCAGAAACAAGTTTTTCTGAATGCAAGTTATTAAAGCTACATACAGTCTCTTGGTAATCCATGCAGTGTCTGCAATAGTCAGCCGAAATAAACTGTCAGGGAAATTCAGTGGCCACTGGTTGTCACTGTTGTATCATAAAACAGCAATGCAGGTAATATTCTTTCAAAAGACTGTCTTTAAAGAACAAGGTTCAAGGTTTAAAATGATGTATTTGACTATTTGCTTTACCACTAAATCAGGGCACAGAAACCCATACCAAGGCCCTATGTATTCCAGACTAATTTTAGGCATTTTGATGTGGAAAGTTGACCTCAAAATAATTAGTTCTATGAATCACCTGGAGATGTGAAATGATCTCATTATATACTGAAACAATATACCGTTTGTAGTGAAATAGTCATGTGAGATATATGCTATGGTGTTAATTAAAGCACACATTTTTTTCTGATGTTTAAACTAAATATTATGTTAATGCCCAGTATGTATAACTGATTACTTCAAGACTTAGACACATTATTCAAATGAAGTACTTTCTAATGATTGCACTTGTAACATTTTTAACCAGTAGATGAATAGACAGCCTTGACATAATCTTCCCTTTTCCCAAATCTGATTAAAACTGGCAAGACAAGAAATCAATGGGATCCTGAATATAAAATCCCAAAATATTCTGCTGTGTTTGAAATTAATTAGGACCTGTGATGCAGGAGGCTCAAATCAATAAACATCAATGATGGTAGTGTGAGAGGTGGGAAGAACTGGCAGGAAATCAGCATGGTATTCGTGGTCATAAGATGATCATCTACTCAATGAAATTAAAGCTTAAAAATAGACAAACCATGGGAAAATGCTTTGGGAAGATGCAGAGGCAGGTCTCAAAAGTCAAGAACTATGACTGTGTTCCTAAATACAATCTTTCAAGTTTGGAAAATTATACTTTTTAAATGAATGAGAGGATAACACTTCTATTTCTATTTTAATGAAATATGATACCTTTCAAACTATGTAAGCAGTCAGTGAAAAACTGGGTACTGGTATTTTCCAGTGATCAGAGCCAGAGTGAGTAGGGGAGGCTAAAAGTATCAATGGTGTTTTTACTTATCATTTGTACATACCTAGCAGGACTACGGGTCTACTTGCATATGACTTCTCAACATAAAGTACTATGCTTTTCAAGATCATTCTTTCTTGTTCTATTTCTTTACCCTCTTCCTTGCAGCCTTCCTTCCTTCTTTTTTTCTTTCTTGCTTCTTTTCATAACCTCAGATATAAGTTATAATCCAGAAGCAATGAGGAAAAACACACAATCCAGGAAAGAGATGTTGGGGAGGAAGAAATTTCCTCTAACCCTCGAGGTTCTTCTAGCTGGTCTAAGAATCAAATAGACATGGGACAGATTAACAGGAGGAAAAAAAAGTTTAATTACATACTATAGTGAAGCCACAGACATGGATTCCAAAGACAGTCAGTCAGGGAGAATGAGGTATATATGTGATCCTGACCCAAGGAGAAGGGGATAGGGTCCTTAGACTTCAAAGGAAAAGGGAAGTTATTCACAGAAAATGAAAAGAGTAAATGTTTTATATGCAAAATACTTGATGGGCCACACAGGAACGAAGAAGGTGCAAAGAGAGGAGTTTTAACAGACTTAGCCACATCCCTCCCTGTCCACCACACCTAGTTTACAGTATAATATCACTATCCTCTTTCTGGAGCAGGTCCTCTATCTAAATTCTTTTTAGGTAGTTGGTGGGTGGGAGGCCAAAGTTTTTTTCTGAGTCTCCTGGGCCTTGATGTTCTCAGCTCTGAAATAATCAGCATGGCACAGTGACACATGCCAGGACAGCTTGCCCTAGGGTCCCTACAGAGGAAAGAATTAATGCTACCAATGTTGCTAACAACAGGGATAAATATTTGTTTGTCCCATTTGAACATCTTATTCTCGTTAAAAATAGGTAAATATAAAAAGCCTATGGTCAATCACACCTTTGTAGGTGATTACATTTTCATAAGATCTAAGTATTTTAAACACAATGATAGTTTTTCTTAATATGGCAAGTGGAAATCATTGTCTTCTCTTGCAAGAGACATTCACAGTAGCAGAAACAATTTCACAGGAAATATGTTTATGTCCAAAAAATTTAAAGTATGAAAAAAAGCCTATCGATAGTGGTGCCTATTCATAGAAACCTCCCACAGTGTGTTCTTTAAACCAGGTGTTCTTTAAAGTGGGAAGAACAGCCACATAATCAATATGGGTGCTTGTGGAAAATGACAGTTTCTGGCCTTTATACAAGGCCTTTGGAATCAGAATCTCTCTGTAGAGTATAAACACATATTCTCAGCAAACTTCCTGTTTGATCGGAAACATTAAACTTTGAGAATCACTCTTTATTTCTAATTAAAGAAGAGCAAAAATATTATAACATTATAAATTTTATAATTATAACATTTTCATGATCAACAGAATCAAAGAATAAAGGTTTTAATACAATTAGATGAACAGTCCTAAACAGAAGGTAGCATTGTTTTTATTTCCTAATATGATAATTATATATGTTTGCAATGGGATATTTCATAAGCTATGTGGAATATAAACACTAATTCAAGAAAGAAGTCTTTGAAAACATGTATGATGGGAGGGCTTCCAAAAACACTGGGTAGCCAAAAACAAAATCATAACAAAACAACCTTCTTCTGTCCTGCAATAGCTCTTGTAACATTATCCTGTTTGATGATTTGTCACTGTGAATGCTTAGTTGGTTAGTAAATTACTTGAGGAAAGTTTCTTTTTGTTCAAATAAATTCTCCAAAATACTACACTCAGCTCTATTCATGTAGTAGGTACAGATTGATGATTTGGTGAATTAGGAAGCTAATTAATTAAGTGCACACTACATATTTCTCTAAGACCATAGATACAGTCTTTAAACATTTAGGGTAAAACATATTTTTGTAAATTAAATAACTTTAAATTTAGTGCTTAAAATAGTGTCGTCTGATATCCAACTATGCTCTAGTGCCACATGCCCTCCATGTTTCCTGAAAAAGGTACAATGATGCATAAACAGCCTTAACCAAATGAGAAGGAAAATAAAAATAGAAGGGAGGCATCATAGTATTAACATCACCAGCCTGAAATTAAGGAGTGTGACAGTTTCTAGTCTCCCCTTCTTCCTTTCATAGCCAGGACCCTCCTGTAGGTTTTCTCAGGACACAGGACACCCAGCTAGACACTGCAATTCCCAAACTGCCTTGTGGTTAGGCATGGCCATGTGACTGACCTAGCTCCACAGGAATATGAAGTTGCACCTTTCACTTCCATAAAAGGAGATCCGTTTCCCTTTAGTTTCTCATTCTTTTTTCTAGGAGGTTAAAATGGTGACCCAGCTTCAATCTTGATTGATTATAACACCCTAGAGAAGGCAGAACAATGAAATAGAAGGAACCTTAATTTCTATTTTAGACAGGTGAAAAGAAAGTAGAGTTCTAGCTTGTCTGACATGCTATATATTTAGCCCTCTGTCTTCATCTATAATTGAACAACTCAACCACACAAAACTATAGTATTGTGACCATGTTCAATGCGCTAATTCATTCAGTGTTCTTCATCATGAGTTGACAGATCATAGCACTGACCAGCAGAAATTAGGGAAAATATAACTAGCACAGTGCAGAATAAGAAGCACAGAAAGGCAGTCAAAACCTTGGGAGAATTGATATGAATGTTACTACTACTATGAAGAACTTTTGGGTAGGGTGTATGCTTTAGTCTCAAGAGAAAGTGAAATATTTAATATTCTAAAAGAGAAAAAAAAATTATCTTAGTCCTTGTCATGCCCGGAGATAAATATAACCAGAATGTACCTAGAAGTGAGAAATACAAATGAAGTAATCGCTTAACGAAAGTAGAGAGCAAGTCAAGTATAGACAAAATCAGAAGTAAAACTCCCCAGTTTAAAGTAACTTAAAGCATACTTGGCTCCCCATTTTAACTCATTTAATACAATGTTTTAAGACAGATATTTTTCTTTAAAAAAAAGAGATACATGACTGATTCCAATATCTGAAATAGCTATCTCTTAAACTTAGATTTTAAACTACATATAATAATACTGTGAATTTCAACTAATGAATATACCATTCAAGTGAGACATTTTAGGTGTCTGATTAGTGATACCATGTTTCCCTTCCTGTGAACCGAAATGACCATGATCATAAATATGAAACAAGCCACCACCTCTTAACATTTGTAAAATCAGAACTCTTTTGAGAAATTGATAACAAAATTAGTAAAATAGCATAGTGAAATGTTCAGAAAGGCGTTTGTAAAGAAAACAGAGCTAGCAGAATAAAACGTGCCCAAGAGGCTGCATTCATATTCCTGGTTTTTACTGTTCTCTGCACCTCCCTGACTTCCCAATGTGTCACCATCACAGCCAAGGCCGGGCCCTTGTAGCAAAGCCAGCCCGTGCATTCCCTCTTTAGCCTCCAGGGGTTGTCAGTCACTCCTATATCCCAGAATCTTTGTTAAACTCTCAGCTTCTGAACTCAGTTACTTCCTCAGGGATGCTGGGAGAGTGTCTGTCCCATTACACTAACACCTTCCCTCTGGCCATGCATCTTGTCTCTTAGCTCTAGTAAAAATGTCTGAGTCTCATGTACCCAAAAATTATCTCTATGCAGTATAAATGCCTGAGTGTTATGTCCCAAGAAACTGTCTCTCTGCAGTAAAAATGCCAGAGTTATTTCCCAAGAAACTATTTCTAGCTTTTAAAGTGGTCTTTAGCCAAAGAGATCAACGATTACATAAAGGGGAACACAAAGGCCCCTCCCTCGCTCTTCATCTATAGATAACAAGTATTTATTTAAAATAGGATTTTTGATGACAACCCCTGATTAGAAAAGAGCAGAGATTCTAATGTTGAAATTTTGAGACAATATACTAGGGGAAAATCACTCAGTAGGCAGTCTTTTGGAAAGTCACTAAGAATAAGTTCATATGATTTGTTTTCACCCATCAATGCACATTTTTTTAAACTATAGCATACCTAAGGTTACTAAATCGAAGAGAGTTCACATTTCTAAAATTGACTCTTAAGTATTCAAGTCAAAACTATATTATTTCTATTAATTATAAAATTATTAAGCTCATTTTTAATCATAATTATAATAAAATTATAATGTTCAACCTGTTAATATTATGTTTTACTTATACATTATTACAACAGTTATTCAATTTGTCCCCTTTCATTTTTCCCTTCTATGCTTTGTATATACTTCATGCTGCAGTGGGAATTACAGAACATTAGAATTCTTATTACTCTAAGAACAGCAAAAGGAAAAGAAAACAACAACAAGACTCATTGTTCTTATATCAACACTGCCAAATAGACTTGAAATGACTAAGATTTTCATCCTTCTTGGAAATGGTTTTCAGCTTAAAGGCATTTGACCTGGAGTTAGGTTATATTTCAGTCAGCCTACTGAATGGTATCTAGAGAGGCCCGTTAGCAGAAGCTTAGCAGAAAAATGTGAGTGAAAGTTCAAGTGCTTAGTAGCTGAGAAAGCTGGACGAGGGCAAATCGGCTTGAAAATCATAGCTAAATTCTGTAAAAATGTCAAACGTCACTTCCAAAACAAGACATGGTAGGAAGGCATTAATTGAGGAAGCTTAAATAACAGTTGATCTATTTGACTAAAGGTCATCTTAAAAACGATTGGAACAGTTTCTTGGGACATAAGGCTCAGACATTTTTATTAGGGGTAAAGGGATAAGATGCATGGCCAGAGGGGCCGGTATAATGTGACATGTAACCTGCTCCAATATTCCTGATGAAAATAACTTAGTGCAGAAGCTAAAGGTCTGACAAAGATTACAGCACAATATTGATATATCTGTGAAAAAATTCTAAGGCATTTTATTCCAGGATATACAAGCCAGGATACTTATGAGCAGTAATCAATTATGAATTGATAGTAGAGCAGTTATTTCAGCTTAAGCATTTTCAAGATGGTATTTTCTAAGGTGTGTAGAAATGATCAGAGAAGAGAAGGTATTTAAAACTCATAGATTGGAACCAGGTTTAGCAAGACGAGTGGTGCCTGGGCCACCGTTCTCTGTATTCAGAGATGCTGACCAGAAACTACCATTCCTGATGTATAAGTTTTCCCTCAAATTGAGCAACTGATCTGTGATGGCTGCGCATAAACATTGTCTGCTGGGCCACTTGGCAGCAACTGTCAGTCTGTTTCTGTAAACTGAGCTTCACATTGCCCTTGAATATTTCCCCCTTTAGGTTACAGGGGCTCCAATGCTGCTGAGTGCACAGGACTCACTTCGGCCTTTAGCTGCCTTCCAACATGATCAGTCCTGGATAATTGGGTAGTGCCCCTCATTGTAATTAGTTGGATGTAACATTGCCAGCAGAGCAAGTGGGGGTGCTTTTCAGGTTTAGTGAAAGATACAGGAAAATAGTCAAAAGAAGGAACTGGCTACAGGTAGCCAGTTTAGAATGAGAGGTTTAGAATAATCAGAGACTCAAACTTCCCTCCTTTCTGGCCCATAGTTTCTTCCATGATTCTGTAAGATTTTTGTAGGAGATTCTTCAGGAGTAAGAAAACTGGGGCTCTTATTCTTTTGAAAGATTGTGCTTAAACTGACTGAATGGAAGCAACCAGATATTATTGCCTGTCTAAGAACAGTGTGGGGAGGTGACATGCACCAGGAAATTCTACGTAGGTGACATGCAGGCTGTCAACCCACTGTCTATATGCTTGGTTAGGCACCAGAGCCCAAGCATCCCCTCTCTGACATAGTAATTAGAGGGAGACCACCCCCGTTCTCTCACTGTGACTTCACATGTATGAAATTACTTAATACTAACTCAATAATAACAAAAATTGGTTATGTGTTATCACTGATGGGGCAAATCAACACCTCTGCTTACATGTGCATAGCAAGACATGTATAACGAGTGTACATCTGTATCTGTTCTTCCTTCTGACACAGTCATACAAGTGGGCTTGGGGTAGATTTCACAGCAGTTCGTGGTAAAAGAGCATAACTTCTTAATTAAAAAGTCACAAGCATTGTAAATAGCATGTCTATTTTGTCGATAATTTCCTCTCTAACCTTTATACTAGGAGCTTTCACATTTATTTGTTGGTAGAAAAGGAAGGCAGTTTTGTCACAGGAATAGCTTTCTGCAATTCTAATTCAATTCCTAAGTACTACCAAGGACGTGAACTTATAATTGAATGTCCATTTATTATAACAATATTGGTAAGCTTCTGCTAAAAGTCACTGACTTATAGTGAGCAATAAGTACACCAGGATTCCTCAGATGGGCATGGGTGGATTTATACTGTCTAAGTAGGTCAGAATTCTCCCACCCATCTCCGTGCCCAAGCGTGGCTTCCACATCATGTGTAGGGGGCAGCTTGGTGTCGCTGTCCACCCTGCTGCCATCACCACAGCCCTTCCTTGAAGATAAACCTAACACCAATTATTTTTCTTCTAAATATACATAATGCATAATATACTTCCATGACAAAAGCTATGTATCCACCAGAATTTTATTTTCTGTTCTGTCAGAAACATTGGTTGAGAATAAGCTGACTTCCCTTTTATCACTGCTCTTGTATTTAGTTGTATTTTATTTTTTTCAGAAGCCTGTTTTTCTCTAATCATTAATTCTGTTTATTGTCAAGTCATATTTGTACTTGATTACATTAATAGTTGCATTGTTGATTTTATTACTCATCTTACTTCCCAAACCTCTTAAATACAAAACACGGGAACCCCCTCTGCTTGTTATACCTCTGCAAACCCTGAAGTAGTCCTCAATGCTACCCACACGTGAATGTAAAATGCTTCTAAATAAAAGCTCTGTTTGAAGAGTTCAAGGATAGGACTGTAAAAATGTCCAATAATGTGAACTGAAATAAATGAATACCTCAGTAATTATAAACCCCATTTAGCTACTTCAAAACAGGGTGTTTAGTCACTATTCAATAATTGACTTTAGCCAAATACAGCTAGCCTGGGTTACCTAATGCACGACCTAAATGTTTAGAGACTGGAGTGGATGCCAACCATAAACATCTTTAATGGTACACATTTTGAAAAGAGTTAAGAACTTCTGCCAATATTCTTAAGATTTACACATCTTGTTACTAAGGATATATCCATACTTGAGTCAATGGTTCCTATATTTAGATGTGACTTAATTCTATGAAGTGCAAGGAAAGCCCCTGTCCATGAGGATAGATGATCTATCTTGTGTTGTCTGTGTCTGGCATTGCGCAAAACTTAAGCTATTAGTCCTCATGTCAAACGCCTACTATGATTTAAAGAGTACAAAAATAACACACAAGTTACTCCGTTTGTTCTCAACCCCTATCCTCTGACATGTTTTTTCTACATACACAAAATGAATTAAGTTAATCACTTATGAAATGCTTACTATAGGCCATGTCTTAAAGTAGATTAAACACATTTAATTCTCATAAAAGCCCTGAGAGTAGGTACTATTATTCTTCTTATGCTGTGTTGGAAAACTGAGTCCCAGAGAGCTGAGAAACTTGACCTAGTTTATACAAGTAGTAAGTGGAGTAGGGACTCAAATCCAGAGAGTCTGATTCCAGAGAACATGCCGTGCATTATTGCATTTCACTGTCTCACCTTCCCAGTGCTTGACTCCTTCTTATCCAAGCCCTGAGATGCAGCCAAACTGCCAAACCTTGCCATTGGGGATGAGACTGATGGATGGGGGGTAAGGAAATCTGGAATTAATTTCATCTTAAACGTGGTATCCCTGGGACCTGTGCTCTCCCCAATAAACAGCAGGGGTTTACCAGTCTCAATTCCAGAACTTTCTCCTGCCTGCTAAAGTCCCTCCAGCTGCCTTCACTTTACCACAGCCCAGCCCATGTTTTAGAACCTTGAACCGCTGCTTACTTCTTGACAACTCCCTACCAGAATTATATTCCTCATGACCTCAAACTTATCCTAAGGTTCTCCCTCAAGTTGGATGAAGTGTCCTGAGATTATGATCGAACCACTGGGATATAAGTAAAGATAAATATCGCAAAGTATCTTACAGAGTTGGAAAGGATTATTTTTCTCTGAATTTCCCCCTGGATGTTCTCACTGCCCCTAAAACTATGGAATCGCCCTTGTCAGTGTGGGCAGGAGCCCTGTATTTTAATTTCTCCTCTTGCACCTCTGAATGGCTGGTTGGCCTTCTTATGCATCATTCTACTCACACCTCCAGCTCTTTTAAATGAACTTACCCTTTTTAGCCCATTGCGGAAAAAGGGCTGATTTCCAAAAGTAATGACTCTGAATAAAAAACTTTTTTTTCATTAAAAAAATTTTTTTGATAATAACAACAGTAGTTTTTAATCTAAGTCTTTATTCAAATACAAATAGTCCTTTTGATTCTCCTTCCTGATTCTCTCTTAATGGTTTTCCTAGAAGACAGATCAAATTGTCTGTGTTTCGTTTCTTTCTTCTCTCCCTTGGTAAGAAAGCATAAAGAAAACACAACATTGTCCCCATTTTTTCTTTACCCATGAATACATTCCTTTGGTTCAGAAAGATCTAACTAAGGCTCAATTATGTATCTAAGAAAAAACCCAATCATCCTTGTTTTCTTTCATTCAGGCAAAGTCAACTTTCCTCATTTCCCAATAAATATTTAATCATGAAGAAATTTCATTGTGTATATTAAAATAATACTTCATAACTTTTTCTAGTTTCTTCCCTTTTATGTTTATGAATACTTGAGATTTCATTCTTATGTGACAAATTCTGTACTCAGTAAAATGCCTGGAAAAGTGTAGGTGCTCTCTAAATATTTATTGAATGAATAAATTAATTAAAACTTTTTTATTATTACTATATCGACATAGCAAAATATTTTGTAGCAAAATAAAATAAAAACAAAAGGTGTCATTCAATTAACGAAAGAATAATACTTTTTTAACCTTTGACAACAAAGAAAATAATGTCATTAAATATCCATCCATACAAAATATACCCTTTTGTTAAAGTTAAAATTCTTCTTCCTATGCAACATAAGAACCAACATATTCTCACGTAGATAGCCTTTTAATCACTACCATTTTCAAAGTTTCATTTTTTTATATGATGAGCTAGGGGAAAAAAATACCACAGAGTTCTAAGAATTAGGCATTAGTATAAGGAAAGACTCAAAACTGTAGAAAAATATTTATACAGAAAGAGCAAATGCAACCTTGAGTAGACTTTCTTGGCTACCAGTTTTAAATCAAAATGAATCAAGTGTTACCTGTGGGGAAAGTCTTGATTTTATATCACAGCATCCCCAAGGGCAGGGATAGAGGCTCAGTAAGTACTTGTTGAATTGACTTTCAGCACTTTGAGAAAAGTGACTCTTTGGGGAATTGATATTTCACTTCTCCATCAATTTTTCACAGCCTTTTCTACCAAAGAGAAAGACAGAGAGGGTGACTGAGAGAACGTCATTTTTAGTATTTGATTTATATTTTCCAAGGTTTTCTTAAATTTTAACACTTCCCAAAAATGGTTTAATTACTATTCTCAATTTCATTAATTTTAATGACAGAAAAAAGTGAAGAGAAATTAAATACAATAGAACAGGAAAAATAAATAGAAAGAAATACTTGGATAGAAAAATTGAAAGAAGGGCAAGGAGTTTTCTTACATATCATAAGACTATGGGTTTGTATAAGTATATAAACACACATATATATACACACACCCTTACACCTGGATTCTGTGTAGTCACAAATGAAATATAGAATAGGAATTTTCACTTCTTGGTTTCATGTTTAAGTTGTAGAAAGAAATTATTACATTTGGGAATTTTAAACACTAGAAATGTTCTATAAATATTTAAAAAACTATTTTCCAGAAAAATATTTCTTCTCAAGATTACAAACTATTTGAAATATGCTTATCTTTCTAATACAAAATGCAGAAAACTGTCTGCCTTTATTGAAAATATCGGAACTTTTGGAAAGCTATTTACTATCACAATATGCAATATTTATATTCTCATGAATTTGGACTATTTCAATTTTACAATACTAGTAAAATGTTTGGGAGATGAGATGCTGTGAAACTGTTGGGATGATTTTCACATTTTACATGAATATTTTCACATTTTATGTATATATGAATATGTCATATTTATCATTTATCACACATGAAATGGGGATCGATCATTTTCATTTCTGTATTTGAAATCAGATCTCACAGACTTTTTTAAAGCTGTGTTTTGTTAAAACAAAGACATGAGAATTGTTTCAAAGGCTTGTAAAGCTTATTCTGCCAATGGCTGATATTTAATCTTAAAGATACTTTTTTTTTTTAATATCAGAGCAGTCACCTTGGAATTAGTACAGTTTTCAAAAATCCTCATATTTATGCTGATTTTTTTCTGATGGATGCCATGTTGAAGACAGTGGTCTGTTATCTCTTAGTAAGCAAACTGACTATGTATTACTTGCCTGTGTAGAACCAAACTGACCCATTCAAGACATCAGTGAGCATCCTGAAAGTCACTGTCATTGAGTAAGAATTATATGGGTAAATTATTCCTAGGCAACCACTGACTTGTGGGAAAAAATGGCTCCCTTTTTTATCCTTCATTCTATTAAACAAAGGTGTAAGTGATTTATGTAACTAGAAGCAGAAAAATTTTCATCAAATAGATTAATAAATTAAGTGAAAACTAAATTTAGGTATCAAATATCTTACACATTGAACACCTACAGTGATTATGGGATTACTTCCTTTAAACTGGGAAGTGTTCTGAGGTGGGTTTTAGGGATTTTTATTTTTTATAGTATCTGGAAAATCTCAGTGAGGTAGTTTTCCTGATTATATATCTGCTATAGAGTTTTGCACCATGAGAACATTTTTTCTGACATCTTTCAATCACAGCAAAAGCCCAGCTGCCTATTTACAGGTTGTTCATTTTCCACTTTAGCTTCCAAATTATCTATGGGATCTAAACATCTTGTATTTTTTTTTGTTTTTTACTTCCACTGTTTAATAAAGGAAATCATAATTAAACATACAGTGTAGTGATTTTTTTTTAATGATAAATGAGTTGTGCTTTTTTGTTTATCTGATTGTTTCCCTTTCTCCAGCTGCAAAAGTCTCTGGGGGCTTATTTGATTTACTGGTAAGTAGTTATTGGTAACACCAAGGGTTACTAGATAAAACAGTGCCCAAAACAACAATAACAAATCTTCCTTGGCTATAGCCAGTGACAGGAAATTGTTAAATTTCATACCTTCATAAGGACTCATTTGGCATACATGATTTATTTTCAATCAGCCAGAGAGATGTCAAAGTTCATAATCATGAGTCAACTTCTCATTTGCAAGAACAAAACACACCTGTCTATATAGACCACGGATATAAGCAAATGCTCTTTTAATTTGGATGTAGTCATTTGATATTTATCAACTCTGCACTATGCAGAATGCTTGCATGATCTCTGCCCAATATGAGGTAGTGTTTCTTCATAATTTTAATATGTAAATATCATTCATAAATTTCCAAATCACATATTAGATGATGCATAATCGGCCAGCACAGCAGGCTTTTCTTCACTAACCCAATAATGATCATTTTTACAGGTTCTAGAGGATTTAAAATAGGAACACATCTGAAGAAATAACTAAATAGAGTGCTCCAAAATGTATGGCTGAGAAGAAGAAACTCAAGCCCTACCAGGGTGATCTGGGAATTCTACATAAAAGTGAGATCTATGTACAGTCGAGAACTGCAGGACTGCAGTGTGATTGATAATTAAGGAAGCAGGTAGTCCAAATGAAGCTTAGAAAAATAGGTAACTTGGGATAGTAAGACGATAGTTTGTGTTTATCTTTCCCACAAAGCAGGAGAAACTCATCGGACTAGGGGAAAAATGAACATTTACATTATTTAAAAGGCATTTTCTGTTATGATCATGGATGTTTCACTAGACTTCATGCTATATAAATGAGTGATTCCTTCCTATCCTTCCTAATACTTCTATTTTGTTTTGATTCAAAATGTATCCATTTAGCAGTTTCAAAACATACAGATACTAAGAAGGGCATCCACAAAAATAGTAGAAGCAAATATTCTTGGAATTGGAAAGATTTTCATAGATTAATATGGAATGAACCTGATTTATACATCAGTCCTATTTACATTGTACTAATGTGAGTTAGTCTCTGGGTATAATATCAGCTTTAAATGAGTTGATAGAAAATCATTTTGGAATCATCAAAACTAGGGATAAAACACTGAAGCAAAACAATCCTCATTAAAGTACAGCCTTTAAGTCAAGACATATCAGTGAACTCAACTGGTCTCCCCTAGATAACATTAACATAAATTTTCAGTCACGATGATCTCCTTCAGGACAAGAATAATGCCTTATTAAAATTGGTGTTGCTAGCACTGAGCAAGTACCAGTCACATAGTAGGTGCAAAATACAGTGCTATGACATGATTGGATTAATGTCTAAATTGTTTCTCTCTAAATGTGACATATATTCATTGTGTCATTAGCTTCCCAGATCTTTAGTTTTAAACCCAAATCAATCCATCTAAAAAATATTTATTGGGTATCTATTACATGGCAAGCATTCTTCTAGACATTTGGGGTCATGAGAGAATCAAGTAAAGATCCTTACCCCTGTTGAATTTATTCAATCCCTAGCATTTAAAGACTCTTATCTTCTGCCTCTGATCACCCTCTCTTTGTCTTCTTTTTATCCCTCTCTGAATCTCATACTCTCTGCATAGTTATGCCTGTTTCTTTGCTGTCATGCATATATTGAATTATTTTATGTTCATATAGTATATAATTGGTGAAATATTATATATATATATATATATATAATTGAATAAATAAATTGGTTAAAATTTTTCAGTGGGACACTGAAAATTGGAGCTCCACCCCCTATATTTGCCACAGTCCTATACTATTCTATCAAACAGCAGCCTCTGTATTGTATATATATGACAGGACCAGTGGATGCTGCTTTCTTTGCTGTGAAGCAGATCATGTAATCTTTCCATATTAATGTATTAAATACTTTGTAAGACTTCAGATAGAGAGCTTGGCCCAGACTACAGCCAGACAAGATACAAAATTTGCTGGTGCCATGCAAAATGAAAACATGGGTTCCTTGTTTAAAAATTGTTAGGAATTCCAAGTTGATAACAGAGTAACATTAAACCAAGCATGAGGCTCTTCTAAGCTTGGGCCCTATATGACCACATAGGTCACATGCTCATGAAGTGAGTCATAGACTAAAGGCAAGAATGATAAATCTCTAATGAAGTATGTACTGCTGCCAAGCAAAACCAATCACTGCCCTTTCCAGGAAGTGAGGGGTTAAATGTAATTAATTGCTTCCTAGTGGCTAGCTGGTCTCAGAGGATGATACCATAGGGGGCTCAGTACTGGTCCTTTTTGCTAGAAGATTGGATATTAACAATACCAGATTAGCCTTGGTGTGTGAAGCCCCATGCTGTTGTGCCAATGCATAGCTTGCATTCCTATCACCATGGCTACTCTCTTCATGCAACCATTTTGCCAGAATTGCATTGGGCAATGTTAGAGGCTGCCAGATGATGGTTAGTTAAGTCCTTTTTGTCTGGTTGGTTATTGCCTCTTTCCTGATGTTCCCTACCTTTTTTCTTCCAGGACTCTGAGCAATAGGCCAAGCTATTCACCATTGTCCATTCTTTATCTCAAACAACTTCTTTTTCCACTCAAAGTATATTATGAGGTGCATTGCATGAGACTCTGGTTTTGAGAAAATCCAATCACAGCCAACCTTGAAGGCCATCCCCTGACTTGGATCCTAGTGCAAAAGCAGTCCATTTTTAGCTGAAGCAAAGATGTTCCTTGCTCCATGGACCAGACCTGCTGCAGGGCTCTTTCCTGGATCTATCTCAAACCTGGCAACATTCCATGTTATTCAGCAAATGGATTAGATCAGTATTTCTAAATGTAGAACCTGCTGCTCTCAAACTCAGAGACCTACAAAGTGTTTGCTTCCTTCTTAGTGTCAGGAAGTATAAAATGCAATAATGTGTTCTTTACTTTGGAGAAAATCCAAAGAGCACTAATGTGATGGGCCCCTGAATCTTTGTAGATGTCCAGCCTTATAGAGTACATATGTTTTAAAAATGCCTTTGATATACTTCCAAATTCTTGTTCATTTAATCTGATTATCGTCTAATCAAGAAAGTGGAACAATGTGATGTTCTGCAGAATGTCGTGATGTCTAAACTACACTAAGACAGGATGAGGGTGAGCACACACAGACCCTGAGCAAGGCTGCAGAGTCATCCTCTCCTCTGCCGTGTGTGACTGTGAACTGCTCTGGTCCTCCTTCCCGATGACAAAAGAATATTATTCATTTATTGAATCCATGGCCACATCCCAAGTACTTGCATCCATGTGAATCTGCTTCAGCCAAGATACCACACGTAGCACAGCTGATGCAACAGGGACAAATACTTACTAAATTTGCAGTTCACTGTTATCCTTCAGGATCTGTCTGTTTTGGGTAGTGGCCAGAGCTAAACAGACTGGATTAAACAGAGGTAGGATGGAAATCACTCTATCTGCATTACTTAGTCCTTTAAAATTTCAGTGGTCTGTATTACCAGTTGGTTCAGTTTGAAAGGCTTCCCTTACTGTGTCAGCTCTCACACTGCAGGCAAAGAAACTACTGTTGTGGTTTTGCCAGCCCCCAAAGATGCCCATCATGGGCACATACTTGGGGCTGAGGGGAGGACTCCTGGAGAGGCCCATGAACATGGCTGAGCCAGGCCTTCATTTGCCTGACTCTCCTATGTCCCCTTGAAGGGAAATTCTGCTATAGTCCAGGAAACGAGAGAGATGAACAAGAAGTAATAATAAGATGAAAGAGTTTCACTGAAAATATGCTTAGGAAGTCACTAATATTCACCAGTACAACAACACTGAGCCTGCCAGTAAGAATCTCCTGTAAAGTGTCATGGTACTTGGGATATGATGTGGATGTTTGATTCTACCAATAAACCAATATATTTGAGAACAAATGAAGGAAAAGAAAAAAGAAATTAAAAATCAGAAACTTTGTTTTAGGAGTTATTTCTAACTCTATATTTCAAAACCCCAAGAGAACAATTGGGGGATTTACTCATGTAAAACATACATTTGAAAATCATTTTACACTCAGTGGATATTTAGATTGCTGGAGGTGAGAGAAAGATAAGAATCAGGAAAGTACTAAGGAGACATCCTAGAAGTAAAGATGCTTAGAGATCAGTAAGTACAACAGTAGCTCCTATTTGACTCATTGGCCTTACTGATGCCTTCGTCATTGCTACCCATGAATTAATACTACCACCACTCTAAATTTGTTGTCACATCCACATCCAATTAGCCAGTATCACGGCCATGTTGCTTTTCTGGAACATAGGAACTTATGTTTTTCCTTTTGTGTTAACCCATCTTTTACATTATCTGTCTGGTACATGTTACTATTTCCTGTGCCCTACACACTGCCTGGCACTTGTTAGACTTTCTCATCAAAGAAAGATTGACCAAACAAATGAGTACATATGCCAGTATCTGAGAGTACATGGTGAACAAACCTTACTCCTGACCCATATGAAACAAGCCTTTAGCATGGTAGATGATAATGTCAGCAGACAATCACAGTGTGATAAAACCAGGCAAATACATATAAGTGGAGCAAGGACAGGCAGCTCCAATGACCTGGGGCTGCAGTAGAGTCTCCAAAGGGAGCACCATCTAATCTAAGACCTAGAAGGGGGAGGTAAAGAGGCTATGGATGGGTGTGACTGACTTGTGGTGAGACAGGAAAGAGCAGTCCAGCTGATGAAAAGTCCTGGAGTCAAGAGAGAATTAGGCACACAGCATTTGATTCAGTCCAATTCCCCTGATGTATTTATATTTTTGATATTTTGTAGGTTTTAACCTCCAGTGCGTCAATATACTAAAAAAGCAATAGACACCGAAAATAATAAACACGATTTATATTTAGAATTAGGCACTCAGAATAGATACATTCATCTTCACAGAAGCTAAAGATATGATCCTCATGGAGAAAGTTTTGATTCTACAAGGTACTGTGTTTCATTTCATAGTGCCTTCCTCTAAAATGTTTATACTGATAAATAGGTTGTCATCCTAATTCATCAGAGCAACATTATTTCATGAAACCACATGAAGACTAATGCTATGATAATGTGTGTCTATTACATGCTACCTTGAGGGGAAAATCCATAAGTAGTAATTTTGTGTTATGAAGACATTTTATAATATAAAATGGCAGAGGCTGAACATTAAACCCTTTACCACTTTATAGGCAGATTGAATTAGTTTCATGATGCAGTTACATTTCTACAATCTATTAGATTAGAATAACTTAAAGAAACATTGTGAATGTATTTATTACTCTTTGAACAAATGAAAATGCAGCTCCTTATTTTACACTTATAAATTAATATCTAACGTTTTTCTTGGTGATCTATGTATGTGTATATATCTATATGATTAATTCACATATTAATTATATTAACATAAAAATAATATATATAATGACTAATCTTAATATATATTCTGGAAAATGTCAACAGATGCTTTGTTAAAGATTTGTCTCTGGGCTTCTGCTGATTTTAAGAAACAATGCACAAAAAAATGATTTGGCTATAAAGTCTTTTCAGTATTCTAAAGTTATTGTTTTTACATATTAAATATGAGAGTTGCTGCCTGTAGAGAAAAACACCATAGCTCCAGTATTACTCAGTCTGGGTTTTTAGCAACCTTATGGGCAAAATATTTTTAAGGTTAAAAAATACAGAAAGAGTATAATGCCCTTTAAATGTTCTTTTATGTGGTGCTTGGATCCTAAAAGGAAGGGAAAGAATGCTGCAACAGTGGTGATATGAACAGCATTGCACAAGGTTGTTTTATATGCAATGATGATGCATAACAGAAGAAGCTAAAATGAGTCAGACGACAGGATATCAAGTCCATTTTCCTCATTTTGATTCAGAGGTTTTTTGCTGAAAATCACAAGCCAGTCTTAGTGGCAAGCCTCAGAAAAACTTGCACGGCTCTGATAAGAAAGGACATCGCTCATAAATATTCATTAAAAATTACCTTTTCTGGATCATGAATTTTTCAAGCAGACACTGATTTGACCTCTACAAGGAACAAAATCCAGCCTATAGCGGAGTGTCTCCTTTTCTGACAAAAAAAAAAAAAGGTGAAAAATTGGTTTTCCCAGCTAGGCAGCTACTTTTGTACACTGTGTGGGGTCTGAGGTCAGTTACCTCTACGCTCCACACACTTGAACATTAATATTCATTCAAATTACAATCTTTAAATTCTAAAGTCCCGTTCATACTTCTCTGAAAAACTGATTGTAAGGCAGGCCAGGGTTTGCATTTTAACTAATTTTTAAAGTAACTTCATCTAACTTCTCTGTTGCTAAAAAATGTATGAATTCAGTACTTTTCTTTAGAAAAAAAGTCACATCTGCCTGTTTTGAATTTATATGCCCTCTCACTAAGGATAAAAGCCACGTTTTTCCTGGTAATTATCTGCAGAGTGGGTGAATGGATAGAAACGTCTGCATTTATGTCTATCAGAGAGCTATTGTTGGTATTTCATCGTCATATAGCTCCTCATAGTTCAGACATACAAAAGGAGCTTTGAATTATTTGGGAATATATTTTTTGCTTCCATTGTTATTCCTACAATATCTCAGTGGGGTTGTCAGCACTACCACCTGCATTGTTTAAATAGAGTAACTGATAAGTAGAATAAGAATTATGAGAGCTCACAGTGTGCAAACTTAGCATCTGAATCAGAATGTTCCCTCAATACCTTACCCTAGGTTTTTGTTTTAATTTAATTCTAGAAATGTTCCACTTCAGGTCTAGGATTCATATTTGAGTGACTTTAGAGAGTAACAAAGAAGTGGCTGAAATAACACTTTTAAACACCATAGCACAAGCTACAGTGGAGTAATTTTGATTTTTTTTCTTATATATTTAAAGAGGGGTAAAAATTTGTTCAGACTACAGCTGGATTCTAATCCCAGCTCCTTCATTTTGGGGATTTATGACCTTGGACATATTTTAACCTTTCTATGCCTTGCCTTCCCATGTGAAACTGGAGGTTCCCAGTTTAGAGGATTTGCAAGGCACCTTGATTTATGCCTGGCACTCAAAATATAGAATTAAATTGATTTGAATACTATATAGCTTAGAAAATTGGAGCACAACTTCATTTTTTGGATGTAGTTTCCAAGAGAAATAGAAACATGCCAAACTGAAAATTTCCAGCTTTCATTCCCACAAGAAAATGTCTTCAAGGGAGTAGTAGAAGAGCTTAGGGAGTATTGCAAACAGGCGGTTGGGTAGAGTCTCTGCTTCTTCCAGTTTATTCATTTTCTGTTCATAGTCCAACCCATAAAGTGAGTCTTGCTGCATTTCGTTGATCCTTTTCTCCTGCAGTCCTATACATGGCTGTTCCTAGACACAAGGATCCTCAACGTATCCTCTCTAGATCTGATGGCGTATGTTCCAACCCCATGTCTCTTACGTCAGAGTGTGGAATAAGGAGCAGAAGTTATACCAAGGAGGCCAAGACCTGCTCCTCTTTCCCCTACCACTCCAAGGACATCCACTGATGAGGGCTGTCATATTTAGTAAAGGAAAATACATAACAGCCAATTGCATTTGAATTTCGATAAAAATGAATAATTCTTTTAGTATAAGTGGGCTACATGCAATAGTTGTGATATACTTAATCATTATTTATTTTATTTTTTTGCAGAAATTCAGATGTAACTCGGTATCCTGTATTTTATCTGGCAACCCTCTCGTGCAGCCCAAACTCGCTCAAAGAATCTCTTGCATGAAGCAATAATTGCCTTTAACAGTATGCTTACTCTCTTCACTCATGCAGAATGCCCGAAATCCCCAAGGAAGTTTGTTACTTCCTTTTAATACTTCCAAATTTTATCATCAACATAAATCACCAGATAAATCTGTCATGCTTTTATTTATATTATGGAGTCACCTGTTACTACATGTGTTAGACTCTGTATTCACAAAGCCAAAATTCTTAACAGTTGAAGATAAGCCTAAAGATTTATTAAGATGTCACATGGGGGTATTCATACAGTGTCTCAGCAAATCCATTATGCTTGGTTTTTCTTCCAGCGTTGGGAGACATTGCTATTATGTCGCTGCTGAGCATCAAATGAAGAAGGAGGCTTTATGTTGGGGCCATGTTGTTCAAGAAATATGTCATTAGTTGTTTGTTCCTGGTGATCTCAAAAACTGGTTTCCATAGTAAATGTAACCTGTAGCCAGAAATATTTTGTTTCACATTCCTAGAAAAAGACATTATAAGAAAGGAAGGAAGAAGGAGGTACAGAAAGAATAAAGGACAAGAGGAGAGAGAGAGAGAGAGAAATGAGGAAAAGAAGGAGGAAAGGAAGGTGGGGAGGAGGAAGGAAGAAGGAGAAAAGGACTTCCAGAACTCTAGTGTTTAATGCTGTCATTAATTTCCAAATAGAGCCCCAAAAAGACCACGAATATGTACTGATGATATAAAATGTTAATTCATGTAGAAATGTCTTGAAATAAGAATCAATAGATCACCAAAAATACACGGTACTTGTTTAGTGAACATTAACATATGGCAACTTAAGTGCAAGAAGGTAAAAATGTAGTGTACAAAATTTGGACAAGAACATTTTTATACTAGCATGGGTCTAAAAATCACTCTACCATATTGCTTCTAGTACAGATTATTCTTCTGGATAAAGAAGCATGCTTATTTAAGAACCATTTAAATTTTTCTCCATCAGGCAAACAGAACAGATCAGGAGAATCTAAAAATGTGTTCACTTTTGTAACATGACAGCTCATGTTAGAAAATGATGTCCCTGCCCTAAAGGAGCTCTCAGCACAGAGGCAATTCAGTACATCACTCTGCAAGAAACATACAGGCTACCTTTTTTCAAAGGCTAGAAGTCAGTTTTTAATATTAAAAGCAGTATTTTACCATGTTAAACTTCTATTAACTTTTTGTTTTTACATGACATTTAAATTAGCTTCTGAAAGATACAACTCCATATACATAGAATAAGGCATGGAGCCTGTGTGTTTGGTATGAGAGGTGCAGTCAGGAGAGCAGACTTTTATTGTTTCACATTTGATTGTTTATTCATGACGGTACATTTAAGCTGAGTTTCAGCCAGCCAGTGGCCGGAGATTCAAAGCCTGGCAAATAGCACATTCTCTTCACAAAATAAAGAATGTACGGGCCCCACACCAGCTAACAAGTTATTCTTTATGAACAACAGAATTGCTTTTTGCCCATTTCAGACAGAACCCTAAATGTGCCCAGCACAGCAAGAGAGGCACAGGAAGCAAAGAGAGCTTAATATTCCAGCCTGGCTCACTGGAAACAACCAGCACAAAAAAACTAAAATGACAGAGCAGTGTTCATGATTTTTCTGCTTTAAATGGAGAATAATAGTTTTAAGTTTAGGGCAGAACTAAAGGGCTCAATTACTGTTCATGGATTCTAAATTGCTCTGCTTTGGAAACTTCTTTAGCATAAAATGTTCATCAAAATCAATGCATGAAACTATAAGGAAAAAAACAAACACCTAGTTGCCGGTATGAATTAAGGACTTCCCCCATTTAGATCACTGAAAAAGAATATGTCACCAAATTACACAAATCCACCTTAGACAGTAAGGACTAAACATTTTAAAATAATAACTTTCAGGTGGATATTGAGTAGAGAAATATGTATATAAGATGAGAATACATATTCCTGTTTTTAGTCTTAAAACTAACACTAAAAAATAATGTGTTAATCCTCACATAGAGAACTACTACTCAGATACCATTTTTCTTAATCCACCAATTTCTCTTAATCCATACAAATTATACTAACGGTCACCTAAAATACATGGACACACCTGGCGGGAGAAATAGGTGAATAGCTTTTGTTTTGTTTTAGTTTAAATAAATTAAAGTAAATAAATAAAATACATGGACATACATTTTACTAAATCTAAGAATTGTTGCATTGGACTTGGATACATTTTCTGAGGACAATAGTGTAATGATAAACTGACAAACATATCACTTTTTTAAACTATGTTATATACCAAAATAAGGATCTGCTGAATAGCTTTCATATGATAGAACTGTAGAGCTATAAAGGAAGCATTCAGTGCTGGAATAGTTGATAACTCTTTGGTAATCAGAACAAAAGCTGTAATACTTTTGTTCTCTTTTTTCCTATATATTCACCCTATATATTATCATGATTTTATAAAATGATGCACACAAAAGTGAATGGCCTATTTTCCTAATCATGTGTTTACAACAAAAAATGCCTATTGATGTAAGAAATGTATCAATTTTGATTGGGTTTTCCCCCACATATTTTCTCATGAGGTATAATCCGTGAAACATTGGTAATAAACTATAGTAAAAATGCACCCCTTATGTACTGACTTGTGCAGGAAAACATTTGCTTTTATACTGACACTGGCAAAATTCCATGTGAACTATTATGGATTATAATTGCATTTCATTTGCCATATTAAAAAATGTCAAATCCTAAAACCAAGCAAAACACTATCTGTGCTTTTTTTTCATTACATAGGAGAATGGTAAAGTCCTGAAGGCAATTTGAAAACCTTAGTTAACCAGCTCCCGTTTGCATATTCAAACCCTCAATGTAACATATGCATAATTTTATCATCATTGTGTGCCATCTGGAGTATACTGATTGAACTGCAGTTTGAAAATGAGGGTTAAGAGATAATTTGGTTGCATACATTTAGAACTGAAATGTCTCTCATGGAGCAGAACAGAGTTATTTAAAAACAGAACTATGACTAAAAGATGAAAATATATTCCATAAACTCAAGAAAACCAAGGAAGACAATTAAGTCCTCATGCTTTTTTTACTTCAAAGTTGTTTAAAATTTTAATAAAAATGGTATTCTTAGGGAATTGTGGTTAACACACACACACACACACACACACACACACATTTGTACCTACCCTAAATGCAATAATTATAAATAATCTTCCAAGCCACTTTACACGTTTTCTTTATCTGGGAACATTTTCAACAGCTTATCAACAAACAATATCAGCTAAGACACTGGTATGTAGCCAATTTATTTTTTAGCTATGACATCATAGTGTTAAGCCAGGTTGAAAACTAGCAGGAGTTCATCAAATTTGAGCATCCCAACTGAGAGCAACTGCTCTGGCGGCACATGGGAGCTGTATCAAAGACTGACAATAGTTCTAATTCAGAATCTTTACTTTCAGTTACCAGTGTGATGTCAAGTCAAGCAGTTTGTAAAACCAATTTTAAAATAGGATTGCCTCATATATTTGTAAGTACAATAATTTATTGGCTTCTTCCAAAACTTTCACATTTTTTCCTTTTCTGAATTTTTCTAATTTTCTTATTTTTTTCACATTTTCTAATATCACTGAATGGCTTAGCCACAATACCCTTGTGATGGGTAAACTAAATTACATTGTCAAAAATATAAGCATCACCACAAATATCTCAATCGTAGTATCAGTTGGTCACAAGGATGGAAGTGCAGCATGGAGAATATAGTCAATGATTCTGTAATATCTTTCTGTGTTGACAGTAACTGCTCTAGTGGGGGTGAGGATTTAATAATATGGGTAACTGTTGAGCTACTGTGTTGTATACTTGAAACCAGTATAATATTATATATCAAATATGCTTCATAAAAAGATAAAGTCATCATAATGTAATAACACCAAAAAAAGTATAGCCATCAAAAAAGAAATTACATGAACTAGACTTGCTAAAAAATTAATTTCCAAAGGTGTTAAGTGATTTAAAGCTATTAGTCTTCCTATATAGTACATGCTATTCGTTCTTAACTATAGGAGACTTTTAAAAAATAGCCTCCCCCAAATTATGGATTCCTAAATTTATGTAAAAAAGAACCCTAGTGACCACCCCAAGTACTACTTTCCTGCTCAGATGGTGACCTTTGAGCTCACTCCTTCGAACTGAAACCTTCTCCCTTTTATGACTCCCTCCTATGCATTGTTTCATGACATATTTTGACACTATTAAATATTCTTCATTTGCTCAGTTCACAGAGCAGATATGGAAGCATGAGCTTAAATACTTTGAACTGTAAGGAAGAGTGTGAGTGTACATGTTAGACCACCGTGGCAAACCTGGCTACTGAGTGAGGCAGTTCACAGGTGAATTTTCCCTTTATTTATCCAGGAGAGCATAGAAGAGCAAGCATCTAATGTATTACTAGCCCATTACAGAACATGACATTCTAATTCAGTCAGTGGGGACTCACAGTAAACTAGAAATCACATTGAGCACCTCCTGGTATGATAATTGATTACATCTCTTAACCTTTCCACATCTGTGGTACCATCTGGAACATTTAGTACTTACATTTTTGCACACAAAGAACAGGTAACAGCCTATAGACCCAAATACAGACTCAATCCTTCCACTGCAAGACTTTAACAACAATAAAATGAAAAGAAAACAACAGCCAAAATCTCCTTGATTTCATAAAAGATGACATTCTAAAGAAAACTGAATGCATACCCAATAACAAATATTTTGTAGAATAACTAATATAAGATTATTAATTTAAAAAGTTAACCATTTACCCTTGGGAAATTTGTCCAGACATAGAAGAGAAAGGAAGTAAATCTTAAAAGGAACTATTATGTGCCAGAGGCTTTGCGCAAAAGATATTTCATTAAATTCTAAGTATAAGTATAAAATGTCTTATATAAGCATAAAACTAAGACTGTATCAAGGTCACATAAACATTTAATTTCAGAGCAAGGATTCAAACCCAGTTCTACTCCCAAAGCCATTATTCTTCATGCTGTATCATTAAATCTAACTCACCTTAATATATATTAATCCTTTTGACAAATATTTATTAAATACTATACAATGTATTAAGAACCTCTGTTAGTCACTGAACAAAATAGCAGATACCTCTATTATAAGTAAAAAATTGTGCTAAGTGAAGAATAAATTCAGTTTAAAGCAAAAATTTGAACTGGGTTTCTCATGTGAGGTCTCTCCTGTGCATTGAAAGATATCTAGCAGCACCCCTGCCATGTACCCACGGCATGCCAGGAGAACCTCCCTCCCAGTTAATAAAAATGTCTGCAGACATTGCCAAATACATCCTGGGGGCAACCTCTTCCCTCACCACCACCACTGAGGACCACTGGTTCAGAATGAGGTGGGCTGGCAAGTTTTTGTAAAACATGTTAAGATTGTAAACTCTTGTGGAACAAGATCTGTCCTAATGTTTTCTGTAGCAGTTAATTCTGTAGCTTTGTCAACCATGAGACCTTAGGAAAATCTGGATTGGTAAATGAATAAGCGAATGAATGAATGAAATATGACGGAATAAACTGCCAACCGAGTACTTCTGTTATCATCGGAAAGTACCACTGGTGCGAGGACTAGTAAACTAAAAATAAGTGGGGAAGATGGGAGTTGGCTTTTCTCTTTCAGACTTCCTGCACCAGTTCCCAAACAGAGAAAGAACAGAGAGTATATGTTAGCCAAGTTGGCGTGCACTTCTGCGGTCACTGTACTGAGGCTCTCTCCTTTCTCCTGTGTCTTTCCAGGTTCTTGATATCCAAGCTCTCAGGTGCCCCCAAAGTGTGGTAGAAATTCACAAATACTGCTTCTTCCATAAAATAGAGAGGCTATAACTTTAGCCTTTGATAACATCACTCTTAAACTCCTGCATTTGTAAGTTCCCTCTTAAGTGAAAGAAAAAAGATTTATGAAAACACACAGGGAAAACTCAGAGCCATTGATCTCTGTGATCTGTGGAAGCCCTTGGTGCGTGGTGGTTAGTGCTGTACTGACCTACGCTTAGCTGGTGTGACAATTACAAATTATTGCTATGCTTGGGTATATGATTTTATAGTGACTTCCATTTCCTCTCTGAATTTACTCATAGATAAAATTTTAATAAGGCAAGAGGCAAAGACAGATGGAGAAAAATGAATAGTACAATATGCCTGCATTGCACATGAGAAAGAATGACACAAGAAACTATTTCCTGAATACTAATCTGTTAATGATGCAGATGATGAAATCAAAGGACAAATCATGTATAGTCATCACATCCACACTGACAAGGAAGACAAATAGCTCCTTTGTATGTGCCATTAATATTAACAATCTGTTTTACAGTAATAACAGGCACTGTTGCATTTTTACATTGTATCAGGAATTCTACACCATAGCATTAATTCATTAAGCAACTTCTAAAGATAAGGAAAGTGAGAACTAGAAAGTTTACCACACAGCCTCCCTAGGAGGACATGGGGTCTTTCTGAGCACAGATTTCTGAGCCTTTCTAACTTCTGTTCCATTTTCCAGATCTCAGAATCAGCTTTCAGATGGCTGGGTCTCTGAAACAGCCTATCAGTGAGACCCACGTGGGACCCTAAATGACTCTTGTTCTACAATGGTCTCCAGCTATTTCCTATGAATGGGATTCTGATGGTAGAGGGCTGCTAAGGCTTTGCCAGTTGAAGTAGGATCAAATCATGCCCAAGCTAACAGAAATGGATCATAATCTCATAAACAAAAGCATAGTGAAAAGGTCCTGTTGGCAATTTTGGGGAGTATGACAACACTCTGAGAGCTACTGTCCCTGTACCTGCTGTTTACCCACTGCAACCAGACTTGTTTAGTCTTCCAAAATGATGGTAGAAGAATATATGAACTCTATATTCAAAGCATTTCCTGCTTGTCAGGCATATTTCTGAGTCACTTACTCATTTGTCATCTTTATTCATAGCAAGATGTCCATTTGCAACAATTCATTGCTTTTCAGCATGAAGAGAGAATACTACTGCTTAAATAATGGGGAAAGTCACTTTTTCAACAGTTGAAGTAAACCACAGCATTTTAAAACTCATCAGTGAGGAAAGGTTTGCAAATCCTCACTTTCCTGCTCTTTCTACAAGGTGCATTACCTAAAGATTATGAATTCTAAAGAGTATGGGAACCATGAGAATATCACAGGATACTAAGAAAAAAGAATCTTCCCTTTCAAAAATAACATTCAGCAGCCTCAACAAAGATTTCCGATGAATTATAGTCATTTATGAAATCCCATGTTGCAGTATCTGGTTAACAGGCCAAAAGAGGGCTGCAGGTATAATCAACAATGTGAAGGATGCAGCACCTGTGTGCAGGGGGCGTGACTGTTCTCTCCTCCCCTGGCCCCCACTCTTATAATTGCATTGCTGGCCAGCATAGGAAAGAGTCAGGCTCCTTTGGCTCCTGTCTCTTCTAGACAAACAGGGCTCCCTTTCAAACACGTGACAAGTTTGGTAGGAAGCGAGTCTGGGCAGCACATTTATATTACTGCGGCAAGTATACAGCTTCCTAGTGAAGGAAACAGGATCATTTCCTAGGCAAAATCTGATGCTCTTTGTTTTCATTCTGGGGAAAAACCCATATGAGCTAAACAAAAGGGAAGCAGTGGAAGAAAAAAACAAAAAAACAAAACAGAAGCCAAACAGAACAGAAGCGTGATGGGTACGCACACGGAAGACATGCAGTTGGCTGAGACACTGAAAGGCCTCCGGACCTCAACGGAGCTTCATTTCTTTCTACTTTTCCTGAGAGAGTTAGAGCTATTCCAGAATGATCCTTGTTTTTTCCTCTAAAAGACATCATCTTTCTTGAAAGAATGTTGTAGAGGAAAGGGGAAACCAAAGAGGAAAGAAAATGGGAAGAAATATTCTTCCTGTTTCTCTCCTCTTCTTTGGCTTATTTGGTAATTAGGGAAATAAAGGTGAGATAATACAGAGATACAGATTTTAATACTATTGTGCTTTTTTTCTTTCTTTTCACTATTACTTTGGTGTTTAGTCTACTTCTCTTGTTTATCTTTGCTTCCTTGCCTTTAAAGGTTTGTGCTCAGGCATTTCTGTGGTCAATGAACACATCCCCCAGGTAATTTATCCACATCCAAAAATGTAGCCAATATTTATCTACACCAAGAGTGCGCAAATGTTTTATGAGAAGGGCCAGATAGGAAATCTTTCTGACTGTGTGGCCCACAGTCTCCGTCCCAGCAGCAATATCTGTACTTAATTCTGCTGCGTAGAGCAAAAGCCACCATAGACAGGATGCACCCAAATGAATGTGACCATGTTCCAAAAAATACTCTGCTTAAAAAACACTTGGCAGGATCTCTTTGGTTAGCAGGACACAGTTTGTTAATACCTGATCCATACTAAGTCGAAAACCTTTATCTTCAGTTTAGACCCTTCTATTCACACACTTTCTTTCTGGCTGCTATGGTCTGAACGTCTGTGTTCGCCCATACGGTGAACCCTTAATGGCCAAAATGATCTAGTAGGAGGTGGGACCTCTGGAAGGTGATGAGGTCATGAGAAAAGATCCACCATGAACGGGATTAATGTCCTTAAGAAAGAGGCCTAAAGGAGGGAGCTTTCCTGCCCCTTCCACCAAGCGAGGATGGAACAAGCAGTCTGCAGCCTAGAAGCGGCCCCTCACCTGACCATGTTGGCGTCCTGACCTCGGGCTTCCATCTCTAGAACTGTGAGGAGTAAACTTCTGCTGTTTCCAAAGCCGCTTAGTCTGTGGTATTCTGTTATAGCAGCCCAAATAGACTAAGACACTGACTAATAGTCATTTCTTTCTGGATGTCCCACAAACCCTACAAACCTCTTTTACTACTATCCCTAGCAAATCCTGCTTTCATGTTCTATATTTCAGGGTCTGGCATCACCATCAATTCCATCTCCCATACCAGTGACTTGGAAATAATCATTGACTAACTCTGCTCTTTCTCATCCCACTTTAGACAGTCCTGTCAAACCTGCCACCTAAATATATCCTGAACCTCCCCCAACAGATACACACCAACGGCCTTAATGTATTAAAGTAGTATCTTCGGTTCTAGGTTTGCTTTCTTTCAAACAATTACAAGTGTGCTCTTTGTCAAGGGTAAGTATGATGCTCTGCCCCTACACAAACTTTCAAGGATCCTGAGATGAAACATCAACCCTAGCCCAGTCTAAAGAGCCCAGTCTCAGAGCTCCTTAACTAGAGACTCCAAACATAATAAATAAGATTTCAAGTAATAATTCCTCAGCAAGACTGACACTAATAAGCCTAGCACTAACCTACCTTTATATTTGCTGTGGGTGAACTATGCTCTTTTCGGGTTCCTGGACCTAATTCCAATGTGTGTAAGTAAGTGGGAGGGGCATCCTTCCCACACATAACACCAAGCAATTCTAGAGAACCAGCAGGGTATTGGAGAACTCAACTCAATTCTGATGCAATCTGCCTGGAGACAGCACCAGATTCCCCAGGTTAAGGGCTCTATCCTACAAGACTGCTCTCCACCTCTGACTCCAGACACAGGTCACAAGTCCCAGTCTATTCCCTGTGCTTCTAACCAACTGATGGCAGATTGGAGATTCCAACAACCTCCCCATTAGGTTCTATTAATTTGCTAGAGTGGCTCACAGAAATCAGGAAAACACTTAAGTTTACCAGTTTCATAAAGGACACAAGTTAACAGCCAGATGAAGAGATACATGGGACAGGATCATAAATAAAAGAGCTTCTATCTCATGGAGCTTGGGGCCTGGCTCTGTGGCATGTGGAGTTGTTCTGGTTCCCCAAGCATAGAAACTCTCCCCAACTGAGAAGCAGGATACAACAGAGCAGAGAGTGATAAGGTCTTTTCAGGGGTTTTTGTGAGGAGTTCATTGCAGTCATGATTGCCTAAATTATTGGCTATTGGCTGATTCAAATTCCAGTCCCTACTCTTGATTTGAGTGTAAAAGTCTCATTAACATGATAAGACACCGATTTCACTTTTAAGACTCTGCAGTCTTTAGGAACTGTGGATGAAAAACAAATGAACCCGGGAAATCTATATTTGGTTATATGAATGGCCAAATATGTATTTCTTATGACTCATTATAATATTAAATCCACATTCTTTATCATGTCCCAAAAAACCTTCATGATTTAGCCTTGGACTGTATCTTAAACTTCATCTGTTTTTTTCAATCTTTTATACACATTCAAATGTTGTTGTTGGTCGACACATACTCCACCGGATCACTTTACCTTCCGGGGACACACTGGTTCCAGGTGTTCTGTCACTCCATCAGCCATCACCTGGACCTCTTTGTCACAGGAATGTCATCAGGCTACTGGGCTGTGTTTTCTACTCAAATAAGCACCTGAGAATTAAAACCTCTCAAAATCAGTCCTTGACCAATAATTACAGGAGGCAGAGGATTTACATATTTACCAGCTCCATGCCCTCTGATTCGGATGACCTTAAAATGGGACTTATGTTGTGTTCAGACTACCTAATGTGATCAAGCCAAAATCACTCACCTTGGGAATTTATTAAATGCTGCCCTCTTGCTTGGCCTCTGTGATGGTTAATTTTAGGTGTCAACTTGGCTAGGCCATAGTACCAAGATATTTGATCAAGCTGTTGTTGGATGTGGCTATGGAGGTAGTTTTTAGATGAAATTAACATTTAAATCAATAGACTTTGAATAAAGCACCTTACCCTCCGTAATGTGGATGGGTTTCATCCAATCATCTAAGGCTTTAAGAGAAAACAGCGTAAGTTCCCTGAGGAAAAAAGAATTCTGCCTTCAGACTTTCTTCAGACTCAGAGCTGCAACGACATGCTTTCTCTGGGTCCCCAGCCTGCCAGCTTATCCTGCAGAGTTTGGACTTTTCAGCCTCCACAATCATGTGAACCAATACCTTAAAATCAATCAATCCCTCTCTTTCTACTGCATTTCATATGTATTATTTCTCTATTAACATAAGATAACCTGCTACCTTGATAGCTGAACAGGGTAATAACAACTACCTAAGTGGTTAATTATTACAATGTTGGATAAAAAATTGAAGACCGCAGAGAGAAGGTACATTATTTGTTCAAGACTAGAGAGTGCTTCAGTATCTCTTAGTTTTCCATTCCAAATATTTTTTGGGGAACATTAATCTTGGTTCAAGGTTATTAACAAAGTAAATTGCTTCTGCAGTATATATACAGTTAAAATATGAGACTGAGGGGCAATATTTTGTCACTGTAAAAGAATCAGCTAAAAAAATTGGAGAAATTTTATACCTTCGGTTTAAAATGGTTGCAGTTTAGCAATGCTGTTTCCATTGTTCACAGAAAGATGCATATTTATCTCAGTGTAGTTAAATGACAACAGACAAACCAACTTCTACTTCATCAATTTCTTATTAACGTGCTGATGTTTATGGAATCAAAATATTTTTTTCCACTGGCAAAATATGTCAAGGGGAAATTTTTCACAATCAGACATCGTGGCAATCTAATGATGCTGCATGAAAGGGCACACCAGTAAAGGAAAAGCAAGAAACATTATTCCTTTTGTTTTCAAATAATTTGTCCTACACTATTAAGATAATGTGGAAATATAATCTTGTTCTACTATTTCTATTATAATACTCACATAATGCAAATCAGTGTGAAAAACTCATGAGAAATATATTATCACTAATTATAATAACATGAAACTGTACCAAAAAGTACAGTTTTTGATGTTCATAAACTTAACAATTTTTAAAAAGTCATCATCTGAAACATTATATATAATCTAGAACAAGGATTGAAATACTGCTGCCAAGCAAAATGTCCAGTATTTTTAAAGGGAAAATGTGCTACAGCAAAGTTAATACTTTTAAAGCTGAGACTCTGTCTTAATCACACTTTTCAGTCAGAAGTAGGCCCTTTTATTCCTAGACTACTAAAACATCTTTAGCTTCCAGGAAGTCATGCACTATTATAATGTATTAAAAGTGAAACTGAATTATTAAAAAATGTCATCATGTTGAGCGTTAAGAATAGGAGTCTTTTTAAGTAATTTTTATTTTTCTTTTCAATTAAAGTGAAGTAAGAGTAGACTAATGATCATGACGTTCTTCCAAAGAAATACAGGGGCTTTCAAATCATCAGGATCCTCAGAGCATGGGGGAGGAAATCCCTTACTTGGCCTAGGGTACGAATTCAGTGTGAGAGCAGAGGTTAAGCTGAGGTAGAAATGAAAGGGAACTATTATTTATGAAGAATGCACTCTGTTGTGCTCTTCTACTAGACAATTCATGAGATCATAGACTATTATCAAAACAACCTGGGAAGAAGTATGATGATCCCTCTAGACGTACAAGAAACCTATAGAACCGATACACCTAATAAACAAACAAACCCAGAATCACACAGCAAGGAAGGGTAATGATCAGCGGTCAAGCTGAGACCTATCTATCCCATACTGGGGCCCTTACTGCTAACTACGATTCATTCTATCTTCTCACAAGCTCGGGAGAGATCCAGAACCCATTGGAGTGAGACCCGGTGGACAGCCATGGGCAGGCACTGAGCCTCCGAGGAGCGAAAGCTTCTATCAGTGATTTGGGATTGGGAGGAGTAAACTTCTATTGATGCCAAGTTGGGCTGCGATCCTTAGTGAGCAAACTTTTTATCAAAATCAGGACAATGAACTATTAGAGAAGGTCAAGTTTCCAAAGTTTCTGAATGGAAACTTTGAATATTAAAAGTGTTACAATTCAGTAAACAAAAAACAGATGGCAAATCTGAAGTTGATCATCTAAGAAGTACTACAGGGTTTTCATGATGATCAGGTCAGCTGATGTAAAGGTGGTAATGGTATCAAACGATGAATGAAGGAATAAAGAATAGGCACAAAACTGTCAATATATTAAAATTTGGCTGCTAACACATTGAATGACCTTAAGGCAATTAACCCAACATTCCTGTCTTCAATTAACCTGACATGCAAGGCTGTTCCAGGTATAACTGTTTCTTGCTGCTCATTATTGTTCTTCTTTTTGTTTACTCTTATTCATCTCATTTGGATTCTTTCATCTTTTTACATGCTCTGAAATGTTAGCCTAATCTCACCTTAACTGGAGTCACCAAAAATTAAGCAGCAAATGTCAATTTTGGAATAGTGTAAGCTTTTCATCCATCAGAATATTTAAAATTGTACCAGTAAATTGTTAAAGGCATAGACTAAATTATCTTTTTAAAATAAAATCAGACAACTCTTAAAAGTGTCATTATCATTATTTCAAAGTATCATTTAAGATCAGGCAAGACACATAGGAATCCAGGGCTATTGCTGCTCTTCTGAATTAGCCCTGCCAGTGATTTGATGAGTCTCCCACTGTCTTTCTCTTTCCCTCTTAACTCTCACTTTGTGATCTCCTTTTTGACAGTCATAACATAACCATGTTTTTAATCTTATCTCCTGGGACCTAACCTAAGGATAACGTAAGTAACTAAGCCAAATAATAATTCTATGCATAGACTCAAGACCATTCTCAGGCCTTCATGTGACTCCATAAACTTTTCACCCTGTTTCCAGGTATATTTAAATCTGCTTTATTTAATCCTGATTTTTTAAGAAGCTCAATTTCTTTTAATTCTATCTTTTAAGGAGAAAATAGTCTAATATTGACGTTTCTGGCTGAAACATAGGATTAGCTGAGATAAGACACTGGTGAATATCTTGGGAAGACTGAGCAAGAGTTTAGGATAATGAAGTCCGTATCGCCTTATAATAAACAAAATGATCTTTTTTACATATGAGACTACCTCAGTAAGTTAAATCACTGTATATGTCTATATATAGATATATAGATATATATACTTACAATTTGTTAAACATTTATTGTATAAAACTGTTCTTAGTGGAACATCTAACTGATCTATTTTTTTACAAGCTTTTTAGGTCATGTCCAAAGTTCTTGGGAATCATGTACTATAATGTGCTCAAGTTGATTTAATAATTTATTTCTTGGTAAATTTTCATAGAATATTTTTAGCCATGTTTAGCCACTGACTAGCCACAATATGTGTATTTGTAGACATAATAACATATATTTAGGTTATACTTTATAATGCTCTATGAACTTTCTATAAATTGTCTTATTTCTTAAAAAAGTTAAATATACACCTTTTCCTTTTACTAAGAAGAAGAAATTATCCTCCCATATAAGGTTTATACATGAATGTCCTAATACTAAAAATTAGATAATTATAATACTAAAAATTAGAAACAACCCAAATGTCCATCATGATGTATGAGTAAATAAAGTATGGTATATCCAAACAATGGACAGCAACTTAGCCTAAAGGTAAATAAACTATTATACACATTACAATATGGGTGAATCTCAAAATAGTTATGCTGAGTTAAAATCAGACAAAAAAATGTGTACATGCTGTATAATTCCATTTATAGGAAGTCCAAGGAAATATGAACTAACCTGGTGATAGAAAATAAGCAAGAGTGATAGAAAGCAGATCAGTGGGAGCCTGGGGTACAGCAAACGGGAAAAACAGGAAAACTACAGAGGGAATAAAGAAAACATGAAGGTTGTCATATGTGTTCGCTATTGTAATCAGGTGATGATTTTACAGGTCATATATGTATGTGTGTGTGTGTGTGAGTGAGTGAGTTTGTATGCCTAAACTTATTAAATTGTACAAATTTAAATATGTGCAATTTATTATATCTCAATTATACCTCAATAAAAGTTGTTAAAATTTTTTCATCTCATTTCAGTCTCACTATTATTCTATGAAATAGTATTTTTCTGTTTTACAGTTATTGAAGCTATGGATTAGAGAATTTGTATTACTTTTCCATGATTGTACTGTCAAACATTAACTTGGATTTGATAAATTTCTCACCCTTAAAGGAGGAATATAAAGGAAAGAAAGTAATGAGTTCTGAATAAAACTACCTCAATACTAGATAAAGTGCACATTATTTTGTACATCAGAGAAAGAAAAAAAAAACTCTGAAAATAATTTATTCCTGGAATGAGAGAAAAAAACTGTAAGTAGTTCTTATTGGTATTCAAAATAATACAAGTAGAGATTTCCATGAAATATGCATAGAAATCCACAGGAAAAAAAACAGGCTAAAGTGAAAGAAAAAAGGATATAATCAAAGATAACTGGAAATAACTCAATATTCCTGTGGTAAATGGGAAAATCACCAGAAAGCTAAAAATGAAACAGTGAAATTAAAGTCCACCATTTTGGACTTGAAAGTAAGTAATGAGTATTAACCTAGACTTATTGAACCAATGAATAAAAGTTTTTAGAATATGTGCATGATACATAAAATGATAAAAACAACAAGAGACAAGCGAAGATAAGAAACTAAAAAATAAAGATGTCTTAAGGAAAAAATAGAATATTAAAAGAGAAAAAACATATTGATAGAGCTATATCTAAAGAAAATTCCTGTGACTCTGCTGGGGATGGCAGGGTCAAACTGCCCCAGATAATACTGATGAAAGGAAAATGATACACAGATCTATTTATCCATCTAAAATGTGAGAAACATAATAAAGTAAAAAAAAAGTTATGGAAACAATTTGCTAGAAAAGAAAAAGAAAAAAATTGCTGTCTACAAATAGTAAAATACAACCAGCTCATGTTTTCCTCTGCAACATTAAGTAGAAAAGATATAAGAGAAATGTTTAGAGTTTTAAGATGAAATTTTGTTAATCTCTAATTTTGTACCCAGCTAACTCACTTTAATCAACAAAAGACACCAAGAAATAATTTCATATATCAATGACCCAGAAAATACGTGGACTTAATTCCAAAGGTATGTGCAGCCTACAACAAGACTAAGCTAAACAACCCAAACTATATAAAGATAGAAAAAAAAGATAGGGCACAAAAATTGTAATAGCTAGCATAAATCTAAATGTGTACACAAAAATGAAGATTAAACATTAATGACAGAGAATATGAAAATTATTCATAAATGCATTCAACAAATACATAATGGGAACTTATTTAAAGCCATGAATATTTTTTCAGGTTCTGTATATACTGCATTGGATCAAATACAAGAACCTATTAATTCATGGTAGTTGTATATTTTCGTGGGGGAGACTAATAAAAAAGGTAAGTGTGTATGTGTGTGTGTGTGCTATTCAAGGTAATATTAAATTTTAAAGAGAAAAATATGCTGGAAAAGAGGGTGTGAATTGCAGTGGGTGGGAAAGGTATATGTGTGTTATACAAACTGGTCAGAGAAGTCCTCTGACCTTTGGGATGAGGGGATGGGCAAAATAGATGATGAAAATAAACCACAAAGTTCCAATCATAAGATAAGTATGTCATGGAGATGAAAAGTATAGCATAGAGAATATAGTCAATAACATTGTATGGTGACAGGTGGTAACTCCATTTATCATGGTATGAGAATTTTGTAATGCAAAGAATTGTCAAATCACTGTTGTACACCTGAAACTAATATAACATTTTATGTCAACTATACTAAAATTTAAAAAGACAGAAAGAGAAGGTGACCTTTGGGAGAAGACCGGAAGACAGTAATGGAATGTACCATGTGGAATATGAGGTCAGAGTACTCCAGGCAGAAAAAGAGGAATTGCATAGGTTTTGATGCAACAGCATGTTTGCCATTTCTACAAATAGCAAGGCCACCCGTGTAGCTTAAGTGAATGAATAATACAGAGTATTAGGAGATAAGGTCAGAGAAATAACAGAAAGCCAAGAGCATAGAACAAGGCATTGTCACATTGAGAGATCAGAGACAAAAAATCCAGAAAAATTGGTGGCCAGCAAATTAATAGGAATACAAGGAAAGTGAGGTGTAAGAGAAGTCAAGGGAAGAAAGTGCTTCAGGAAAAACCACAGCTAGCTCAAATAAAATAAGAACTGGATAAGATAAGCATTGGATTAAGCAAATTAAAGGTCACTGGTAATTTTTAACCTAAAGAGATTATTAGTAGGATAGAAATAAAACTGAATTAATTGGGTTCAAGAGAAAATAGGAAGAGAAAAATTATATATTAAGGGAGAGAAAGCCAATGAACAAAATTCAACACAACCAAGGCAAATGACTATAAGTGATCATATCCTTCTAGTGTGTAGTGCTGAAGAGTTCTTATAAAACTCTTCCCTGGGATAGAGATGCAGGAAGTGCCTACAAGTATTGAGAACAATTTTATGTTCCCTGGAGACCTTTGAGGTATAGTCAGAACAGGCCCCATGAGAAAGCTTTTGATAATCAGATGTATTTCATAAATATGTTATTTAAAGGGCATGTAGGTGTCTTGGATTCAGTCTCTGTAAAGAACTAGAAAGAGCCAAGAGAGCTGTGTTTAAAACTAGTCATCAAGTGAAGAAAGAAGTAAACTTCTCTTTTACTACAGGAAAATTTATAAAGCCATAAGTTACTGTAGTACTTTCACACACACACAGATTCCAAACTGAACAGTGTAGAAAATAGTAGAAGGCAATGAGACAGATCAAAATACATAAAAGAACATGTAAGTAATGATAATTCATAAACCCATTTAGAAGGAATGAATTATTTATTAAATGGTATTTGGAAAATGATATGAATATTTGGGACAAATCCTATAAAATCTTCATTTTATACCAGTGATTCTCAAACTTTTGGCATTCACGGAACACTTTTAATGAGTATTGCATATACTGACCTCCCAATTTTAGTAACCTTAAAAATATTGTGATAATTTTTAATTATAAAAGTTCAGAATTCAAAATATTTTTCTATTAATGATAAGGATATTTCCTTATCATTGACAAGAAATACTCCAAGATATTTCTCTATTTCTGAATCAAAGCAGAATTCCACATCTAACTAGTTCATTTCCTTACTCATTGTTTCTACTACATTAGAATAATCTTACAATTGCGAGTTTCTGATAAAAAGTGTTTTGTGCTGTGTCAAATCCAAAACTTATTTGAAATAAATGTGAATACCACATTTATAAAGCTATTTCTAGCTGACGATTCCTTTTGGTGCACAAAATGAGACTGAGACAGTGATGGTTGGGTATACTTAGAAACCACATCCAAATACATATCATATGCAAACATAAAAAGTTTAATGTTTTAAATTGAAAGACAGTGCCAAATAATTCTAAATCAACTATTTGACTACATTTGACTCTAGAAAGTATTACTTCAAGAAATAGACAAAAGTGTCATCAATTTACTTTTCTGAGTGGTGAATAGTATGATCAAAAGCTGAGTAAGAATAAAAAATCTTAACCAAAAGCTGTTTCTATCAAGGGTTGGAGTTATCAAGGTTCCCTACAACCAACTCTAACATTGTGATTCTAAAGTTATAAACAGATGAAACTATTCAAGATTATTCAGTATTTGGATTATTGAACTCCTAGAAATAGTCTTTAGTGCTTTACCATTCTTTGCTTCAAACTGCTTTAGGGAAGATTTCCTTGCTTGACAGCTGTCTAAGATTGAATCTCTTCAGACATCCTTCATGCAGATTTAAATTGGGAGTAAGTAAAACTTCCTGTAACCTCCACTTACAATTCATCAAACTTCTAAGTATATATAAGTGGGAAAATAAATATACAGACCAACGGAGCTATCTCCAGGTCTGTCTGAGCCAATTAGGAAAGACTGTACAGAAAAGATGAGGGGATAGTAGGGGACTGGAAGAGACAGAACATAGATAAAATTATCCAAAGGAAGGTGAAGTTCCACTCTAAATGGGAAAATACTGAAAGTAGGTATGAGACGTAGTAGTCATGGGTCAATGTTGGTTTGCCTCTGCTGGAGCTTCCATGGTGAGATCTGAGAGTAGCCCCCATACAGAAAGGTCAAGGAGAGACTAAAGAAACAGGAAGACCACTCCAGAATGGTAGGTATCAGGTTCGGTAATTAAGGGAGCTCACATAGGAACTGGTCTTGGGTGGTCAAAAGATGACTAGATCTCACCTGCCTGCCACAATCTTGAAAGTTTATATAGAATCCTTAGTGGTGTTTATCATATATACTGTACAGATGATCTCAACAATATCTTACTCTCTCAAGGCTATGTCCTAAGAACAGCTCTTAACACCTAGTAAGGGAATGGTGGGTGAAATGTACATTCTAAGGACAGGGGAAGTGGTGAGGAGCTTCAGATTGCCAGGGTCCAGCTGAAAGGTCAGCTGATGGTAATGTCCTCTGTATGAGTTCCTCCAACAGGAAAATGTACCTAACAATTAACAGGAAAACTATTGACTAGGAAATAATTTTGAAATGTATATTAATGAAAGATGTTTAATGTTACTAATGCTTACAAGTCAAAGGGGAAAATGGGAAACATTAAATTGTATTCTCAAAGAATGAGAATTAGAAATGCCTGATAAACATATGAAAATAGTGTCACTAGTAATGTAAGAAATATATTAAGAAGTTCTAAATTTTAATTATTAAGATGACAAAGATAATACTCAATACTGTATTGACAATACTGGGCTTATAAACATTCCCAGAAACTATAATGTAAAACATATTAAAAGGCTTTAAATATTCATTATTTGGGACTGAGTAATTCTACTTCTTAGAAACATATTGTATGGAAAACAATCAGGAATTTGTTTATAGATCTCTGTTGGAAGCATTTATTGTAATGATGGAATTTTGAAAAAAAACTTTGGAAATGATATAAGGAAAGAAGGAAATTCTTAAATTTTAGTGATAAAATTTGATATGGAGATTAAATGGTGTTTTAAAGAATCTTACTTTTATGAGAAAATGCTAACAATGTACTAAGTGAAACATGGTATACAAACAGTAACTATTACAAAAGTAATGCTTTGTGTAATTGGGGGAAATTATCTTTTGACTTTTTAAACCAGTTAGATAACAGTGAGGTGGTCTTTATAGAGAGGCAGACATTTATTTGTTGATGAAACTATTGAAGGCATATTTAACACGGGTTTTTTCACTTCAAATTTGCAAATTACATTGTACTATGATAAAAATAAATGATTTGTTGAAATGATTAGATATGCATTTTTAATAAATGTGAGAAATTAATTATAATATATTTGCAATTTTAAAGCTTCTTAAATTAATCATCGTTGGAGTTTTCTGAATTAACCTCAATTCCCCTAACTTTGATAAGTGTAAAGGGTTTCCAGAATTTGTCAGAAAAGGCTAAGATCAAAATAATTAGAACTTAGTTGTTCTCTAAGACTAGAACAGTAAGAGGTTTCATTAACACCTTTACCAAGGTATTATATCACCAAGGCAGTTAAGGAAAACTTGTTCAACACCCATTTATTAAAAGGGACTTCTCTTCAGTCCTAACACTAGAAGAAACAATTATAACAATTATTTAGGCACTTAAAATTTGCAAATGTTAGACTCGATTTTATCATGACAGAATCTTTGTTTCATGCCTCAATGAACTCTCCTCTCCACTGCAAAAGAGATATCATTTCACATTGATTGAAACTGGATAGGGATCATTATAGTTCACATTTCAGTAATATGAGTTGAAAATCTAATTGACATTTTGCTGGATTTCATCTATACAGGCTCTACTGTAAATGGGAACTTCACAAGCTGTCTTGTAGAGTGATCATTTAAATTGAAATATCTCAGGGATCATGTTGTTCACTCAGCATGACATCTTCTGTTTATCTAAATTCATTGTTCATTACCATGGTTAAAAACATTAAAAAGAAATGTTTTGATTAGGTTTCAGACAGTAATAGAATTGATGGGAAAAGAAAACTATTTAATTTTATTTAAAAAAACTATTTACAAATGTAAACATCCAAGAAAGGAACAACCAGAATAAAAATGACAACTTTAATAATTTTACTCTAAAAATTAAGAATTTATGGTGGCAAAAAGAAAAATTAAAAATTAAAATTTGAAACCCTCTTCTGTTTCACCACCATTATCCCCCAGTGGATATTCAACCCCCAAACCCACTGATTAAACTGAGAGGTATAAAACCTATTTAGAAATCATTTGTATCAACAGAGGAAGTATGATCCTTTATGATGTTTAATAAATACTACCAATTAAGAATAGATACTGAAATTACAAAATAATTACATTAGGTGAAAAAATTTTAAATGGTATGCTTTAGGTAGCAGAAATAAAAACAGTTGCATATGTAAAATGATAGGATTTCAATATTTGCTCCTTGATCATTTTGTATAATAGCTGAATTTAAACATACACAGGATTTTTTTGATACCCTATATAAGGGTACAATGATGAAATTTTCTTTTTTAATAAAGGAAGAGAAGGCAGCTGCTCTCTCTTCCCCCACAAAGGCATTATCTTGAAAATTTAAGAAGTCCAACCTTTTTTTGTAAGTTAAGGTTGTGAGCCTTCTGATCCTTGAAACTGTGAACACATACCTCCAAAAAATTAACTCAGGAATCTCTCCCCACATTACAGGAGATTATGACAAGATGTATCCATTGACTCTCAAGGAAATAGGAGAAGTATTATTTGTTTTTGTTTTTGGTTTTTTTCAACTACTTTACTGTACAGATTTGCATGAGATTTTGTCCAGACACTGTAGGCTTTTGAGAATAATGACATGTATGTATTCTGACTACATTACTCAATAATAAATTGTTTTATCCAATTTATAATATCACTATGCAGGGGGACTTTTTGTTGGCAGGACTTTTTATTTTACATTTTATTCTTAAATAGTGTGGGAGGGAAAAAGATGGCAGCATGAGAAGTGAGGCAGAAATCTCCCTCCCAAAACCACATATAATATGAAAATACAGCATATAAAACTATTCCTAAAAGAGTGACCAGAAATAATATTGCCCCAGCCAGTCTACATCTGGGAAAAGAGAACATCTCATGAAACACAGAAAAGTAATAAAGCCACAACCCAGCAGAACCTGAGCACTACCCCCACCCCAGCTCACTGGTGGGAGAAAGAGAATCAGAAAAGGAAGGAGTTGAAACCCAGGACTGCTAAATATCCAGCCCTAGAAATCTACACTGGGAGCACAAATCTACACTGCATGGAATGCTGGAGATCAGAGGGGTTGAAAACCAAAGTCAGAGAGAGAATTAAAGATGGTGGCATGACAGATGAGACAGAGTCTTCCTCCTAAAATCGCATATCATATGAAAATATAACTAATAGAACTAATCCTGAAAGAGCAACAAGAAAAGAGGACTGCACCAAACTGCATACACCCGGAGAAAAGAATAAACCTCACAGAACAGGGTAACGTACCAAAGCTGTGGCCTGGTGGGACCCAAACCTATCCCCCACTCTAGCTCTCCAGGGGGAGGAAGAGAAACAGAGAATGAAGGGAGTGGAAGCCTGGGACTGCTGAATACCTAACCCTGGAGATTTTATCTGGGAGCACAAACCTACATTTCATGGAGTTTTCATGGTACTCTCATGATTAGGGGTTGGAAAGCTAAGACAGGCAGAATATCTGGAGAGACTGAGATTTCAGCCAGTTGTGGAAAGTAGGGATCCATATCCGGCTGCTCTGGAACAAAAGAAAGGCAGGCAGTGTGAAAGACTTCCTAACAGCAAGAGGGCTGCTAAAGGGGCAAGGATTGCACAGAGCTTATTGCTCAGGAGAAAGGACAGGTAGACAAAATAGTCCAGGGGCACTCTGCCCAGCAGGTTGGGAACTTTCATGATCTTCAGGAGCTCGAGCTCCCTGGATGGCTATACAGCTCCAAAGACCCCCTCCATGATAAGCAGCCTACAGTGCCTTTCCTCCAGCCAGCTCCACCTGGCTTGCAAACTGGCAAAACCTACCATGGCGTTAGGCCAGCCAGAGGGAAGCCCTGTCCACAGCAACTACAAATGCAAAGCATAGAGGTTTATACCTGAGTGCTCGGCCCACTGATTCTGGCAATGAAGACAGGCATAGCAGCCGGGAGGCAGGAAACAGCTTTTTCCTCCATCCAGGCACCAATACTGCTCCCCTGCGACCCCTGACATTGCTGCAGTGGCTGAGCAGCTCCAGAGAGTAGAGCTTCTGGGCACTAGAGGGCGCCATATACAAATATGAAACACCCAAGGAACCTGGTTCAAAGTAAAATTATGAATGTGAATACAACCCTGAGAAAGATTGAAAGGAAATTGACCTCATGAATCTTTCTGAAAGGGATTTCAAAATAAAAATCATTAACATGCTCATGGAGGTACAGAAAAATATTCAAAAACTCAGGGAGGAATTCTGGTCAGAGAGCCAATCATTAACATAGTATCAGAAATGAAACATACAATGGAAAGTTTTAAAAGCAGATTAGATACAGTGGAGGAGACCATAAATGAAACAGAAATTAGAGAAGAGGAATACAAAGAAGCTGAGGAACAGAGAGAAAAAAAGGATCTCTAAGAATGAAAGAATATTGAGAGAACTGTGTGACCACTCCAAACGGAACAATATTCACATTATGGGGTACCAGAAGAAGAAGAGAGAGAAAAAGGGATAGGAAGTGTCTTTGAGGAGGTAATTGCTGAAAACTTTCCCAATCTGGGGAAGGAGGTAGTCTCTCAGGCCATGGAGGTGCACAGATGTCCCAACACAAGCGACCTAACGAAGACAATTCCAAGACATATAGTAATTAAAATGGCAAAGATCAAGGATAAGGACAGACTATTAAAAGCAGCCAGAGAGAGAAATAAGATCACATACAAAGGAAAGCCCATCAGGCTTTCATCAGACTTCTCAGCAGAAATGTTACAGGCCAGAAGGGAGTGACATGATGTATTTAATACAATGAAGCAGAAGGGCCTAGAACCAAGAATACTCTATCCAGCAAGGTTATCATTTAAATTTGAAGGAGGGATTAAAGAACTTCCAGATAAGCAAAAGCTGAGAGAATTTACCTCCCACAAACCGTCTCTACAGTGTATTTTGGAGGGACTGCTATAGATGGAAGTGTTCCTAAGGTTAAATAGCTGTCACCAGAGGTAATAAAGCCACAGCAAGGAAAGCAGAACAGCTAATTACTAAGCAAATGCAAAAATTAAAATAACTATCTCCAAGGTCAATCAAGGGATAGACAAAGACTGCAGAATATGATACATAATGTATAAAGAATGGAGGAGGAAGAAAAAGGAGGAAGAAAATAAAAAGAATCTTTAGATGGTGTTTGTAATAGCATATTAAGTGAGTAAGTAAGACTCTTAGATAGTAAGGAAGTTAACCTTGCACCTTTGGTAACCATGAATCTAAAGCCTGTGATGGCAATAAGTACATACCTATCGATAATCACCCTAAATGTATATAGTCTGAATGCACAATCAAAAGACATAAAGTCACTGCATGGTTAAAAAACAAGACCCATCTATAGGCTGCCTACAAGAGACTCATTTTAAACCCAAAGACATACACACACTAAAAGTGAAGGGATGAAAAAAGACATTTCATGCAACTAATAGGGAGAAAAAAGCAGGAGTTTCAGTACTTGTATCAGACAAAATAGGTTTCAAAACAAAGAAGGGCATGAGAGACAAAGAAGGACATCATATAATGATAAAGGCATCAATCCAACAAGAAAATATAACCATTAAAACTATCTATGTGCCCAACACAGGAGCACCTACATATGTGAAACAAATACTAACAGAATTAAAAGGGGAAATAGAATGCAGTGCATTCATTTTAGGAGACTTTAACACTCCACTCACTCTGAAGGACAGATCAAACAGACAGAAAATAAGTAAGGAGACAGAGGCACTGAACAACACATTAGAATAGATGGACCTAACAGACACCTACAGAACTCTATGCCCAAAAGCAGCAGAATACACATTCTTCTCAAGTGCACATGGAACATTTTCAAGGATAGATCTTATGCTAGGCCACAAAAAGAGCCTTGGTAAATTCAAAAAGATTGAAATCGTACCAACCAGTTTCTCAGACCACAAAGGTATGAAACTAGAAATAAATTATGCAAAGAAAATGAAAAATCCCACAAACACATGGAGACTTCACAACATGCTCCTAAATAACCAATGGATCAATGAGCAAATAAAAACAGAGATCAAGCAATATATGAAGACAAATGACAACAATAATTCAGCACCACAAAACCTCTGGGATGCAGCAAAGGCTGTGCTAACAGGAAAGTATATTGCGATACAGGCCTACCTGAGGAAAGAAGAACAATCCCATATAAAAGTCTAAACTCACAATTAGAGAAACTAGAAAAAGAGGAACAAATGAGGCCCAAAGTTAGCAGAAGGAGGGACATAACAAAGATTAGAGCAGAAATAAATAAAATTGAGAAGAATAAAACAATAGAAAGAATCACTGAAAGCAGTAGCTGGTTCTTTGAGAAAATAAACAAAAGAGAGGCGTGCACTTTGAAAGACTTCCCAACAGTGAGAGAACTGCTAAAGGGGCATGGATTCAGGTGAAAGAATAGGTGGACAAAATTGTCCCTGCACACTCAGCCCAGCAGGTTGGGAACTTTCAGGAGTTTCAGGTGCTCCATCCCCCTGGCTGGCAAAGCAGCTTCGAGGCTCCCCAATTCAATGTGCTTCTTCCTCCCTGCAGGCACTTGTGCTCAAACCTGCTGCCCCCCATCACTCCTGACCAGCTGAAGGGCAGTCCTGCATAGATCCACTACAGAGCTTAATGCAGAGGCTGCTCCCTGAGCATGACTCACTGGTCCTGACAACAGAAGCAGGCACTGCAGCTGGAAAGCAGGAAAGAGCTTGCTCTTTAAGGTTGGCACTGGCACCACTCTCCTGCAACCACTGCCATTCCTTCAGGTACTGGGCATCTCCAAAGAGCAGAGCTTCTTGCAGTAAAGGGCACTGCTTACACAAACCTAATATTTCTCAGTATCCAATAGGATTGAAAAGGCAGAAGAGCCTTGTTCAATCCAAAAATCCCTCAAACACTGGAAACAGGGCTCAGTGAAATTGAAATGAACAAACTTACTGAGAAAGAATTCAAAATAAAAGTCATAAGCTACAAAATGGAGCTACAGAAAAATATTCAAAAGCTAAGGGACAATTTCAGGAGAGAGATAAACACCTTAAAAAATACAGAAGCTGAAATGAAAAATACAATGGAGGGATTGAAAAGCAGATTAGATTAGGTAGAGGAGACAGTAAATGGAGTAGAAATTAGAAAACAGAAATACTAAAAGCTAAGGCAGAGAGAGAAAAAAGGATCTCAAGGAATGAAAGAATATTAAGAGAACAGTGTGACCAATCCAGAACAATATTAGCATTATAGGGGTACCAGAAGAAGAAAAGAGAGAAAAGGGGATAGAAAGTGTCTTTGAAATAATAATTGCTGAAAACTTCCTCAATCTGGGGAAGGAGATACTCTCTCAGGCCATGGAGGTGCAGAGATCTCCCAACACAAGGGACCCAAGGAAGACAACACCAAGACATATAGTAATTAAAATGGCAAAGATCAAGGACAAGAACAGAGTATTAAAAGCAGCCAGACAGAGAAAAAAGATCACCACCAAAGAAAAACCCATCAGGCAATTATCAGACTTCTCAGCAGAAACCTTACAGGGCAGAAGGGAGTGGCATGATATATTTAATGCAATGAAACAGAAGGGTCTTGAACCAAAATTACTCTCTCCAGCAAGGTTATCATTTAAATTTTAAGGAGGGATTAAACAATTCCATATAAGCAAAAGTTGAGGTAATTTACCTCCCATAAACCATCTCTACAATATATTATAAAGGGGCTGCTCTAGATGGAAGTGGTCCTAAGGCTAAATAGCTGCCACCAGAGAAAATAAAACCACAGTAAAGGAAGTAGACCAACTAATTACTAACCAAGGCCAAAATTAAATCAGCTATCTACAAAGTCAGTCAAGGGGTACACAAAGAGTACAGAATATGACACCTAGCATATAAAGAGTAGAGGAGGAAGAAAAAGAAGGGAGAAAAAAAATCTTCAGATTGTGTTTATAATAGCATAATAAGCAAGTTAAGTAAGACTGTTAGATAGCAAAGAAGAAGCCCTTGAACCTTTGGTAACCACAAATCCAACGCCTGCAATGGCAGTAAGTACATACCTATTGATAATCACCCTAAATGTAAATGGACTGCATGCACCAATCAAAAGACAAAGAGTTACAGAACAGATAAAAAAGCAAGACCCATCTATATGCCTCATACAAGGGAGTAACTTCAAGCCTTAAGACATGCACAGACTAAAAGTGAAAGGATGGAAAAAGATATTTCATGCAAACCGTAAGGAGAAAAAAGCAGATAAAATAGAATTCATAACAAAGAAACTAATGAAAGGAAAGGACATTATATAATGAAAAAGGGGTCAGTTCAACAAGAGGATATAACCATTATAAATACCTATGCTCCCAACATAGGAGCACCCAAATATGTGCAATAAATACTAACAGAATGAAAGTAGGAAATGGAATGCAATACACACCACTCACTCCAAAGTACATATACACCAGACAGAAAATAAGTAAGGAGACAGAGGCACTGAACAACACATTAGAACATATGGATCTAACAGACATCTACAGAACTCTACACCCAAAAGCAACAGGATACACATTCTTCTCAAGTGCACATGGAACATTTTGCAGAATAGATCACATACTGGGACACAAAAAGAGCCTCAGTAAATACAAAAAGATTGAAATTGTACAAACCAACTTCACAGATCACAAAGGTATGAAACTAGATATAAATTACACGAATAAAATGAAAAGTTTCCCACACACATGGAGGCTTAACAACATGTTCCTAAATAATCAATGGATCAATGACCAAATTAAAACAGAGATCAAGCAATATATGGAGGCAAATGAAAACCACAGCTCAATGCCCCAAATTCTGTGGGATGCAGTGAAGGCAGTGCCAAGAGGAAAGTATATAGCAATCCAGCCCTATTTAAAGAAGGAAGAACAATCCCAAATGAACAGTCTAAATTCACAGTTATTGGAACTGGAAAAAAAAGAACAAATGAGGCACAAAGTCAGTAGAAGAAGGGACATAATAAAGATCATAATAAAGATCAGAGAAGAAATAAATAAAATTGAGAAGAATAAAACAATAGAAAAAAATTAATGAAACCAAGAGCTGGTTCTTTGAGAAAATAAACAAAATAGATAAACCCTACCCAGACTTATCAAGAGAAAAAGAGAATCAACACACATAAACAGAATCAGAAATGAGAAAGGAAAAATCACTATGGACACCACAGAAATACAAAGAATTATTAGAGAATACTATGAAAAACTATATGCTAACAAAATGGATAACCTAGAAGAAGTGGACAGCTTTCTAGAAAAATACAACCTTCCAAGGCTGACCCAGAAAGAAACAGAAAATCTGAACAGACCAATTACCAGCAATGAATTTGAACTGGTAATCCAAAAAGTACCTATGAACAAATCCCTGTACCAGATGGCTTTATCACTGAATTTTATCAAACATTTAGTGAAGACCTAATACCCATCCTCCTTAAAGTTTTTCAAAGAGTAGAAGAAGAGGGAATACTTCCATACTCATTCTATGAGGCCAGCATCACTGTAATACCAAAACCAGGCAGATACCACAAAAAAAGAAAATTACAGACCAATATCCCTGATGAACATAGATGCAAAAATACTCAACAAAATATTAGCAACCGAATTCAAAAATACATCAAAAAGATCATCCATCATGATCAAGTAGGATTTATTCCAGGGATGCAAGGATGGTACAACATTCAAAAATCCATCAACATCACCTACCACATCAACAAAAATAAGGACAAAACCACATGATCATCTCTATAGATGCTGAAAAAGCATTTGACAAAATTCAACAGCCATTCATGATAAAAACTCTCAACAAAATGGGTATAGAGGGCAAGTACCTCAGCATAATAAAGGCCATATATGACAAACCCACAACCAACATTATACTTAATACTGAGAAGGTGAAAGCTTTTCCTTTAAGATCGGGAACAAGACAAGGATGCCCACTCTCCCCACTTTTATTCAAATAGTACTGGAGGTCCTAGCCATGGAAATCAGACAACACAAAGAAATAAAAGGCATCCAGATTGGCAAGGAAGAAGTTAAACTGTCACTGTTTGCAGATGACATGTTGTTGTATATAAAAAATCCTAAAGAATCCACTCCCAAACTACTAGAATTAATATCTGAATTCAGCAAAATTGCAGGATACAAAATTAATACATAGAAATATGTTGCATTCCTATATACTAATGATAAACTAGCAGAAAGAGAAATCAGGAAAACAACTCCATTCACAATAGCATCAAAATGAATAAAATACCTAGGAATAAACCTAACCAAGAAAGTAAAATACTATACCCTGAAAACTACAAGACACTCTTGAGAGAAATTAGAGAGGACACTAATAAATGGAAATACATCCCATGTTCTTAAGTAGGAAGAATTAATATTGTCAAAATGGCCATTCTGCCTAAAGCTATCTACTGATTCAATCCAATCCCTATCAAAATACCGACAGCATTCATCAACAAACTAGAACAAATAGTTCTAGAATTCATATGGAACCCCAAAAGATCCCGAATAGTCAAAACAGTCCTTAGGAAGAAGAATAAAGCAGGCAGGGATTATGCACCCCAACTTCAAGCTCTACTACAAAGCCACAGTAATCAAGACAATTTGATACTGGCACAAGAACAGAGCCATAAATAAATAGAATCGAATAGAGAGCCCAGATATAAACCCACACATATATGGCCAATTAATATGTGATAAAGGAGCCATGGACATACACTGGGGAAATGAGGGTCTCTTCAACAATTGGTATTGACAAAACTGGACAGCTACATGTAAGAGAATGAAAGAGGATTACTGTCTAATTCCATACACAAAAGTAAACTCGAAATGGATCAAAGACCTGAATGTAAGTCATGAAACTGTAAAAGTCTTAGAAAAAAACATAGGCAAAACTCTCTTAAATATAAACAAGAGAAATTTTTCATGAACATATCTCCATGGGCAAGGGAAAAGAAAGCAAAATGAACAAGTGGGACTATATCAAACTAAAAAGCTTCTGTACAGCAAAGGACACCATCAGTAAAACAAAAATGCACCCTACAGTATGGGACAATATATTCATAAATTACATATCTGATATGGTTGACATCCAAAATACATAAAGAGCTGACAATCCTCAACACCCAAAAAGCAAATAACTTGATTAAAAAATGGGTGGAGGATCTGAACAGACACTTCTCCAAAGAAGAAAGTCAGATGGCTAACAGGTACATGAAAAGATGCTCCACATCGCTAATTATCAGAGAAATGCAAATTAAAACCACGATGAGATATCACCTCATACCAGTTAGGATGCCAACATCCAAAAAGACAAGCAACAACAAATGCTGGTGAGGATGCAGAGAAAGGGGAACTCTCTACACTGCTGGTGGGAATATAAATTAGTTCAACCATTGTGGAAAATAACATGGGGTTTCCTCCAGAAACTAAAAATAGAAATACCATTTACCCAGGAATTCTACTCCTAGCAATTTACTCTAAGAAAACAAGATCACAGATTCAAAAAGACATGTGCACCCCTATGTTTATTGCAGCACTATTTACAATAGCCAAGAAATGGAACCAACCTAAATGGAACCAACCTAAATGTCTGTCAGTAGATGAATGGATAAAGAAGAGGTGGTACATATACACAATGGAATATTATTCAGCCATAAGAAGAAAACAAATCCTACCATTTGCAACAACATGGATGGAGCTAGAGGGTATTATGCTCAGTGAAATAAGCCAGGTGGGGAAAGACAAGTACAAAATGATTTCACTTATTTGTGGAGTATAACAACACAGCAAAAACTGAAGGAGGAAACAGCAGCAGACTCACAGAGCCCAAGAATGGACTAGCGATTACCAAACGGAAAGAAGTTGGGGAGTGTGGGTGGGAAGGGAAGGATAAGGGGAAGGGGTATTATTATTAGCACACATAGTATGGGGGGGCATGGGGAAGCCAGTATAGCTCGGAGAAAACAAGTAGTGACTCTATAGCATCTTACTATGCTGATGGACAGTGACTGTAATGGGGTATGTGTTGGGGACTTGATAATAGGGGGAAATGTAGTAACCACAATGTTGCTCATGTGATACCTGAGCATAAGATTGTATATCAATGATACCTTAATAAAAAATAAAAAAGAAATTGCATATTTGTGATAAAACACTTTTAAAATAACTCATACAAAAAATATATTTGGCTTGGCAAGCTATTACATGAGTATTAGGAATTTAAAGAACTTTCATTATTTAACTAATGTAAGAGATCAAAGAAATAGTAAGCAGTAATCAAATGAAGGTATAAGCAATATTTATATTATATGACCAAGGACAAAAATATTTTATTATTTGGGCACTTTTTTTCCATTTTCAAGTCAATATTTAGTCAATATATATTGACATTATAGTTCAACTCCTAGGATGTTAGATTATTTTTGAGGGGGAAATGAGAGAGAAAGATTATATCAGCTAAACATTTTGATTAGTAATTTTTCAGTATGACTGAGGGTAAGAAGGTACTGGAGGCCACATTTCTGCACTAGCTCTGGGGATTTCCTAAGAAAAATAGTGTAATTCAGTAGGCATAGATATATGATAGAGGTAGATTAAGGAAAATAATGTACCTCCATGAAAAACTATGCATTGTTCAGAGCATGCTCTTCTGGGTTGCTGATTCTGATTCTATGGGAGCTCTATACCTTTCATTGCCTTTTAGCTATTTTACAACTCTGTAAGTTGTAAATAACTGATAGCAATGCAAAGTAATTCTTGTCTACAGACAGGCAAATAAATTCTGTTAGGCAAAGGTTCAATTGATTTCCCTCCCTTATAGTGGAAAAAGCCGGTTTTGTGTCATTTGCTCATTCATTTCAATATACCTGATATATAAATGTGTCTGTTCTTTGGATTTTTCTTTAAACCAATCGTGATATATGCCTGACTCTCTCATTAATAATGAGTTAAACAAAACTTTTACCATATGTTCATTTTATATCTGTATGAGAGTGATTTTACCTTTTTAAAAACAATTATCAGTAGATAGATGATAGATTGATAGATACAGACAGATAGATTATATAGATAGAAAGATAGATATAGATAGACAAAAGGAAAAGAAAGGCAGAAAAGCAGAAGTAAAGTAGGAAGGGAGGGAGGAAAAAGGAAGGAAGGAAGATGGTCAGCTAGATAGGTAGGTTTGGTAATTATTTACCAAAAATAATTCTTCATTAACTTCTGGAACATTGCATCTTAAAAGAATTCAATTAAAAAACAAAAACAAAAAACAGGGTTGTAGTTCTTATTGTTGTTCTTTTTCACTGGCATTTCTCCTCCATTATCTTCTTTTACATACTGGAAGACATCCATATTGTGGTGCTATGCACAACAGATTGACAGAAAGAGAAAGAAGAAATAAACAAATATAGAATGGCACATTGTCCCATTTCCTTTATCCTTAACTGTTTCTGTAAACTTGCTTTCAAAATGGCATATTTTTCTGTCTCCCTTCATGATTTTTATATGACAACAATATTTATCAAAATTCTTGGACTAAAGTTATGGAAAGAAAGAAAGATCAGCTGAATGTTTAGTTTTGTAAGACTTTTCACTTCTTGCCTTCCTTTAGTAAATGAGTTCACCATCTTTGTTTTGATTGAAATTATCTTAATGGTAAACTTTTGGACAAGAAAAATTTAAATGGAGTTATCTTTTGAGTATTCTCTTGATAATTTTCTTGATATCTCTAACTATTTTTAATCATTCAAGATGGTCAAGTGGCAATATTCACATGTTAATCTATGTAAATGACCCTCCCAGTCTTACTGGAATCTAGGTCTGTTTCTGTAACCTACCATGTGAACTGTGTTCCATGGAGGTTAGCAGTACAGGGTGGTTCTGCTCTCACTCAGTTATTTCAGAGGTCTCTAGCTCTATGCCAATAGCTCAGTGAGAAAATTGTTTTGTCTCTACCATAAATTGATCAGAATTACTTGAAGATAATATGTTTCTTTTATAGAATCCTCCACAGAAATGACATGGGCCCATGACTTAACCCAAAATAGCTAAAATTAAAAGACTGACAACCTAAATGTTGGTGAGCATGTAGAATAACTGTAACTCCATATAGTGATGGTAGAAGTAAAAGCTGATGTCCTCACATGGATAAAAGGATTCTAAAATTTTTTTATAAAACTAAATATATACTTCTTGATTCAGCAAATCTACAATTCTACTCCTGGTATTTATGCAACAGAAAAATACAATACTTGTATGTGTACAAGTGTGTGTGTGTGTGTGTGTGTGTGTGTGTGTGTGTGTGTGTGTGTGATATATATATACATATCTCAACGACTTGTACAAAAATATTCATAGGAGCTTTATTCTTAATAGACCAAAACTGAGAAAATTTCTGAAGTCTGTCAGCTGAAACATGGATAAATACCTGTGGCATATTCTTTCAAATAAACTACTGATATATGCAACAGCATCCATGAAATGTCAAAAAGATAAAAGCACATTATGCTGAATGAAAGAAACATTTCACAAAAGAGTACATATTATATGAAATCAGGTAAATGAATTCTAGAACAGTAAAAATTTCACTATGGTGAGAAGATTAAGAAAGTGGGGAGATCTACTTAGAAGAAATATAATGGAACTTGCCAGAGTGATTGAAAATTATACATCTTGAAATGAAACAGAGTTACAAAGATTTATGTTTTTGAAAATACTCACTGAATGGCACTCTTGATTTACACATTTTATTATATGTAAATTCTACCTAAAATGTACTCAAGTATTGAAATTTAATTAATGAGAATGTGTGTGTTCAGAAATAAGGTGTACTAATGTCTGCAATTTACTTTGGAGGCATAAAAATGTTGGATTTGCTGTTGGACAGACAGATACATGGATAGGTAAATATGTGATGAAACAAATGTAGCAAAATATATATTAAAGAATCTAAGTTATAGATATTTGGGTGTTTACAATTCTTTCACCTTTTTTATGTTTTCGAAGTTTTTCTTAACAAAAAATGAATATAGGAATTTCCAAAATATTAATAGGCATATAATCACTTGTAATTATCAGCTTATTGATTATTTGTTGGGTGGATAGTCAATGGCAAGATTTCAGTATAAAGCAATTCAAGGATTGTTTTGATTTTGTCCCCCAGTGTCCTTAATTTCCTCATTCTCTTATGTTTGGCACATTTCCCTGCAGCTAAATATGGCCATTTTTCTAGGTTTTGACTAACGAAGTGAGAATGGAAGTAAAATGTGTAACTTTGGACTTGTAGCATGTGACATATATTTCTCTAGCTTCCTTTTCTCTCTGTTTTGAATTGGAAACACTGGTGTCCCAGTGATCCACCTTCAAACATGAAATTTAGACAGCAACCTAGAGAAGAGGTTTGTAACTTAAAATGATTGCCTGAAATCCAATGACCCATTGCCTGTTTTGTACATAAAGTATTAATGGAACACAACTACACATATTCATGTCAGTAATGTCTAGGGCTGCCAGTACCCTACAATGACAGAGTCAAGTAGCTGAGACAGAGAAGGTATGAGACACAAAGTCTAAAATATTTTCTCCTTCCTTAAAAAAAAAATGTGTTGACTCGCTCATGAACAAGTCGCAAACATGAACCCAACTTCCCTTCGTGAGCTCTTGGCAGACTTGTGGCTCAGTAGAGACTGCCCAGATTGTTTTGGAAGAGAGGAATAAACTTATTTCTATTTAATTATTGTATTTTGTTTGTGTTATTATTTTTGGTTCTTTTTTTTAATATGAAATTAACCATTATTTTAACAGATAGCAGTAATATTTTTCTGTTACTTCAGTGTCATCCAGGCTGTTGTCAGTACAGAAACTAACTTTAACATCTTATTAAAAAATAAACTACTTGCTCCCAAAAGTTAGGATATTTGGGTATTTGGTATTTTGAAACTGCAGAAAAATGATGTCACTTATCCAAATCATTGTTTTGCACTTTTAGTGAGTTCATTGTCTTTTGGCATTTCAGAGATACAACATAGGATCTCTTCTCCACAATCCAAAAAGATGTTATTTTCCCATTTAACTTTTAAAATACTTTTCATCAGGGACAAGGAATTTCACTGTCTAGCTGTTCTAAGGGGGCCCCAAGTGATTTCCCTGAAGAGTAGTCTCAGAAAGCATTTCTTCCCTTCTTTTAAGAAAGATCTATGACAGTAGTTCTCCCTAGAGAATACCTGCTCCTTACATTCCAAAGATCATCTCAGCTGGCGTCAGCACTGCTCTCTGCAGAGACACGATGCCACGCTAGAGAGAAAGCACTAGACTTGGAACCTGAACATGTGTCGTGACGTCCTGGCCCAGCATTTATGTCTGTGGAATTCCTCACCTAACTCCACTCTGGGTCTCAGATTTCTGACGTACACATGAAAGACTTGAATTACTAGCTGATTTCTAAGGCCTCTTTAGCCTTAAAATCTTCCATGACTTAGAATCACTGAAAGGTCAGTATGTAAAGGCCACATATATAATCATTTAATGTCATACTTCTATTATTTGTCACAGTTTTACTATGTATGTTTTACACAATTTCTTATTTAAAAAACAAAATAGAACAACCTTACTCAACAGGTTGATTTTAAAGCATAAGAGTCACTAGTTCTTCACACCAGCTTTGATTTAGCCCCATACCATCATCTTTTCCTATCTACACCAATCAGCCATGAATAGAGCTTTATAAGACTTTAGTAAATATTTATGCCAGCTTTGCACCCTAAATTGTATTAGCTAAACGTCAGAGTCAGCTTTTAAAGATACAAAGTTAGATCATGTCATTCCTGGGCTTAAAACCCGCTCTATAGATGTCCTATTTCACTGAGAATAAAAGATAATGCACTTATTATCTGACCAGGATGTGACCTACAAGGTCATAGAAAATCTGCCACCAGCTGGCACTAGTCTGCTCCCATCCTCCTTGCATGTCATTGCCTGAGTCCCAGAAATCCAAAAGCCTTTCTTCACTTCCTTCAAATATTTACTCAAACTTCACCTGTCCCTAACAACTTATTTCAGATTCTAACTTCCCCTGCACCCCCAGCACATTCCAAGCCCTTCTCTCCCTTCTCTAGACTGTCCTCCATTGCTGTCATCACCTTCTAACAATCTACAGTTGATCCTTAAACAACATAGGGGTTAGGGCACCAAACCCCTAAACACTCACAAATCCACATATAACTTTTGACGCCCCCAAAACTTAACTACTAATTGCCTACAGTTGACCAGAATCCTTACTAATAACATAAACAGTCCAGTAACATATATTTTGTATGTTACATGTATACTATATTCTTAAAGTAAGCTAGAGAAAAGGAAATGTTTTTCCAAATTGTCACACATCTCCCAAAAATATCTTCCAATATACTAATAGAAAAAACTTTGTGTATAAGTGGACCCAGACAGTTCAAACCACTGTTGTTCAAGGGTTAACTATATATATACTACACTTCTCTGGGATTGTTATTGTCTGTTATCCCCCACCAGAATGGACAGTACACGAAAGCAGGGAATTTTGTCTGTTTAGTTCATTGACACTTAAAAGAACACCTGGCACAAAACAGATGGTCAATAATATGTTATATAAATTGAAAGTATAAAATAAATTATTGAATATGTGAATCTCCTTTCTCATTTACTCTCTAACTATCCATAAAATATATACTTTAACTATGTCCTTTTATTATAGTTGTGGATGCTAGCAATGAAAACATTGTTCATACGAGGTGTTATGGACTGAATAGTTGTGTCTCTCCAAAATTCGTATGTTGACATTCTAAACCCCAGTGTGATGCTATGTGGATGTAGGGTCTTTGGGAGGTGATTAGTTCATGAGGGTGGAGCCGTCATGAGGTGGACTAGTGTTCTTATAATAGAGACACCAGAGTGCTTCCTCATCCCTCCCACCATGTGAGGACATAAGGAGAATACAGCTGTTAGTTTATGAGCCAGAAAAGAGGCTCTCACTAAACATCAAATCTGCCAGCACCTTGATCTTGGACTTCCAAAAGCCCAGAACTGTGAGAAATAAATTTCTGTTGTTTACAAGCCACCTAGTCTGTGGTATTCTATTATAGCAGTACAAATACACTAACACAGGAGGTAATTTCAAGATTTGTGAAAAGTATTTCTAAACCATGATTGCAAATACTAGATTCAACTTACTTGATAAAAACATTTCCAGAAAGAAATACAAATTTTCTTTGTGGAAAACATTGTGTTAGACACTGAAGACAACAAAAGCGTGTTTCTGCTTCCAAAGATTTCTAAACTTCCTGATATAAAACAGGTAAGTCTGCAAATATTATTAAAGAGGACACAAAGAAGGAATAAATGAAGGCAAGGAAAAGATTCAATGTATTCCATGAAGCCTTTAGATTCTGAGTTGGAATGCTGTTGCTATGCAGTGGGCTGCTTGTAAAATCCATCAATAGTAAATACTTTAGTCCTAAGAAAGCACAGAGGCAGTAGAGCAGATTAGATGGAAGGAATTTTAGCAGCACTAATATCCCAGTGCATTGTTTCACAATTCTCTGTGACAACAGCCCTTGTTCAAAACTGAGAACATCCTTTTATTAGGAGAAACAATTATTTCTCTGGTATCATAGAGCGCTGATGTCATATACTCACTCCCCTTTTCCTTCTCTGGTTATTAGCCACGTTTGCCATTTCACTATAATGGCACTTTTGAAGGTCTTGCTATTGCTTTATAAACTTTTATTTCCATATTACTCTGTTTTCCCAAATCATTTGCAGTTAACAATTTAAAAGCTTTTATCAAAAGAAAGCCCTTTCACGGAGCTATCTCAAGGATTTAAAGCAGTTAATCCACTATTATTTTTTTAAGTACTTGTGCTGTTTTTATTTTTATAATGTGTACTGTTATGGCTTCTAGATGATGTTAATATGGAAACTCTCCAAAGTCTAACACTCACAAAGCACACCATTGTTAGGCCCTCCACAACCCACGCCTTCACGCCTGGCGATAAATTCAATCAGAGTGGCAGATTTACACTCCCTCGCTATCAGTCAGTACATTGACTTTAAAAATTTGGCTCAGAGTTTTTCATTACCTCCATGGAACTTCCTTTTCACTCCGATCTGAATTGGCCTGCATTTATATGTGCCCTCAGTTCTTACTTTCTAATAATAAATCTCAAATTCATCAACCCCCTTGTCAGGTCTCTCAGCCATGGGCAACGGAGCATTCACCTGCTATGCCCCCGAGCCGTGGAATCCCCGCCACTGAACACTCCTCTCCAAATCCCCTGAGCTTTATAAATCCCCTTTTGAGTCTCACTTATTAAAATTTGCTTTTAATATTTGATCTGCCACTGACACATGCTGTAGGCCTGGCTGTTATAAGAAATATGTATACAAAGAAGAAAAGTATTTTTATTTTCCTCACCATTTGTCAAAAGGATTGAAATTTCCTCTGCTTTTTTTGGTACTTTACATTTTTCATCAGTCTTTCCTTTCTCCCTTCCATTACTAGCAGAATAATCACCTGACAGGCTTTGGTCAGTAACTAGGGTTTAGAGTTCAAGATTTCATGGGTTGTGGGATATAAATAAACTAGTCACAGTATCATTAATTAATATGCACCCTAGAGACTGGTATAGATTTTTTTAGAAGACAATATGGAGGTAGGAGGAAAACAGTTCATTCCTTATAGCCACCTTCCTCCATCACCAGTCCTATAGAGCAGTTTTCTCTTCTATTTTCATTTTAACTATTAAATATTCTGGCTTAATTCCACTCTATGTCTGAAGAAAACAGAAAAATACATTTAATGGCACTAAAGGACATGGGATTTTCGTACTGTTTGGTGATATAATCAATGACATCAAACTCTTGGACATAGTCTTATTCCAAAGCAATCTATTCATAGGATCTGCCAATATTAATAAACATTTATTTTTGCATTTTCCTTGAGACGTAGCCCAGCCCTATACACACAGTAGGCATTGCAAAAATGTTTGTAGAATATTGAATCATTTTCATCTCCATTCTTTATTTTATTTCCATTCCCCTTTGACAAGGATCTGATTTTCTCTCTGCCCACTCATTAGAGTACACAGTATTTCTGTCGCTCTTGTCTCTTCTACAGCTGTTGATCAGCCTATTGATTAGGACCCAGAGGCTAACTGACAGCCAGGAAAGGGCATTATATTCCAGCACAATTTCCCTCCAAGTGCTTAATGTTCTTTAAACCCCTCATTCAATTAGATGGCACAAGCTATTGCACACAAGTGCCCCACCACAGAAAATTACAAGCTAATATCTGAGAGACACAGGGAAGGAAAGGCAAAGAGTAAGTTAATAGGACATTGTCTGTGTGTTTGGTAAATCCTGCGGAGTTTAGGGCTCAAGGTTAATATCAGAGTGCTAGGCTATGGAATTTAAACAGCAGGTAGATTTCAATAGCACAGAATATGAGAGAACACAGTGCAGCTTGATATATTATTCTGTTATTTGAAATGGCTGTTGTGTAAAATTCAGCATTCCCTCTGAAACATTTTGAAGATGATTTAGGCCATTGAAAATAATGGCAGTTAAAACTTTTTTTAAGGGTATGGTAACATTACTAAAGTAGGTGACCTGACTGAATTTCACTAACTGGCAGAGTTTGGAGAGTTCTGATGTATTTACTGTTAGAAAGAAGAGAGCATTCTTCCTTGTGGAAGGTAAAATTAACCTCATAAGACAAAATCTTAAGATACGAAGACTGTTAGTTGTTATTGTTGAGGGAAGACACTGGATTTTACATAAAAACAGAACTGGAGTGCTTCTGCTAGTACTGGGTGCCCTTTCACTGGGAAAGCACAGGACTGCTGAAATCCAAGGAGGGCTGCTTTGAGCCCTTATTCACTGCCTGTCCCTGTGCCTTTGTGCAGTGTTCGAATGTACAACAGTATCTGACCACCTGAAAATGATCTTACAATGAATATGAAAAAACAAGCAGACCAGAGAATCAGTGATTTCATCATCTATTCTGGGCAACTTGGAAGTTTATAACTATGATGCAAACTTTTATTTACATAACAATGGCTAATATTGAAAGCAAAATCAGTAAGTGCCCAGTATGGGGCTACAGTTTGCCTGATCTCAGTTAATTTTCAAACTAACTTTATGAAGTAGATATATTGCATTCTCCATTATGAAATGAGAAAACTCAAAATGAGACATTAAGCAGAGTGCCAGATGTCAAATACAGTTGCTAAGTCGTGGAGACAGAAATGGAATGCAGACAGTATGATTACAGAAGGCTTAAACATGATATAAACTACCAGCCTAGAGCATATCACAGTGTTTGTTTCCTTCTTAAAAAATGATACATTGTTTTTAAAAAATTGACTTGATAAACCGAAAAAGGACATTAAAAAATCCCATAAACTCATTACAAAGAAAACTAGTATAAATATTTTGGAATAATGTTTTCCATGCATTTTTGGATTGTATAAATGACACTTCTATGACATAATTAATTACATGTGTTTAGGAACCTTCTATGAAAATACTTTACCCAATAAATCTCATATTGTTAACAGCATTTCCAGGTTGATTTCTTTACTGTCCTTAAAACACTTCCTTGAACATCTTTATCATTAAATCCCTAGAATCTTCCTTAGAATCATGCATAACCATTTCCCTAATATTGAATATCTATTACAACTACACTTTTGCCAGTTAGAAAGTTGTACCAATTTACACTCACTAGCAATATGTAACAATACTCATGTACCTCCATGCTATCAACAATGTCATTTTAAAACAACAAAAAAACTGCCAGACTGATATGACAAAAGTGATATTTCAATAATATTTTAATTTTGTTTCTTCAGTAATTTAGAACATTTTTTCATGTTTATTATCTCTAAGTTTTTTTAAGTGTTTTTTTAATATAATTTATTTTCGTATCATTAATCTACAATTACATGTGCTATATTATGGTTATTAAACTACCCCTTCATCAGATCCCCCCCACCAACCCCATTACAGTCACTGTCCAACAGCGTAGTGAGATGATATAGAATCACTACTTGTCTTCTCTGAGTTGTACAGCCCTCCCCGTGTCACCCCAACACTACATCTGCTAATCGTAATGCCCCTTTTTCCCTCTTATCCCTCCCCTCCCACCCATTTTCCCCAGTCCCTTTCCCTTTGGTAACTATTAGTCCATTCTTGGGTTCTGTGAGTCTGCTGCTGTTCTGTTCCTTCAGTATTTTTTCTTTGTTCTTATACTCCACATATGAGTGAAATCATTTGATACTTGCAGTGTAGGAGGGTTCCCTTTCCTCCACATCCTCGCCAACATTTGTTGTTGTTTGTGTTTTGGATGTTGGCCATCCTCACTGGTGTGAGGTGATATCTCATTGTGGTTTTAATCTGCATTTCTCTGATGATTAGCGATGTGGACATCTTTTCATGTGCCTGTTGGCCATTTGAATTTCTTCTTTGGAGAAGTGTCTATTCATGTCCTCTGCCCATTTCTTAATTGGATTATTTGCTTTTTGTTTGTTAAGGTGCGTGAGTTCATTATATATTTTGGATGTCAACCCTTTATCGGATACGTCATTTATAAATATATTCTCCCATACTGTAGGATGTCTTTTTGTTCTACTGATGGTGTCCTTTGCTGTACAGAAACTTTTCAGCTTGATATAGTCCCACTTGTTTATTTTTGCTTTTGTTTCCCTTGCCAGGAAGATATGTTCATGAAGAAGTCGCTCATGTTTATGTCCAAGAGATTTTTGCCTATGTTTTTTTCTAAGAGTTTTATAGTTTCATGACTTACATTCAGGTCTTTGATCCACCTTGAGTTTGCCTTTGTGTATGGGGCTAGACAGTAGTCCAGTTTCATTCTCTTACATGTAACTGTCCAGTTTTTCCAACACCAGCTGCTGAAGAGGCTGTCATCTCTCCATTGTATATCCAAGGCTCCTATATCAAATATTAACTGACTGTATATGTTTGGGTTAATGTTTGGATTTTCTATTCTGTTCCACTGGTCTGTGGGTCTGTTTTTGTGCCAATACCAAATTGTCTTGATTACTGTGGCTTTGTAATAGAGCTTGAAGTCAGGGAGCATAATTCCCCGTTTTATTTCTCCTTCTCAGGATTGCTTTGGCTATTCAGGGTCTTCTGTGGTTCCATATGAATTTTAGAATTATTTGTTCAAGTTCATTGAAGAAAGCTGTTGGTAGTTTGATAGGGATTGTGTTGAATGTGTAGATTGCTTTAGGTAGTATAGCCATTTTGACAATATTTATTCTTCCTAGCCAAGAGCATGGGATGCATTTCCATTTGTTAGTGTCCTCTTTAATTTCTCTTAGGAGTGTCTTGTAGTTTTCAGAGTACAGGTCTTTCACTTCCTTTGTTAAGTTTATTCCTAGGTATTTTATTCTTTTTGATGCAATTGTGAATGGAATTGTTTTTCTGACTTCTCTTTCTGTTAGTTCATCATTAGTGTATAGGAAAGCAACAGATTTCTGTGTGTTAATTTTGTATCCTGCAACTTTGCTGAATTCAGATACTAGTTCTAGTAGTTTTGGAGTGGAGTCTTAAGGGTTTTTTATGTACAGTATCATATCATCTGCAAATAGGGACAATTTGACTTCTCCTTTACCAATCTGGATGCCTTGTATGTCTTTGTTTTGTCTGATTGCCATGGCTAGGACCTCCAGTACTATGTTGAATAACAGTGGAGAGAGTGGGCATTCCTGTCTTGTTCCTGATCTTAGACGAAAAGCTTTTAGCTTCTCACTGTTAAGTATGATGTTAGCTGTGGGTTTGTCATGTATGGCTTTTATGATGAGGTACTTGCCCTCTATACCCATTTTATTGAGAGTTTTAATCATGAATGGATGCTGAATTTTGTCAAATGCTTTTTCAGCATCTATGGAGATGATCAGATGGTTTTTGTTCTTCTTTTTATTGATGTGGTGGATGATGTTGATGGATGTTCGAATGCTGTACCATCCTTGCATCACTGGGATGAATCCCACTTGATCATGGTGTATGATCCTCTTGATGTATTTTTGAATTCGGTTTGCTAATATTTTGTTGAGTATTTTTGCATGTATGTTCATCAGGGATATTGGTCTGTAGTTTTCTTTTTTGGTGAGGTCTTTGCCAGGTTTTGGTATTAGAGTGATGCTGACTTCATAGAATGAGTTTGGAAGTATTCCCTCCTCTTCTATTTTTTGGAAAACTTTAAGGAGAATGGGTGTTATTTCTTCTCTATATGTCTGGTAGAATTCAGAGGTGAATCCATCAGGTCCGGGGTTTTGTTCTTGGGTAGTTTTTTGATTACCAATTCGATTTCGTCACTGGTGATTGGTCTGTTTAGTTTTTCTGTTTCTTGCTTGGTCAGTCTTGGAAGGTTGTATTGTTCTAAGAAGTTGTCCATTTCTTCTAGGTTTTCCAGCTTGTTAGCATATAGATTCTCATAATATTCTCTTATAATTCTTTGTATTTCTGTGGGATCTGTCATGATTTTTCCTTTCTCATTTCTGATTCTATTTATGTGTGTAGATTCTCTTTTTCTCTTAATAAATCTGGCTAGGGGTTTATCTATTTTGTTTATTTTTTCAAAGAACCAGCTCTTGGTTTTATTGATTTTTTCTATTGTTTCATTCTTCTCAATTTTATTTATTTCTTCTCCGATCTTTATTATGTCCCTCCTTCTGGTGACTTTGGGCCTCATTTGTTCTTCTTTTTCCAATTTCAGTAATTGTGTCTTTATTTATTTGGGAAAGTTCTTCTTTCTTTAAATAGGCCTGGATTGCAATACACTTTCCTCTTAGAACTGCCTTTGCTGTGTCCCACAGAAGTTGTGGCTTTGTGCTGTTGCTGTCATTAGTCTCCATATATTCTTTGATTTGGTCATTAAACAATTGATTAATTAGGAGAATGTTGTTAAGTCTCCATGTATTTGTGAGCCTTTTTGTTTTCTTTCTAAAATTTAATTCTAGTTTAATACCTTTATGATCTGAGAAGTTGGTTGGTAGAATTTCAATATTTTCGACTTTACTGAGGTTCTTTTTGTGGCCTAGTATGTGGTCTATTCTGGAAAATCTTCCATGTGCACTTGAGAAGAATGTGTATCCTGTTGCTTTTGGGTGTAGAGTTCTGTAGATGTCTGTTAGGTCCATCTGTTCTAGTGTGTTGTTCAGTGCCTCTGTGTCTTTACTTATTTTCTGTCTGGTTGATCTGTCCTTTGGAGTGAGTGGTGTGTTGAAGTCTCCTAAAATGAATGCATTGATGTCTATTTCCTCCTTTAATTCTGTTAGTATTTGTCTCACATATGCTGGCGCTCCTGTGTTGGGTGCATATATATTTATAATGTTTATATCTTCTTGTTGGACTGACCCCTTTATCATTATGTAATGTCCTTCTTTATCTCTTGCTACTTTCTTCGTTTTGAAGTCTATTTTGTCTGATACAAGTACTGCAACACCTGCTTTTTTCTCCTTGTTGTTTGCATGAAATATCTTTTTCCATCCCTTCACTTTTAGTCTGGGGATATCTTTGCTTTGAGGTGAGTTTCTTGTAGGCAGCATATAGATGGGTCTTGCTTTTTTATCCATTCTGTTACTCTGTGTCTTTTGATTGGTGCATTCAGTCCGTTTACATTTATGGTGATTATCAATAGATATGTACTTATTGCCATTACTGGCACTTTTATCAATTATATAATTGTTATATATTTTGGGGTCTGATTCTTTCTTTTTCTGGTCATTCCCTTTGATTAGCTACATAGATTATTTTACTGACTATTAGGAGAGCCACATCATATTGATTCTTTTCAAGAACTTTCTTGGTCACTTGGCTTCTTATTTTGAATGAATTAGAAATTCGAAGTTTCCTTACTAGACATTTTAAAATGATGAGAAGTATCAAAAATAAGAAACTCATGGGTATCCTACCAATAGAATCTGAAAGCAGTGCCAATATTAAAATTGGGATTTAAAAAAATATTTGACTAAGAAAAATCAAAACAGATGAGGTAGCCAGGCCCATTATTTGGATGATTATCGTATAAGTACTTCTTTTCTTAAGTACATAAAGTGATCACATAATGTAAAAATTATCCTGGGAAATGGTTTGGAATTACCTCTAAAGGGATATGTGAAATATATGAAATGTTTTAATAAAGCCACTGTGATACTACCACCTCTAATAACTGGTAGATTTTTGGTCACATGGAACAAAAGAAATAAACAAGGTAATCAGACTCACCTTGAGAAAATCAAGTGACAATGGAACTCAAAGTCTTGAGCCTTTTCCTAGAGGTGTAAGATTTTAACTGACAATATTGTGATTTGCATGGACTATCACTGTATCAAGGGGATAATATAAAAATTCCCTTAAAATATATCTTCTAACATAGTCTGTTTTTTTTAAAATACATTTTTCATAACAGAAGCAGCTACTGAAGTGATTGACTTAATACCAGGCCATGAACAGTTCCTTGAGAGGTTCACTTTGTGTACAGAGAATACAGTCACACTTTGGATCTCCCAGAAAGTGCAACTCCATAGTAAATGGCAATTGTTCATTAGAAATGATGTGTTTCTCTTATTATCCATTTCAGTGGTGGGAGATATATTAGAAAGTTTTACCAAGGTAAGACACCAGACTATCAAAATTTTTCCAGGAAAAAGACGAGCAAAGAGAATACTCATTTTTCAAGGGTACTCCTATTTTGTAGCCACTTGAGAAATACAACACCTGCTGCCCCCAAAGTTTTTCCCATCTGCTAAGGCTGTGAGGCAGACAGATTGGTCAGCCAGCTTAGATTTCACAGGACAAGGCTGGAGTAAATAGGCCATTCTATTTAGCTTTGAAAAAAAATCTATTGGAAGTGACAGAGTGGTTGATGAATAGAGATTATTTTGAAGTGTGCTGCACAAACTGGCTTTTGTACAGGACTTTTTTTAAAGGACATTCTTCTGTTTTGTTGTTAAAATGGAGAATATTGTGCAATTTTGCCATAACCACTTGTTGTTGTTTTTTTTCCTCTTTTATGGAGATGGAATTTCCTCAAAAGGAACCCATAGTCATATGATTCATAGCAAGGAAGAAAAGTCAGCTGATCCCCAGGAAAAGTGGTGCATTCTTCACTTTTTCCCTGATGAAAGGGAACCATGATTCCATTCCTAATTCAGGAAGCTGCTATGCATAAATGTGGCAAATTTAGGCTTGTAGAAGCTTTAGCTCTTAGTTTCCTGCCCTAGGGAGAGATTTAGATTTCACTGATCACTTCAAAGATGAGAGTACCAATTCACCAAGACTCACAAGCCTGCCCAACTATGTACCTTTTCTTCAAGGCTAGAATGACAGTAATCAAACTAGGAATAATATTTCAAAATTTTATGTACTATTACTATCTGCGGGGCTCCATTCTAAAAACTTTATACATGTAACATATTGAATTACCATAAAACCCTGTAAAACAAGTACTACTGTTATTCCCATTTTGCAGACAAAGCAATTGAAAAAGCCGGGTAAGCTGCCCAAGGTCACAAAGAGAGTAAAAAGTACAAATGGTATAGAATTCTCCCACTTACTAGAATTTAGAACACTATTCCTCTGCAGACTAGAGAAGCCTACTAAAGTCTCTTGCAACTCTTTCATAATCCCTACAAAGAGCACATACTATGATTCCACTTAGATGAAATATCCAAAAAAGCAAATATAGAGACAGAAACGTATTGACACAGAAAGTAGATGAGGTGTCACCCAGGGCTGGGGGTTAGAATGGAGAGTGACTGTAAGTGGGCATGAGGTTTCTTTCTGAAATTAGATCATGATGATAGGTATGCAGCCAACTTTGTGGAAACACTAAAACTCATGGAACTGTATAGTTAAACAGGGGAATCTTAAGATATGCAAGTTATAGATCAGTAAAACCTTCTTAAAAAATAACACACTTTATCCCAACCACTCTACAAGAGAAGGTAGCACAGTGGTTCTTACCAATCATGATGGCAATGTTCTTGAAAAATCCTATCATAGATGAAATCTTAGTGGAACACTTTTTCACCTACTTGAGGTACAGAGAGTTACAGGGAAGAAAGTATGACTCTAATCCAAGCATCTCCTTATTACTATTGTACATTCTCTAAATTAATAAACAGTTGAGACACATGCCTAAAAGAAAAAGTATAATATGTATATGCATGAAAGAGAGTATTAATGCTATTTTATACAGCCTGTTTTAAGAAGGAGTAATAATGGAACTTTTATCATTAATTTATATTTATAACTTCCTATTTGCTAGAAATTTCTTTCTCCCACTTTTGACATAAAACTCATAATCTGTATTACTTTAAATAAAATGCAAATGAAAAAGCATCTTTCTTGTGTGGTCCCTCCTCTAAATGTTCCAGCTCAAGTGCAGTTAGTGATTTATGATTCTAGAGGTTTAAGAACAGAGGGAGAGAGAACAAAACCACCATAAGACTGAAAGGAGGGCCACATGGCCAATAAAATTATTAAAAAGTTATTATCGACACCTTCTTAACAAGTTCCTTTATGTCATATCATAGCATTGTAAGTTTCCTTTTTAGTCTTTTGCCAACCATAGAAACACACTTACTGGTTGTTTTTCTTTTTCCTCTGAGTACTTTTTTCTGATGTTCTACTGCCCCACTTCTCTGATGTATTGCATGCAAATAGTACTTTCTTCATTACCAGTAATTTACCTCTTCAAGAACTTAGGTCAGTGATTTACCTCTTTCTTTGAAGATAATTTCTAAGTCAATCATCTTTTACTGGAAAGAAAAATCTGAGGCAATGTGCCTCCCAAGAAATTTAATATTATACAATTTTTTTCTGCATATTTTGCCTACTTCTGTTTCCCATTGTCATGTTCCTTCAGGATTCCCATACCTTCAGTTTGGTTCACATCTAAAGCATCTTGTTGTTTTACCAAGATTTTCACTATCTGCTTCAATACATCATTCTAGGATGAAAATCTTCATGCTTATTTTACAGCTAAATTAGTCCTGCCTGAAGGAGTTCCAAAGAAGACACTAGAAGGGTTTTAAAAGACTGGAGGACTGGAGATGATGAACAAAGCAGATATTCCAGGCAAGTCACTAATATTTACATAGATAGAAGCAAGGAAACCAGAACTCCCTCTTGAGGGAGGAAGCACAGTGTAGAGCTTAGCAGCATAAACCCTGGATCTACAATATCTCCAGTTGGTGTCTTGCTTCTGCTACTAATGAGTTTTGTCATTTTGGACACATTGCTGATCCTTGCTCTTCCTCAGCTCCCTCATCTACAAAATGGATCCCCAAAAAGTACCAAAGACATTTGTGAACTTTAAATGGATACACACACACAAAGCATTTAAAATACTGTCTGATATATTGATTAGCTATTATTATCTTATCAATCATTGATTCTCAACACAGGGAGCCAATGTCTGAATCACTTGCAATTTGCACACATCCTCCAATTCCCCAGCACTATACTATGTAACAGGAAGTCTCAAAGATTTTTAAACAGGGAAGTGAGAGGATACTACCTTTTACAAAGATCCAGGGACCCTACGGAGGGAGAGACGAAGGAGATAAACCAGGAAGTATATTGCAAAAGGTTGGATGATAGTCTAAAAGAAATATATAGCTATAGGAATAGAAAAAGGACAAGAGGAGTGTAGGTTATATTTATCAAAGTGAAAAAGGGCAGAGTTTAATTACCTGGTGAACATAGGACAACACCCATGTTTCTGCTTTAAGGACCAGATGGTTGGAACCACCGTTGTCCAAGAAAGAATTAAAGATGGAGGAGACAGAGAACACCTGTCTTCTTCATAGCTAGTAAACGAGTAACATGTATTCAGAAGTACACTAATTAGGAAAAGTCACAAAGCTGATTAAACAAGAGGGCATATCGCTCCTGTCTCCTAAAGAAAATATACATCTCTTCTTTACAGAATCTAAAATCTATCAGTTGCTCTTCTCCAAGATCAGAGTTCTCTGTCCTGTGCCACTCATCAATATCAAAACCATAACATTAGCAATACTTCCAACAGACTCCCAAGGATGCCGACACAGTGGTTTACCCATTCAGTTACTAAATAATGGCTCTGAGTTAACATTCTCATCTGCTGTTTAAAACTGAACTTCAGGAGATAGCATGTGAGGGGCGATGACACTAGAAATGTGTACTCAGCCCAGACCCACTTTGCCCATGACAGCAGGCTTTGATTAATTTACCTTGCATGAACCAAATGATCTGTTCTCTCCCAGCAGAAGGAGTCTTTATAGGATGAGAGAGCCATCACAAGGAAGGCCAGTACAGATGTGGTAAGAATAGGTCATTCCAAGGTTGGAATTGGGAAAACAATCAAGAAAACGTATTTCCACAGATCACGTCACCCCACAATGTGAAGGATCAACTCAGACAGCAGGATGGAAAGATCTGAAATTCCAATTAAGTCCAGAGGGCACTGGTACCTAGAAATTGTACACGATTCTTGGAGAAAATTGATGTAATGTGGCACATCTATGGAAGAGCCAATAAGGTTTTTATTTTAATGATAGAACTGACTTCTGAAATTAAGCACAGCGGGTAGGAAATGGATCTAGCACAGATGTCAAAAGCTATCATTGGCTTCTGTGATAAAACACTTTTTTTTCCTTAAGCCCAGGCCAGGGGCCTCTGTAGGTCTGATGTTGAGCCAGAAGAAACAAACATTCACAACCGTGATTGTCTTTCTGAGGAAATCTTGAAATGAACTACTGACATTCAAAGAATTATTTTATTTTAGCAAATCCTTCATTATCAAATAGTAGTAACAGAGGTACTATATTTTCCAATAACCACATTCTATTGCATAACAGGCAGAATACATAAAATAAGTGCTTGAGATATCACCAGTGAAAGCAAACAAAACAAATGGACACCAGAATTCTAGCCAGCGTTAACATCAGGCGAAACTCAGATGGCCAAGGATACAACCTTTGGCTTGTGCTAATTCTTGTTCATTGCACAATTTGAATAATCTTTCTTCTGATATGTAAATTGTTTTTCAGGAAATCACCTTTTCTTGCCTATTTTCCAGCTTTCTATACAAGAAATGTTAGAGTACTTAGTAACTGATTTTTCAACTGATTTCTTATGGAATTCTTTGCTCATCTTAGTCACTGAAATCTCATATCAAAGACAGAATGTCATTTATCATTATTTCAAAAGAGAGAAACAGCAAAGTTGAAGTTTTGTCTTTTAATCAAAATGATATTCAGTCACAGAAAACCCATGCATCATTTCTCTTTTTAACAAACACACTTTTAAGTTTTTATTACTAGTGAAAGCATTTACCTATGTTGTGTGATTCAGAGGATACCAGTAAGCCCTTTTGCCCTCAAATCTTCCAGTCACCAGTAAAAGACTGAGCCATTTCACAATTAGATGTTGTTTACTTTAAGTCTTTGAAAGGGCTGCTTCTTTAATGTAATCTACTATATATAAGTAACCCTGGAAAAGGCAGTATATTCAGGCAGTTACTTTTCATGCATTTTGTATAAGTCATCCAAATCAATCCTTGTAATAAATTTTATATAGAAACTCAATATATAAAAAAGGTGGTGCAGATGGCATTAGAACCCTGTCCATATTTCTTTCCTTGACTCTCAACCCAAATCTACGTGGAGCTGAGCTCTTCCAAGAAATGTCAGTGATTCCTGAAAGCAAATTTGAAAACTATTAACTCAGAGAGGTGAGCAGGAATGAGATCACACTATGAGGAGGTTGGTTTCTTTTTATCATTGCATATTCATACAATCCATCATCAGTACTTTCATTCACTAACAGACAGAGTTTCTTTATGTCCCAGATATTATGGCAAGTAATGGGTATATAATGATAAAAGACAGATTTTCTTCTCTCGGGAGCTTATAGAACAAAATAGAACATTCAGAAATAGGCCCACATGTTTATGGCCAATTGATTTTTGACAAAGGTACTAAGAAATTGCAGTGGAAAAAGGCTGGTCTTTTAAATAAATGGTGCTGGAATAATTAACTATTTCTATATGAAAAATTTCTATATAAAAAATGATACATATCAAAAGCTAACTCAAAATTGGTCATAGATTTAAATGTAAAACCTAAAAATATTAAACTTCTAGAAAAAAACAAGAAAAAATTTTTGTGATCTTCATTTATGCAGTTGTTTTAAAACATAACACTAAAACAACTATCTATTGAAAAATGGTTAATTGGACTTCAATAAAATTAAGAACTTCTGCTCTTTGAAAAATACTTTTACAAGAATAAAACACAAGTTGCAGCATGGTTGAAAATATTTGCAAATCATATATCTGATAAAGGACACTTAAAATTCAGTAATAACAAAACAAAACAAAAATTAGGCAAATTTTTTTAATAGACACCTCATCAAAGAGGATGAAGAATGGTAAATAAGCAGGTTTAAAAGGAGTTCAACATGTTTAGTTAGTAAGCATTAATGCACATTAAAATTTCAATGATATACCTCTATATACCTATTCAAATGAGTAAAATTGAAAAGTCTGACCATAATTAAAGTAGGTGAAACTGTGAAGCAACTGAAATTCTCATGCACTTCTGGTGGGAATGAAAAATGGTAAAACTACTTTCAAAAACAGTTTGACAATTATTTATTTTTTATTTTGGTATCATTAATATACAATCACATGGGCAACACTGTGGTTACTAGATTCCCCCCATTCTCATGTCCCCACCACATACCCCATTATAGTCACTGTCCGTCAGCATAGTAAGGTACTATAGAGTCACTACTTGTCTTCTCTGTGCTATACTGAGTTTGGCAATTATTTTTTTTAAGTTAAATGTATACTACCTTATTATCCTGGCATTCAAATGTTAGGTATTCATCCAAAAGAAATGAAAACATGGCACAAAGTCTCAATCATGCAAGATAAATAGGTTCTTGAAATCAGCTGGATGATATATTGTCCCTATAGTTAACAATACTGTATTGTCTACTTTAAAAGTGGTTATGAGGGTAGATATCATGTTAAACATTCTGACCACAATATAATAATTATTTTAAAAATTCATACACAAATGTTTATTAGCTGCTTTATTTTTAATAACCAATATTTATGAACAATCATCAGGTGACTAGCTGAACAAGCTGGGATATTTCATACAATAAAATATTACTTTGGAATATAAAGAAGTAAACTATTGATTTACGTAACAATATTGATCAACCTCAAGATAATTAGGCCAAGTGAAAGAAGCCATAAAACTAAAAGTCTACATGATACCAATACTACGAAATTCTATAAAATGAAAACTAAAGTGACAGCAAGCAGATCAATGATTGTCTTAGCTGGAAGGGAAGGTGCAGGAGAGAGGGATTACAAAGGGACAGAGGGGCCTCCTGGGGTGGTCGATATGTTCATTATCTTGATTGAGGTGATGGATTCATACATATGTACATATGCCAACAACTATCAAATTATGTTTTTCAATTGTGTGTATGTTATTTTATGTCTCAATAAATATACCTCAATAAAGCTGTTAAAAAACTCCACATGTATTAAAAATCTAAATAGTAAATATAAAACTAAAGAGGAAAATTTTAAACAAAACAATTAAAAGAGAAATTACATATTATGGAGGTAAGTTTAGAGCCTTATGTGACTACATGAAGGTGACATGCATCCATTCTTGTAGGGTCATGGAAAGCCACACAAAGTATGGGCATTCCAGGCTAAGAAAGCAATTTGGGCTCATGTAGTAGAGGCTCCAATTGAATTAACAGAGCAAGGCTAGCCAAAGTATGACAAAGAAAAATCAGCAATCAAAAGCTGAAGTATTATCCTGCCCATCATGCTTCTCTGACATTGTGAACCCTGATTTCTAGGACACCTAGTTGCCAGTGAAGCAAAAATATAACCTTGGATGACTTGAAAAAAAACACAACTAAGCTGAGTGGCAAAGAGAGGATGCACATGGGGTGTTCAGACACAAATTCTACTAGCAAAAACTCTTTCACCCCACACTCATCTTTGCTTTTGCACTATTTTTATATTAGACCTCTCTTGAAAAGGAAAAAAGGAGGGGGTGGGGTAGAAAAATCCCTGAGCCAGGTTGAGCTCTCTAATGGAGGCTATCAGGTTCTGGAGTAGCAGAAGTACTCTCAAGGTCTGGGGCACAGAAATTCAGCCTAGAGACTCCTATCTGGTGTTTGTCAGTCTTCTGTGGATAGAGAATCTAATAAATAGTTCAGTGAACAAAGAAGATTGTCAGGATTAGAGATTGTCAAACCTTTTTATTTTTCTAATTTTGTGTACCTATCAATTCAAAAAAAATTATCAAACCCCCAAATATCTGTTTACTTGTTTACAAATTATTTGAATGAAATGGTATCAAACTATCTTACTATAAAACAGCTATAACAATGTCAATAAACTGATTAAATTTGTATATATATGTGTGTGTGTATATATATATATACAGATATACATATATATATATATATGTAATGTAAAACCATAGATAACAGTATAGAACTATATGTTCTAACCTTTTTTTCTGGTGCAAGGCTCTCTGTGGTAAACATGCCTCACTTTGGACAACGTTGCTGTAGATTTGTTTCAGTGAGATTGCCTGAGTTAGTCACCAAAATAAGTAATCAATAATTACCAGAAATGGTTATTTTTAAGTACTGATTAAGCCCCATTCCTGGACTTCAGAAAGAATATTTTATTCCTGCCTTTAAAACAGAAATCATTCCAATTAATGTGATTTTTCTTACTAAATAAATAGAAATAGATGTGAGGGGAAAAATCTTTACTCAAGATTCTAAATGCAGCTTGAACTCTCTTTTTTCAAGCTATGTGGGCAACAACAACAAAAAAGATCTTCCTGGGAACACAGATGATCAGGTAAGAACATATCCTTTTAGAGAAAATTAGCTGGCTTCCCAAAATGTCAAATTTAGATTACTAGGAGATGAGTAGAAACAGGTGGGTCTTATCAAATGTGAAGCCCATGTAAAATACATGATGGTAGTTACCAAAGTCATAATGAGTTTCACTGTTACAGCCCACAAATCCTTGTACATATGCAAACACCCATTGTAACTCTTTAGAAGAGCAAATATTTGGGAAGCAAGGCTTATGCAAACTAGAAACTAATTACCAATGTTTGTTTCTAGCCAATTTTTGCAAATTAAAATCCTAGCTCAGCCAAGAGAGTCTTTTAAAATAAGCTGAATTATCAATATTTATAAGTGATTAATCGTTAGAAATGATATTACATGCTTAAACTGTGGCCCTTCCAACTTTTCTCACATTGTACAAAATGTATATTCTTCATGAAACATTTTAGCAAAGTAGCCACTAATGTCTTTAACTCTACAAACATCCCTAACCCTAATAAAAATATGTATTTAAGTTTCTTGTATGTGCCAAAAACATAAAATATGGGTTCTCCTATAGTCTATATCACCATGACATTTCCATCAATTGTAACCATAGTTACTACCACTTATTACCACTAGTGTAATGTATAATCCCTAACTTTCTGTTTTTAATGCATGTGTTTGGCAGTGTGGCTGGAGATAATTCCATGCTTTCTGGTGAAACGGAGTATACACAAAAGAAGTACGAAACTGTAAAGGAAACCAGGAAAATGTAGGAGACACTAAACATATAATTAATTATAATTTAATTCATTAGGTATCCTGGTTTGTATTTAAGGAATTTAAGGAACACAAGCTGTTTTTGTGCCTAGTACTGTCAAATAAGTTCACATTTTCCAAAAATAATACCTGATAGGGGAAAAAAGATGGTTAGGTGCAGTGAGGGAGGGCCTAAAGCTTGTCCAAGATCACAGAGATGCTGTCTCCATGCCAGTGTTCAAAACCTCCATCTTTTGATTTCAGAACCAGTGATATTGATGCCGGGGTCTTGTTCACAAAGCCAAAGAATGAGCTTCACAAACACACAAGGTAGGAGAGCAAAGTAGAGGCTTTTATTTGGAAATCAAGTAAGAGGAAAGAGCTCCTGGCTCACTCCAGGAGGGGACAAGAGAGCCAGGGGTGGTGCATTGTCTAAGGGATTTATAGGCACTTGAGAATTTTTGGAAATTGAGGGCTTAGGGTATGGACTTGTACCACCTGCCCTGCCTTCAAGGTGGGCTGGGTTGTTCTCTGCTTGCTAGGGCTGTTTACAGTGAAGTCACGGGTTATGCTGAGATACCCTTCTTTATTTGTGAAACACTCAAGCATTCCAGGCAAAGTTGCTCTTGGCCTTTTGACCTTTAACTGATCTCACTGAAGATGTCTATATTCCTAGTCTGGTATCTTTACCCTAGAGAATTGTGACCTTGACTGTGCATAATGCTGAACATAGGGACTTGTTTCATTGCTTTGACTGTAAATATCCTGCCTTGCTTTTTCCAGAGGCCCTCACCCTACTCTGACTACACCCAAGGTCCCTGTCTCATTATCCCCTCCCTCTTTTTTACTGTCATTGAGTCATATATATTTTAGGTTTTAACTCATTTCCTTATACCACATTTCATCTTAATGATGTCCAGTTTAACCCTAAAATTTCAAAAAATATTTATTCTGGCTTAATGGAATTAATTAGAACTTGTTAGGGATTCTAAAGAAATATAAGAATGCTACACACAAAAGATGAAATCTAAAGAATGTATTTCAATCTCCAAGAAAAAGCACTGCCTTCTGTAGTGAAGTTTATTCAACATTAAGTAAGAGCTATTTAAAAAGTTTAATGCAAACCACAGTAGAAAAGATGTCCATTGCCAAGTCCTTCACGTCTCACCATAAATGCGAACAGCAAAGTGCTATCCATTTTAAAATCAATCAAGGTGATGCAACACTTAAAATGCAATTGATTTTGGCTAATTTGCAAGTAGAAAGGTTTAGAACTTGAATAATTTCTTTCCCACTTTAGCTGGTTCAACAGCCTAGTCAATGAGTTGCCTAATTATTAGTCTTGTTTATTTATTTATTTACTTTAGATAATTCCTGAGTGCAACAAATTTTGCTTTATTTTCAACTGCCTTTGGGTAGATGAAAGAGACCACAAACCAAAAACAAACAAACACACAAAAAAAACGCTAGTCAGGGTGAGCAAGACAAAGAAAGACCTCAAATGCAGGAACTACAATTGCAAAAATGTGCGTTTAGAGTTTTTGAAAAGTGAAAACAATTAAGAGACTCCATTTTGGCCTCCTATTAGTGATTAGGTTGAAAAACAATGAAAAGAAACGGGAAGAAAATCACTGCAAATTCCATTAGGAACAGATTAGAATGATGTTAAATTACTCTTTCTGTCTTTCTTCTCTGGTCAGGCAGCCTAAAGAGCTTACCACCTTTTAGAGGAATCAGCATGTTACCTTGGTGTCATTTTAATAGCATTTTAACCTTTTTAAAAAGCTTTTATCAACACAACATTGCACTTGAATGCTCTGATTAGGAGCTTGCAATATCCAAGCAATTGGGATCCCCTTTCATACATTTCTCCAAAATGACTCCAGCAAGAAGGATGGCAGGAACAATCTAAATTTTACAAAAATAATCAACCAGGATAAATATTCCCATACACCCAAACTGTATTGCATCCTACATATATGTAGCTGTGTATGCAGATGAGAGAAATATACAAATATATAGAAAAAACTATAGGCATTAATTTACACTGACAAACATAAACACTTGCAGATCTGAGTATTTGTATCAGTTAGGAAATGAGAAATCAGTAAAATTTTTTCATCAGAATAAGTGGTTCAAAATATCTGCCATTTTCAGAAATGCCTAATTAATTGGGTATCTTTTTTTCCCAAAACTATATATTATGCAAAGCAATTGCCCTACTTGCCTTTGATAAAATTATTGGTTTATCTGAATATAGTTCATTTAAAATCTGCTTGAGGTAGGGGACTTTGCACCTTTTCAATTTAATAAGATTTCACTGAATATTCACACAATTGTTAAAATATTTTAGTAGAATTATACTTAGAGCTATTATAGTTAAAGTTCTAGTAGCATTTAAATGTCTTTCTTACAGAAATTTAAAAACCTGGTAAATTGTTCATAATTTCCATGCTGAAAGACAGTGTGTCAAACTGAAATAGCAACACAATGCAAGCCATTTGTGACTCAGTTCTTGATTGCAGACAGCTGAGATTCAATAGCTGAAGGGGGAATTAAGGACACCATCCAGACGTCTGTAATAATTCCTCTACTTTTCTTTCCTCCCCTCACTTGAATGCTGCATCAGTGTGTCTGCCTATTTCTTGTATCTATAATTAAACAAGACAGCATTACTGATACACATCGTGATCATAAAAAATTTACCTATTCTCTAAAAGACTAATGAACGTACCAGCAGCATTATCTGGTCCAAAAACTTTGCCTATTTTTATTCCTGGGACCCTGGTTCTGACATTTACAAATGAGCCACTAAAGCAATTGCAGCTGATCATGATAACCTCAAAGTTATCTTGGCGACACGGAGGGAAGATGCATGGAATATCAGGACCAATGGAACCTTCTCAGTAGCCTGAACTTCTCTGAGATTCACAACACTTACGCACAAGTGCGTGCACACACACATGCACACACACTCACTCATACATTTATGCATATGCAATTCTGAGATGAAACAAGTAATTTTACCTTAATATAGATGGCCCATTTCTGCAGCACTAGGCTATGTTTTCTGAAAGATAAATAGCAGACTAAATGGCATGGTCTCATATAGCGTGAATTCATGGTAGACTAAGGAGTTACAGAATTGTCCTGGGTCTTAAAACAAAAAATGAACCTTCATCCAAATGCACATAAGTGCCCCAAAACACCAGACATCTGCCAGCACAGGAAAACATACTACTTACCCTCCAGTTCTGCTCATAGCAATCACCCTGGCACCCTAAATCATCCTCAATCACTTTTCATTCTGATCAACACTGCCCAATACTGATTTGGGACTCTTAACTCAGGGCACTGAAGCTGATATTTGATTAGGTCTTTTTTGCTTCCCAGCAGAGACATTTTTTTCTTTGTCCATCTGGCTTTCAATGCCCATGGTAATCTCCTGCTCAGTGTCCCAGTCCCATTCCAAGCCCATGACTCTAGGAGGGAACATGGGTAACCGTTATCTAATGTTATTTTCAGGTTGAGCCACGAACAAAAATTCTGAGGCTTCTTTGAAATCCTCCCAGCTTCTCTTGCAGTATGTCTTCTTTTACTATATCCCATGTCCTTGCTCTGCTCACTAACTGTTCACAAGCTACATTCAATACATTAATAGAATTTGAATCCTATATCCTCAAGCCAAATTCTATTGCCTAACCATGTAGGGCATACGGAAGGAGTGTACAATCATGGCCTCCGATCTGCAGGAGTTATACTGATTGGCTTATGTGTAAAACCTAGGTACAGAATGATTACTGAATAATTCTAGCTTTTCTTGTAATCATCTCATACCATTTTGTCATTTCCCAACTGCTCAGCCCTGCCCAGTTGCAGGTGTGGAAGAATTTCCATCAACACTGTCAGCCACAGTCACTCTAACACCTAGCAAGGAGTTGATTAGAAGTCCATCCCCAATAATATGTAGAGTTTGAACTTGCTACAGCACTCCAACAATTTGGGGTATGGACCAGATGAGTTTCTAGACCCTCCAAGCATTCAGCTGGAATAGAGCTTAGCTGGGCCTTGTCCCTCTCACAATTAGCATTACATGAGGGCCTCTATTGATCCAGATAGAAAAACCAACAATGAATATCACTTTGTCTCAAAATCCCAACAAGTTGATCTATAATGTACCCATACCAAAAAACTGACCCCATTGGAAAAGGTACAACTTTGCCTCCACCAACAAGTCAGTGCCTCTCATCACAGCACCTCCTGACTTGACCATAAAGTTTGTTACTGTTATTCCAGCATCACTCCTGGCCAGGACTGATGGCCATATGGACATTCATTCTTTACCCGAGGGACAGAGATATGGCACTAAACAAAGCAGAATGCCTCTCTTCCCTCACAGAGTTGTACACATTTGGAGAAGGAAAGCAATAAAATAAAAATTTAAAAATAAAGTGAAGATGTAAGCTCACATGGTGACGAATATATTATGAAGAACGAGAATACAGGCACACCTATAATTTACTCTCTGGGAATGTAACATTTGAGCCCAGGCTTGAGTGAAACGAGTCATGAGGATATCTGGGGGACTGTTCCAGGAAGAGAGGTCTGCAAGAGCAAAGGCTCACGGGTAGTGAGCTGCATGGGAGCAGCATTCTCAGAAATTACTCTGATTTCTGGGTCATTTAGGACCATGTGCCACTTTGAACCCAAACAATTGGTTTGAACGAAATTTCCTAGAATATCTTCCTTAGTATAGTGTTTCCTTTCTTTACTTCCAAATGCCATGCTCTCAGTTCAGTTCTTCATAACATCTGACTTGGAACCATTTCAGGGATTCATAATTAACCTCCAAAGCTACCAGTGCCTCTTCAGTCCAGTTCACTGTACTGCTGCCAAAATTACCTTATAAAAAAAAGATGGTAGCAAGGCACTCTCTCTCCAGAACACAGTGGGTCTCCTGAGTTCTGGCCTTCGAAGTGCTCCATGGTGTGGCACTTGCTTCCCTCTGCAGCTAAGTTACCAAAGCATATTTATTAGGTCAACTTGCCTAAGCTGTGACTATATTTCCAAGAATCCTTTTGTCTATATGCTTCCAACAGTTTGCCATGAGAGAAATCTGCACATGATATGAAGGCAGAGTGAAGATACAGCCACTCGTCTCCGAAGCTCATTGGGGTAGGATATAGGAAGAGACAGACACAAATGTGCTAAAAATTTCCAGCTTGTCCTTGCCCTCCCTTTTCCACAAACAGCTCTTCCTCCCAATGTCCAGGTCTGCTGATGGCTCAGACTCTTTGCCATATGCAGAAGCGACAGACTTTGGCCACTCTTCTCCCCAGTCCCTCTCCATGAGTTGGAGGCACCAGCCTTCCCGGATCCTTTGCAAGTTTTGATTTGTTCCCCCACATTTGTACTTCAGACATCCTGGGAAATGAATTTGCTCTGATGTTCTACAACTCCTTTTCAGCCCCTTACTTCCCTGGTGCTTCTGATTAAGTAAGGTCTTATTTCTATAATAAATCCCTTATTCCACAAAACTCATAGTGATTCTACCTCCTTTACTGAATCCAGACTCTGTCTTCTTCCCTCTCTCTTTCTTCCAAAGCACCTTTATATACACCTCTATTAAAGTACTCATCATTCCACTGTAAGTGAGGAAGGGTTAACTTTAATAACTTTGATGTCTTTTTTCCTTCTGAAATTGATTGTGGAACTGGTAGGGATGAAGAGAATGCAATTCCAATACGACCTGCCTAGTGTGCAAATCTGGTTTGTTCTGCTCCCACATGTATGTTTCTTGAACACTGATTACCTTATACCTCTTATAAGGACTTAGGAAATAATGGACGTTTAATGCAGGTTTTTTTAGGAAAAGAAAGCCAGAATAGCCAGAGTAGAATTAGAACTTTCATCAGAAAAGGAAAAAGCCCTCAGTTCAGCTGCTACAATGGTAGAACCCTTTCAGCTCTACTTTAAGAAAAAAATAGCACCTATGTGCAGGCTCTTTCCCCTGAGATGCTCCCTGCCAGCTTTGCACAGCTTTAAGCTTGTGGCACATTTCTCTCCCTCCCATGATCCCTAAATGGCAGCCCCACTGGCTCAGAGCTCAAGTTGGTCTGCAGTTTCTATGTGCCCACGAACCCAGATTTCTAATCTATTGTTCCGGCAGTTTAAAAAAAAAAAAATCCCCTGAGACTGACTACAGCCATACTGAGTGGCCTGTCTCTGCCTTTCGTGTTAAATTTCCAGATACCAATTAATATTTTAGTTAATGCTCTAGTTAAAAAGTTACATTGGTTTTGAATCTCTGCCCAACTCTAATTTTTCCAAAAAGCCCTATTGTTTTCAGTGCACAATTTTGCAGGACAAAATGTATCCAAGAACACATATGTTGTATATGGCAGAAATACCTGCATACACTGTATAAGTTATATGTAAGATTATCTCTGTAAAAGAGTCTCTAGCACGTACTAATATGGATATGTGCTAAACTGATTAATGAATGTATATGTATATCATGTATAATATATATGTCCATGCACATATGTATACTGGTATATTTCAATACTTCCAATATGTGAGAATATTTGCTTCATTTTACAGAAACAATATGATGTGAAATTTGACAAAGTTCATGCTTTCATAGAGCTTATAGTTTGTAGGAAAGACAGATAATTAAAAATCAAATATGATCTTGTTTGTATGCTAGTGCAATTTCGTTTTCTTGGAAAGCTACCATGGCTTAACCTGGTCTAATGGTCAGGAAGATTCTAAGATCTGAAAGGTGAGGAGGTCGTCAGAAGAATGGTGTGGTGGTGAAAGACAGATAACATGTGTGAAAGTAACAAGAAAAGAGAAAACATGAAAAATTCAGAGTTTGAAGTATTGAGTTTGAGGGGGAATACTCCCAGGGATGGGTGAAAAAACAGACAGGAAAAGGTTCTCGACAGTCTTACCAGCCACCTTAAGGAGCTGGAAATTTAATGGTGACAATAAGGAGTTACTGAAGGGTCTTAAGCATGAGATTGTCTAAATCACATGTGTGTTTCAAAAAGATCATTCTGGCATTATAGTAAGTGAACTGCAGATACAAAATATTATAATATGTAAGACAGTGGAAACTATTGCAGAAATTAAAAAAAAAAGACAATAGCCTGATCAAGGGCAGTAGAAACAGGGATTGAAAAAAAGTAGCCTTTTAGATAGTAGAATCAATAGGATTTTAGATGGTAGAAAAATAGATTGGCTTTTAACTGACTGTCATTAGAAGGTAGGAATTTAAAGTAGAGGTGGAATCATCAAGTACCCTTAGGTATTTTTGTTTGAGTAGTTGGGAGGATGAAGCAATGTAGTGAAATGGGAAATAAGAGGAAGGAATAAATAGATGGTGAAAAGATGAATTTAAGTCATAGGTATGCTCTCTAAGAAGGTCAAAAGGAAATGTGACCTGCAAGTATACATTTAGGTGTCATTTGTATACAGATGGCATTTGAATTTTGTAAGTAGATACAACTGTCCAAGGGAGTATATGGTGTGACAACAGAAGCAGCCATACACTGAGATTCTGATAATTAGAATGTGACTCTAGGGAAGTCTGCAAAGCAGATGAGAGGTAGGAAAACCAGAAGAGGGTGGTGTCATGAAAGCTGAGTGATATGTGTTTTAAAAGGCAAAATTGGTCACTGGTCAAGAAAGTTATGGTTTTGCAGAACCCATTGTGTGTAGTTTCATTATCTACGCAGTGCACTGGTGATTTTAATGGGATCCCTTCAGTGGAGGAGTGTGGTAGAAGCCACAGAGTGATGGCTAGGGATTGAGCAGGAAGCCAAAACTTGCAACAGGGAAGGACAGTGACTTGTAAGTTTGACAGTAAAAAGGAGGAGACAGATAAGGCAATAGTGCAGGAGTGGCAGGGGCAAGGGGAGAAGGCAGTTAGAATACAGAGAAGGTTTCTCGACACAGTTATGTCTGTGTCAGCTTGTGCCTATGCTTGCACCTTGCAGCCTCGTGACCTTTCTTCTTAAAGGAGCAACATTACATTATTGGGACTTCAACTCTCCTCTCACACATTCTTTTTAGTTCCAGTTGTGGTCCCAGATTTCAACAACCTCTGAAACCATTTTCTCTGCTCCAGGGCTAGATGCTTGCATTTACCCAATGGCTGCTCCCCCTCTAGGCCCATCTCCTGGGTTGCCTCTTGTCCCACTGGTATTGCCACTCTTTTGATACTTCCAAAAACTCTTAGTATTTACTATATCTTTTTTCTGCCTTCTCCACTGCTACCACAATTACCACAAAGAAAAATCTCTAAATGGCCTCGTAAGTGAAGATAGGTCCCGATTTTGTTAAGGACCTTCTATTTTGGAACTTGAAACATTTAATTAGTATTACCAAGTATTTCATTTAAAATCACTGGTGCATACAAAATGAGCCTGCTTTCAGCATCTCAACATTCTTCTACACTAGGGTGACTGTTGTTGCTCTCTAGAGAAAACTACCCCACCAAACGCCCCCGACTCAGAGGAATCATGTACCTCACCCTCATTACTCGGTCTTTAACTTAACTCCCCAAAGTGCCTAAGGGATTTGGCGATACCTCTGTACCTAAGGGAGGCATGGAAATTAGGGATCATCAGATGAAAGATGTATTGCTAATACTCTCCCCCAAATTCAGCTGTCCCCTAAAAGTAATCTTGAAATCTGCTTGAAAGGAAACCAAGAGTAAACATCACTTGCAAAAGAGCAGCAGAAAATGTGCACTGTATTTCTAAATGTCTCATCATGGCAAAAAATAATCATAAAGGGAAACCAGTCAAGGTTAGAAGCAGCACTGAAAAGTGATTCATTTGGTAAACAAGAGGAGGTGTAATTATCACAAAAGCAAACTTTGCTAAGGGGATAACTGTCAGAGCTCTTGCAGTAAAAGGTCTCTTTACCATTTTAATCTGACAGGCTGAGAGCTCCCTAGTGAAAACAATTCTCAATAAAATCACATATGTAACTATGGCATTCTTTGAGACTTTCATTTCAGCCATGGCTACCAAAACAAGCTTAATATTTACAATTCAAATGACACTAGTAGATTGGCTGATAATACGGATTATGGAAAGTCAGCACTGTATTTTTATGTATGGAACAATACTCTCTATCTGCAATGACACTTTAAAGAGTTTTTTGTTTACTTGCTTATTAGAAGCCAAACAGGCCTGACCCTTGAAAGAAACCAAAGTCAAATTTCTGTTTGGGAGGCACTTTTGCATTCAGAAATTTCAAATATAAGAAACTACTTTCAGGAGTGTCCAGATGACTCGTAGCTCTACTCTGTAACAGAACCTTATAGTATGTGTACATCACTGTGGAACAGAACTCGTGGGTTTTTTAACACCCTCCTTGTTTGAAAAAGAAAGAAACTGAGCTCAGGAAAGGAGAAGTTCCAGGTCATATGATATGCAGGTAGGCCAGACTCAATCAAGGGTCTCTTAACACTCAGGCCACTCCTTTTTTTTTTTTTTTTTGATTCTAGAATATCTCAGACGGCTGCCCAATAATACTTTCTGTGATGACAGTCATATTCTATTTTACACTATCCCCTAAAATATCCACAGGCTGCGTGTGGGTTATTGAACACTTGAAATGTGGTTAGTGTAACTGAATTAAAAACTGAATCATTAATGGATTTCATCTTAATTGATTTAAATTTGAGTTGCCGTCTGTGGTTAGAAGCTACTGTTAAGCGCATGCATGCAGTGACTGCTCTCTAAGAAATGTCCAGGGTACTCTTTCTCCACCAGCTCCTAGTTAAACTGACACAGGATGGGAGGATATGAGATGTGACTGTTGCCTTTTTGAAATAGGAGCAATGACTTGCATGTTCTTTTATTTCCCAGATTTAAGACCTCCTTTATACAGAGTAGGCACAAAGATAAGATCCGTTGATGTTCTAAATATTGATTTGCTTTAACAAATGTTAGGGGAAGAAAAGAGCACATGTTAGAAATTTATTCACAGAAACTGCTTCGCTTGCACCTTCCTGCAGTGAAAGGAACCCTTTCCTTCCTTACCATTCTCTGGGCCTTCTTCCAGGAGACAAGCCCCTACATACACACAGTTGTCCAATCGGGGCTTAACTCACATGTGATACAACCATTAATGGTGTCCAACCCAGAGGAGGGCAGCACAGGACAATTGCCGTTAAGCAATTTACTGCCACCACTGTCTGCATCATAACAAGTGCGCACCTTGCTTTACAATACGCTCTGGAGAGGAACCACTGCCTGGAGAGGAACTTGGTAAATAAGGTCGATTCACTTTTTAAAATGGGGAAAAAGAACTGAAAATAGTACTGACTGTACCATTCAGATAGCCATGTAAATGGTAAATGTAAGCTTTCCTGGATTAACGACAGGGAGAAAAATTGGTAAGAATGTTAGAAATACAATGTAACCATAGGGTGACCTTCAATTACCACTTCTTTTTACTATAAACACTTTTATTTTTTTTCAAACTCATATAGTTCTCTCTTGAAGACCCCTGAAACACAAATAAGCTGTAACTGCAGCATAGCAGTTTTCTCCAGTTTCTTTTTATTTGTTTGTTCATTTGATTTCTGTCTAGAAAAGCCGGGCTTTCGGCACAATGTGCTATGAAGTACTCTTTTCCCAGGGCATGTCCTTCCTTTCCTGTCTTTCTTTTTCTTTTTCTTTTTCAACAAATAAAAACATTCTTAAAGATTTAAGGAAATGAATGGCTTAGAACAACTACCATTGGTCAAAAACTCTTGTTGAATATATCTCAAGAGAGCTACTTTACAAATCCTGCAATACGTCAAATTCCACTGACTTCGTACGGGGCCACAAGGTCTTTTGACAGGGTCTCGGAGCTGTTTCGCCTCCTGAAGCTGTCCTTTTTGAAGCAAACAGTTTTGACGCTCTGAAAACCAGCATTTATATCTACTGCGCCCAGTCCCTGAGGATCATAATTTCCTTGAACTGAAGAATCAGTGATGTTATCTAGGTGGTTTATTTAAAGACAATTTTGTTGTTTCTATGTGATCTTAGTGTTGTGTCAGGAATTCTAATACTTTTAATTCAAATGACTATTTTATTTTATATACTTAGGCTTTTGCCAATCCTATTCTTCTAAATTAATGGAAAGTAGTTTATTGTTAACTGGAATTTGTCCTAAAACAATAGAATCTCATGCTATATGACATCAGCAACAGGCTTTGAATAACTTCATTATCACCAAGGAAACATATTCCCGTAAACCTAGGGTAGGAGAATGGTATGGCCAATGTAAATATTTATAATAGACATAATCTGGGCTTTCTGAGCAATGATCCAATTAATAAATTATAAATGGTAAAATATAGATGTGTAAATATTGTCTTCTGTGTTTATAGGCTACAGGGCTGCTGGTTGCAACAGCAATGAGTTTCACAATGTTGCATTTGGAGATGATTCTAAACCACTGTGGCAATTACTGAGCTTTTTTAGTGTGTGGTCAGCAGTACCATAATTTTCACTTAATAGGCTTAAGAATTGGCCTGTCATCCATCCTTCAGAGCCTTCAACTGAATGATATAAGCCCAAGATACCATCCTTTAGATCTCGGATACAGCCATGAAGAGAATATATATATATATATACCAAGATTTGGGGGATTCTAAGCTTGTGCTTAGCACAGTTTCTAAAAAGGACTAACCCTACTGAGCTTTCCAAATCCCTGAGGCCCAATTATATTTCTTTGCTTTCAGCATCACTTTTTTCAGATGTTTTCACCACTGCTGGTGACACACAGATAACGCTGGGGTCACTGATGAGGAGGGACTTTTTGAAAAACAGGGTGTTAAATATTAAGTTAATTATAATTTATTAGGAATCATAATCACTGCTTCCCGAAGAGGCTAGTATTATTCAAAAATCATATAATTTCAGAATTGAAAGTTCCTCAGATATAAAAAAAAAAGTCTAAACCACTTGCTACAATTTAATCTTCCTCCCATATTGAAGTTCTTCAGCTATTTTAAGACAGCTATCATACCTGCTGCCCCTAGAGTTTTCTCTCCTCTAAGCTAAATGACTTTAGTTTCTTTCTACGGTTCATACTATATAGTTCTTCCCCCTCCCTACATCCCAATCTCCAACCAACTTTAGTCACATTTCAAAGCTAATAGAGTCTTCAAAAGCACTAGCTTTTAAAAGAAGGCACATCACACTTGATTCATTTTGAGCTCACAGTCAAATTGAAATTCTGAGTTGTTTTTGCAAGTGCCTCAGCTACAACTTCTCCAAATCTTATTTTATTCAATTAGGCATTTTACCTAAGAGCAGTTTTCAAAGTTATTATTGTGAGATACAGGCAGTGTTGTTTCAGTTTGATGTTATCTTCTTGTATCCTAATTTGAGTAAATAATATTAGAAGAATATTTAAAGTTACATGTATCAAAGCAATAAAAACAAGTGCAATGAGATGAAATTATGGGGGGAAAGGAAAAAAGTCCAAATACTTCCACTTACTCATCTTTTCTCTGTAGGTAAATAGAGATTTATGGATCATAATAAATAAAATTATGTGGTCTGAAGCCCTATTATATAAAGATATATTCAAGCTAAGTTTCTATTGACTGTAAAGAAATCAAAGAATGATTTTATTTAATATACTTTAAGTCTTTCTTAGCAGAACTAAATTTTTATTTTTAGAAAAACATAAAATGAATTATTTTGTATCAAAGAGTATTAGGTAAAAGAAACCTAGAAACTTAATTTATTTACAATTATATCAGATAAGTAGTTTTGAGACCTGTGGTTTTCATACTGTTAGAAATCACTGATAATTTCCATTATAATGATTCCAGGAGAGCTTTTCACAAGCTATCAAATTTTTGAAAATCTTTGAAGAACACATATATATTTCCCAAAGACTGTATCTAATCAAAATGATTACATATTCAAGATCACTAATATATCATTAAAATAATATCTTAAGCAATCTAAGCATGTAAAATATTATTTGTCAATTTAATGTTATGAAAGCATGTAACTATTTTGACTGGCCCAAATTTTTAATAAAAATATAGCAAATGCTCTAATGAAAAAGAAAGAAATTAAGATTCTGTTTGTGGTTGATTTCATATTCAAAAATCAGAAGTTTTTTAATGTAATTTCATTAAATACTGTTTTACTATCAACGTCTAAGGATATTTTTTAAGCTTGAAATCCAAGGTTAGTGCATTCCTTGACTGTATGTTTCACACTATTAGGTCTTAGAAGCTGCAATCATCATTGGTTGATTTACTTATCCACTAACTCAAAATTATGCTAGATGCTGATATGTCACTAAAATTTCAGTAGATAAATGTCTCTAATGCCCCTATGGAAATATGATCATGAGGAATAGATCCAAATTTTTCAAATTAACATATGCTTTTGGGAATGCATGGTGTTTTGTCAACCAGCAACACTGGCTTTGAAAAGCCAATGATAGTTGCTCTTCCTACTCATTTCAAATCTGCTCTATTCAAGTTTATATAATTTATGCAATGCTATTTGCAATATCCAGCTGCCTTGTAGTTCCATATATTTAAGCAATATAAGGAAATTTTCAGCAGTATTTTCACTTTTAGAAGTGCTACACTGCAAATAAAGACCTTATTTTTGAAAGTGTTATAAATTACTAAACAGCCCTCCTATTTGGGTTGCATTTGGAAGCAAGTAATATTCTTAATGCATTAACTATTTTCAGATGTAATCTTTTGTAATGGTTACATTTGAAAGTAAGCAAGCTTAAGCAAAACAGTTCCTTCTAATTATTTTAAGTGATGTGATAAAGCATTTCGCATGAACTAGCAGTTCATTTGAAGCAAAAGAAAAGTTAGCAAATTATATAGTCAGGTTTACATAGAGAGAGTATAGAAAAAGATAGCTATACATAACAATGCAGATAGGTACAAAACAGTTTTCTCTCTTCGAGGGCTAACTAGCTTCTACTATTATGTGAACGAATTCCATAAAATTAGCAATATTCTATATTTTACAAACTCTTTCCTATACATTGAGTCATAACAACTATTGCAATTTTTAAAGCTAGAATTGCCAAAACCAAACACTACTGAGAATCCTAGAATTGTTCATTATCCATCAATAATTTCTAAGCAATACATGAACTATTTTTAAAGTTAAGATTAATTAGAAAATTATGAATAATATATCTGTCTTCATTTGGGTTGCTGTAACAAAATACCATAGACTGGGTCACTTATTAACAGAAATTCATTTCCCACAGTTTTGAAGTGTGTAAGTCCTACATCTGGTGCCAGCTCAGTTGAGTTCTGGTGGGGCCCTTTTTTGGGTTGTAGCTTGCCAAATTCTCCTTGTACCCTCACATTGTAAAAACACTGACATGCTTCCCTGGGTTTTTTTTATATAAGGGCACTAATCCCATTCATGAAGGCTCTACCCTCATGACCTACTTTCTAAAACTCTATCTCCTACTACCATCACAGTGGGGATTAAAATTTTAACATGAATTTTGGAGGAAGGCAAACATTCAACCCATAACAATTTTTAAGCCCAAAGAGCAATGTTATGCAAACTACAGATTTTTAACTCTACTTCAGTAGAATTTATTTATTTTCTCAGAGTCCTTGTCAACATGAATAGGTTTAATCACAACAGCTAAAGATTTATTTAGTGCTTCCTGAGGGCTTACCACTGTGCTTAATCTTTCATGTGTTAATTCTGTGGGTATGTAGAATTTTCCAAAGATTAGTGTAGTTTCTAAATATGGTCAATATATCACTTTGAGACCCAGTCTGAAACCCTTCAAAAATTCAAATTATATGGTAACTCTCTGGACACACATGTTACTCTTAGCACCTAGCACCCAATGTCACAATATCACATACTTGGTTCTTTTTACCAAGACTTACCATTCCCATGATTTGGTACTCCAACAGAAAATAAGTCTATTTGTAGATTAAGTAATAAATTTGATTAGAACCTTGGTAGTTTGGGTTATAAAACAGTGTATTGCTATTTTCAAAACTATATATGCATATGTGTATGTGTATAATTTTAGCAGTGGTTGTGTTTAGTTCTTGGGACTCCTAATGATTTTATTTTCTGTATTTTCTATATTCCCTATACTAGCCATGCATTATAATAAAGAAATGAGTAAGTAAAAGTTATTACCAACCCAGCAATATAATAATAATAACCCTGCAATGTATTCGCAGGGAAGGTACTAAATCTAAATGCCACAGTCCTGTCTTTCCCCTTCCTACATTTCCATAGTAGCTGATACATTTTTGTGAAATGTTGAGTTGCATCATAAAGAATTTCCCTTCTATGTGTTCATATGCAGAGAAATGCATAAAGGAAAAGAGAACTCATGTTCTGTGTTATGAAGAATAAAACAATTTTGACTATAAAAGAATTACCTGTCATGCAATACAGCACTCAGATTGCACGGCAACAATAAAACTGTCTTTAAATAAACTATCCAGGTAACATCATCGATTCTTCAGGTCCTTAGAGACCAGGAGCAGTAGATACAAGAATTGATGTTCAAAGCTTTAAAAGTATTTGCTTCAGAAATGACAGCTTCTACAGATAAAATAATTCCAAATCCCCATCTCAAGACCTTTGGCCTCTTAGGAAGTCAGAGGCTATTTGACATGCATGGCAGGGTGTTTTTTTTTAAGTGGTTCTCTCAAGTGATTTATAAATGGACCTTTTGCTAGATTTCTCCTGAGAGGGTGTGAACTTGGCAGCTGGGATCCAAGATCAGAGTCTTATACTAAAGAGATGACTAGGTCATAGAAAATATGAAACAGGGTGAAATCAGGCCCTGCCAGCAGTGTACAGAGTCGGGACACAGAAACATGAGAGCCAGTAACAATTTCCAAATGACTAGGTACTGACAGAGTGATCCAAAAAAGACACAGCAACAAAAAGTCCTTTATTGTTTCTTAAAAATGATATAAACCTTAGGTTTAAGAAATGATTCTTATTTCAAATTGAACACTTTGTAGTCCAGAGTGGTTAGCCACTTGTTATTGTGTTCAGTTTACAGGTCATAGTTTTACTTAAGTGGCACTTGTTATTTACAAAATATGAATTCTTGGAGCATTAAGTCCATTTCCATAAGTAGTAGTCAGAGCAGAAAAGGCAACAGAAAAGGAGTATGCTGGAGTAGCTTCAATATTTCTAATAGAGATGAACTCTCCCCTGAGATGGTCTTCAGGAGGTCTTGATCTACCAGTCTTAGGTCAAGACCTGGGTACAGACTAGAACCAAAAATATTCAGGCACATACATTAGATGACATGGTCTAATGTCAGGAGTGGATATGGGACACCAATATGGACTGAATTTTTGTCTCCCTCTAAAATCCATATGGTGAAATCTTAATTTTCAATGTGCCGGTAGTAGAAGGCAGGGCCTTTGAGATGCAATGAGGTCATAAGGATGGAACCCTCAAGAATGGAATAAGTGCTCATACAGGAAGAGGCCAGAGAGCTAGCTTGCTCTTTCCCTGCCATGTGGAGATACAATGAGAAGTCTCCAACCTGGAAGAGGGTGCTCACCATAACTCGATAATGCTGGTAACCTGACCTCAGACTTTTAGCCTCCAGAACTATGGGAAATAAATTTCTGTTGTTTAGAAGTCACCCAGTCTATGGCTATAGCAACTCAAACTAAGACACCTTGTCTATTTTTTCTGCTCAGAGAAGTACTCAGAGCAACCTGGATGCCTTGGCTATCTTAGGCAATTCCCTGCATAATTCTTCAATCCAGTATATTATGTGATATATCTTTTCAATTCTATTTTCAAAATGCTGTTCAAATCTCTCTTATATTTCTTCCAAAATTGAGTTAAAAACTTCAAAAAAAAATCTCTAAATTTACTAACCCACATTCAGTCTCTCACATTCCTACATAATTTTAACATATAGTTTGCTTTCCAAAATGCAAACTGACCTATCCCTTCACCTACAGTTATTCTCAAGGGCTTATAGGATAAAGTCTAAATTATCATTAGACGTATCTCATTTCTTACCCACTAAAAAATCCCTGAGCAGTGATGTGCCTATCATATTTCAATAATAGCAGGGAGGTCACCGGCTAAGTGAATGAAGATAAATGACATAGGAAATGAAATCAAAGAAGTGAAAGAGGAGTATATGGATGGTCTTGAAGGCCATGAAAGGTATGACTTTAGTCTGAGAATGGTGGGAAGCCTTTGGAAGCACTTGGCTAAGAAGTGACTTGGCCTGTCAAGATTAGACAAAATCACTCCAGCTGCTGTGTGACAAATAGAAGGGGAGGGTGTGCTGAGTATCAAAGAGTAGAAAAAGGGAGATCAATTAGGGAATCATCACAAATCCAAAAGAGAAATGGTGGTGAATTTTCCAGAGCAGTATGAGCTCATTAGAAATGGTCTTAACGTGGACATATTTTTGAGGTAGTGTGCAGGATTTGCCAATAGATTGGGTGTGGTTTTGGGGACAGAAGGAAGAAGTAAAAGGAAGTAAAGCATCTGGTTGCCATTTACTAATTTAAATAGGATAGTGTACAAGGAGCTAGTTTGGAAAGAACATCAGAATCTGGATGTGTTATATTTTTGAGGTGCCTTTTATACATTATGCCCATTAGATATTTAAGTGGAAATATTGATAGGCTGTTAGATTTATGATTCTGAATTTCAAAGAGGAGGTACAGGCATGAGATACAAGTATGAAACTGCATTTAATGCTATGAAATCGAATGGTGTCACCAAGGGAGTGAATATAATTGCAGAAAAGGAGTTCAGAGTGTGAGCCCTTGGGCGATCCACTGCTTAGAGATCTGAATGAGAAGAAAAGATGGGCAGAGGACATGACAGAGCAGCATGCAAGGTAGGAAGAAGGCAACTTACAGGTGCTCCAAGGAAGTGGGATTGGTCAATTGTTCAAAGTGAAATGAAAAATGGATATGCATTTAGACATTGACGTCTTTGGCACTCTTGACTAGATGATTTTGGAGAAGTGTAGGAACTACAACAAAAAGGTATAATGAATTTAAGAGAGCATGGGTGGAGAGGATCTATGGAAAGACTATACAAAAAAACCGTGGGTAAATTTTGTTGCAAAGCAGAACAGAAAAATGTAGCAGTGAATGCAGGAAGATGTAGCATTAAGCAAGGATTCTTTAAGATAGTATAAATTATGATATTTCTGTATATTAATAGAAAAGATCCAGTAAAGAGCAGAAATGTTTGTGGATTTCTGGGATTAGATGAGTGAGAGGACAGAAAAGCTAGTGCTCAGTTGCAGGGACTGAACTTAAAACACAAACATACCATCTATCACAGCA